>JAPEIP010000010.1:204129821-204169785 GCA_026120095.1 Capsicum chinense | reverse complement strand
TATAGTGGTAGTGCTACAGTTTAAATTAGAGTTATTTTATATGTTTAGGTGAAAAAGAATCGAGTTGATAGTTTTGTTATGGGAAAGGGCTGAATTTATGGGTATTTGGGTCCGATATTGTGGGCCTCTTAATTTAAAAAGAAAATTTACTTATCTGGGCCCATGATATTGACCTATGAACCATAGATGAAGTGCAAGACCCATGGGTTAAAATTCTAGATCATGTACATAGAACCAAATATCTTTGATTCCCATGTGTTCAATCTACGAGTCGTAGACAAGGTTTATGAATAGTGATTTGAACTCGTATCTTAATTCTGCAACCTGAATTTTCCTGATTTCCTCGAATCATGTCTATGGTTCATAAATAGGGTTCATGACCCGTGGACTAAATTTGTGGGTTATGTTCTAAGGATAGGAAACCCACTTTGATTTTCACAACTCAAGTCTATGATTTGTAAACCTGAGTCACGTCCCATAGATTCAACTCGTGAGTAAACTTACCTGGAATTTTTGAATTTTCCATGATTGCCTTCTGTCAGTGATTCCTGCATGCTTTTGACCCTGAGAAAAACAAAACACAAAAAATTAAACACAAAAACCTTGGGTTGCCTCCCAAGCAATGCTTGATTTAATGTCGTGGCACGATGTGGCTATGTTGGGTACTCAAACTTCACCAACAAGCCTATGAGTCACCTCCCATACAAAACCTAATTTAACATCGCGACACTACCCATCTCCCTTGGCTACTCAAACTTCATATAGGCTCTAATTCACATACAACTTTAGTTCTTCAGTGTTTTCCAAATAATGATTAAGACGTTTTCCATCCTCCATGAATGGGACATCATTACTTTCTTATATTTCAATTGTACCATGAGGAAGTACCCTCATTACGATAAATGGCTTAGACCATCTTGACTTTAAATAGCCAGTAAACAAGTGAAGTCTTGAATTATACAACAAGACCAAATCATCGAGATGGAACTATCTCTGCTCAATTTTTCTATTATGGTACAAATTCTTCTTTTCCTTGTACAAGGCTGAACTCTTATAGGCATGGAGAAGGAACTCATCCATCTCATTCATCTTCTCTAGTATTAGGTATGCAACATCACTGCACTCAAAATTCATTTTTTTCAGTGCCCATAATGCCTTATGATCAAGTTTAACCGGCAAGTGGAAAATATTTCTATACATAAGTTGATAAGGAGTTGCACTAAGAGAAGTCTTTTATGCTGTCTAATTAACCCATAATACATTTTCTAGCTTTCTATACCAGTCAACCCTATTGGCATTCACTATCTCTGCTAAAATAGAAGTTATCTCCCAGTAGAGACCTCAACTCGCCCACTTATTAAAGGATGGTAAGGAGTTTCCACCTTATGCTTCACACCATATTTATCAAGTAAGGCTTTAAAAAGATGGTTACAAAAGTGTGAGCCTTCATCACTAATGATTACTCGAGGTGTACCAAATCTTGAGAAAATATTCTTCTTCAAGAATATTATGACACTCTTACCTTTATTTCTTCGAAGCGCAATTCTTTCACCCACTTTAAAACAAATTCAACAACCACCAAGACATATTTCAACCCATATGAACCCAAAAATAGGCCCATAAAATTGATACTCCAAAAATCAAACAACTTAAGCTCGGGTATGGGTGCATAGAAAGCTCATGTTTACATCAAAAATTTCCGCGCCATTGGTATTGGTCACATGTCGTAGCATAATCATCTGCATCCCTACATATAGTAGGCCAATATTAACCATATTTCAAGATTTTGTGCGCAAGGCGAGTATCTCTATAATGACCCCCAACTAGGGTTGAATAACATGCTATAAAAATACTTATCCTTTAAACCTCAAGAATACATCTTCTAATTACACCATAAGCACACACCTAAAATAAGCACGACTTATCCTAAAAGAACTTTCTCTCTCATGTATAAATTATTTACGCTATTGAAAAAACATATCTTCTAAGGTGATATCACTCACCAAATATTTGGAAAAGTTTGTAAACCAAGACATTACATCTTGTGATGCTTCCAAGACCTACTCATTAGGAAAAGTATCATCAATCTCAAGTTCATCCCTTATTTTTAGCATTATTTCCTCCTCTAAGCGTGACAATGGTTGGAAACTTGATTTTCGATACCCTTACAAACCTTAACCTTAAAATCAAATTCCTATAACAAAAGTACCTATCAAATTAACATCAGTTTTGCATCTTTCTTTGCCATGAGATATCTCAGAACTAGATGGTCAATGTGCAAAATGAGTTTTGTACCAATCAAGTTTGATCGGATTTTTTTGAAGGAAACACTACTACAAGCAACTCTTGTTCAATCATAGTATAATTCTCTTATATAGAATTTAGTGTTTTGATAGCATAGTAGATGGTATGCAGTATATTTTCTCACCTTTGGCCTAGTGCTACTGAGTGTGCCACACTACTAGCATCACACATCACTTTAAATGACAAGGTACAATCAAGATACACAATAATGGGAGATGAAGTCAACCTCTCATTGAGAAAATTAATAGCCTTTAGTGTCATAAAATACAAACTTCACCTCCTTCTCTAACAATTTGAACAGTGGGTTTGCAATTTTTAAGAAATCCTTGATGAACCTCCTATAGAAACCTACATGACTCAAGAAACTCTGAATTTGCTCCTCAGAAATTAGTGGGTAAAATTTTTCAATCACCTCTATCTTATCCTTGTCAACTTTTATCCCCTTTTTAGAAATTTTGCGCCCGAGTACTATCCCATGATTTACCATAAAAGGTGTTCTACAAATGAGCTAAGCAATCAGAAAATGGACATCATACAATGCTGAAAAATTGTGGGAGCATTTCAAATACCAAAAGGCATTATTTTAAATACAAACATCCAATATAGAAAAGTGAAAGTGGTTTTCTATTAGTTTTCAGGAGCAGTAAAAATCTTATTGTACCCTGAATAACCATCAAGAGATCAATATCATCCTCACTAATAAGATGGTATAACGTCTGGTCTATGAACGGCATAGAAAAATGGACCTTTTAGGTCCATGAATTTAGGTTCTAGAAGTCCATTCATACTCTTCATCCGATGATTGGTCTTATAGGAACTAGTTATTTTGTTATTGCGAAGCACAGTGATTCCACCCTTATTTTGAACACACTGAACTTGGCTCATACATTTACTGTTAATAATCGGGTAAACCACACCTGCATCTAATCACTTGATGATTTCTTTCTTCATAATCTCTTAAAGGGTGGATTCAATCTACATCGATAATCAATGCTAGGTACACACTCCAACTCAAGTTGAATGTTATGAGTATAAATTTTGGGTCGAATTCAAATGATGTCAGCAATAGTCCAACTAATATCCCTCTTAAACCTCTACAAGATCAAGACTTAGTCCTCAACCTGCCACTCTACTAAATTTGATCCAATAATAATTGGCAAGTTATTCTTGGCCCCAAGAATTCATAACATAAATAAGAAGAAAGGGCCT
This sequence comes from Capsicum chinense, assembly GCA_026120095.1. NCBI lineage: Eukaryota > Viridiplantae > Streptophyta > Magnoliopsida > Solanales > Solanaceae > Capsicum > Capsicum chinense. The sequence continues at coordinate 204,166,272 of JAPEIP010000010.1, read as the reverse complement.
TTAGTTCAAAAATTAGAGGCTCCCCAATAGACAGTTTGGACAGTGGGGTTACATTATTCTTCAAATCAAGATCAACCTTATTTGGTGGATAAGTGTATGAACCCCTACCAACAAGTTCACTTACTATCTCATCACACCCATAAATATCATCACTATTAAAATTCAAACTCATCAACACCATCACTATTAAAATTCATTGCCATAGCTGCAAGTACCTCAACAACAAGTCGCTCCTTAATAGGTTCTAACAAAACATTTTCATCTACAATATTTATCATAGAAACCACACACATATCCTGTGGCTAATTTATCGATTGACATACATTAAAGGTAAATTGTTCATCATTAAGTCTGAACTTTGTATTTTCTATCTCCATGTCGACCAATTCCCTACGTATGGCTAGAAAAGTCCTTCTAAATATCATATATACCTTGAAGTTAACATCACAATCAAGAATCACAAAATCAACTAGAAATATGAAACATACTACTTTTACCAACACATCACACAAGATACCAAAGGAATTTTCCCTCAAAATTCAACTCTTTATGTCTAGAAGCCTTATCTCTTGAACCCACTAGATTTATCTTTTCCACTCCAACAGTCACAAATTTCCTTGTAAGAAAGAAAATCTCATTCCTCAAATGTGCCACCTTTTGAGAAACTATCTCATCTAATTGTCTTTGCTTATTGAAGGAACTAATTACTTAAGTACCGCCTGATTTATCCAAGTCTTGAATATACCATCCTCAATTAGTTTTAGTTATCCAGTCTAAGATATCAAAAATATGCACCCAGTATAGACTAATCAAGGCTCCACCTAGGATAGTGTAACACCCTGATTTTCTGAACTGAAATGCTACACGGTGCTCATGACCCCGAAGAGCCTCAAGCTAAGCCATGACTAATATTTGTACCTATATACTGTATAAAATACTGAATAATACAAAAACATGCACCAAAAGTCCATAAGGTTCAATATTGAACATAACATGGATGAGATAACATTTGTGGCGTCACACAATACCCAAAACAAAACTGCAAACATTGAAGTCGGAAACATAATAGTCTTCATCTAGTCTGAAAGCCTCTACTATCTGAATAATCTGAATAAGAAGTTGATGGAACATGTCCCCAACTAACTTCAACTAATAAATAATCAATGAAATAGTGGATAAATAATCATGTCCTTCAAGGATGGGGACTCATTTTTATTCTGACTGTTAGGACTGAAATCTACTGCTGATCTGGAACTCGTGTCTCTGAACCTATGGTGTAACATAAAAGAAAGCACTATAGTGTAAATGCGTTAGTACAATGGAATGTACTGAGTATAAATGTGAGGTAGGATAATGCAAGGGTTAACATGCATGAATAATTCTATCTGACTGTCTAACATGAATGCAAGAATACATACATAAAGACGTAACTATAACTGACACTATGATATCGTGATTACTAAATCTAAATATTGATGACATGACATACTAATAACTGATATAACTAATAGCATAAATAGTTGTATCTGAATATAACTAATAACATGGGTGACTGTATCTGACAGTCTTGAATCTGATGGAACTATCTGAGTTTTGTGTTGTATATGGGCCGATTGTATCTGACAATCTTGAATCTAAATAACTATCTAAATTCTTTTACTGAGACTGGTACTGAAACTGTCGGAGGTAGTATTTAATCGACATGCCCCTGATACACCATTATGGCTGAGTTGGGGTCTAATCTGTAACCCCAATTGGAATGGTGTTAATACTGCGCCACTGGTAAGGACAAGCTGTGGGCAACCCTTATCTGATAGTGTCCCCAAAAGAGAATGGTGGGGCCCTTATCATCCAGTTCTTATCCATCTCAACAGCCCTCATCGGATAGTGTTGATATCTCAACCTATGCTGGCTACATAGTTTTGGAACACAAAGATGGTTTCTAAGGATCACACCCTTATCTGATAGTATGTGTCCCCATCTTAGGTTCACTCGGTGCTAATTCCTACTCCTATCTGAATGGACACTGAACATGTTTTACTGAACTGAACATGAGTTGAGTAACTAAGTTCTGTTGACTGACTCAATACTACTGATATCTGACAGTTGACTGAGTCATGAGATCATGGAGATTTTTTCTGAGTCATAAGACTATATGAAGTCTAAGGATTTATAGCTTGACTGAGAGTATCGTGAAAACATGACATGGTTCTAGGTACACAGCTAATATTTTGGGTACAAGTACCCCTAGGACTCGATGGTAGGAAACTGACAAAGAATGACTTACTTGAATACATAATAATCATCATAACACATTTACTGAAGCATTTCATCAAACATGTGATAGGCATAAGCTTGTACGTACATGGGGATTTCATGATATCATGTTAATTAGACACTTTCCCTCCATCTAGCCATTTAATCAAACATATAGTGAGAATAGAATGTGTAAACAAAATTATAAAAAATTAATTATCGTGATTTAATTCCAATTTAATCATTCAAGGGTTTAGTCCTAGGGTTTCATGAATCTATACCGATACAAATCAACCCATATGGAATTTAACACTCATTCATGGAATAAAATTCAATTACTCATTATCAACATGAACAAAAGCAGCCCATTTATGAAATTCATAAGAAAATTCATAACTTGAATTTGGAAAAAGGATTCTTGGGCTTCATGGACGAAAGGAGTCCATGAATGAACACTATGCATACCTTAGTTCATGATTTTATAAATATTGATGGTCAAACCTTCTTAAATTTGAATCCCCAATAGATACCCTAGCTTGTTCTTGAGAGATTTTTTAGAGAAGAGAGTCTATTTTTGGGTGAAAATGGTTGAATCACGTGTTAAAGGGCTTAACTAGGGGTAGGAATTGACCAATTTAACCTTGGACACGTCTTTTAATTTCAGTTAAATTTTCTCAAACTGGGCCACTAGCGCGACGTAACTTTATCATGTCGTGTTACTGGAAATTGACAATTTGGGAATTGAGGGATGGCGCAACGCGGAGCCATTGCATTGCCCCTTCCTTTGTGACCTAGAACTTTGGTACAACACGGGTGAAATTGGGCTGAGACACTAGAAAAAGGACAATTCTGAATTTGAGTGCTGGCGTGATGCGCCATAATCATAGACACCTACTGGAAATTACCAAATACCATTTCCTCTTCTGGCGCGGTGCGCCACTGACTAATATGGCATTATTTTATGACGGGAACTTGAAATAGTCATTACTTCTTACCCGATTATTAAATTTTAGTGAATCATATATCGATGGAAAGCTTATTGAATTTTCCATATGAAAAAAAGTGAAAATCTTGAAAATTCCTCATGGAATAATTATCCTTCACTTTAGAAGATAATACTAGGCATTCTTGTACAAAATTTGCTAGGAAAAGTATGGGGTATTACAAAATCTCCCCCTTGAGAACATTCGTCCTCGAATAAGACTGAATGAGAGGGAAAATAATAAGCTGAACATGAACTGAACATGAATAACTGGAACATGATCTCATGACTGAAAAGCTGAATATAATATACTGAACATGCATAACTAATGCATGTGTAATTGATTCATGAATGTATGATCGAATGTTCTGAAGAACTTTCTCACAATGAGAATGCATTTTCGATGCATCATTATATAGCTGAACTGATACATGAATGCATGACTAAATATGCAACGGTACTTGATACCAAGTTTATACTGGGAACATGAACATAAAACTGAATACCAAGTTCGTGATGAACACTAATCATGAAATTGAGTAAGATTAAGGAGAACTGTTGCCTTAAGCTTGATCTGAGTTGGCAGAGAAGAGGTGAGGATACTTGGTATGCATTTCTGCTTTTGCTTCCCAAGTAGCTCCCTCAAAGGACTGATTTTGCCAAAAAACTTTAACTAAAGGGACTTCTTTGTTCCTCCATCTACGAGTCTGATAGTCTAAGATTTCAACTAGAATCTTTTCATAAGAGAGAGTGTTATGAACATCAATGCTTTGAATAGGTACTACAACTGATGGGTCACCTATACACTTATTGAGCAAAGATACATGGAAGACTGGATGAACTGAGGCTAGATCTGAAAGCAATTAGAGCTCGTAAGCTACCTTACCGAATCGACTGAGAATCTTGAAAGGACCGATATATCGGGGACTGAGTTTTCCTTTTTTGCAGAATCTATTCACTCCTTTCATAGGAGAGATATTTAGATAGACATGATCACCAACCACAAACTCAAGATCTTTTCTACGAACATCTATATAAGACTTCTGTCGGCTCTGAGTAGCGTGGAGTCTTTCTCTGATCAACTGGACTTTTTCTAATGTACCGAATACTAAGTCAGGCCCTATGACTGAGGCCTCACTAACTTTGAACCAACCAATTGGAGACCTATATCTCCTACCATAGAGAGATTCGAATGGAGCCATTCGAATACTGGAATGATAGTTGTTGTTGTATGCTAACTCAATCAAAGGTAAGTGGTCATCCCAACTTCCTTTGAAATCAATTGCACACTCCCTTAGAATATCTTCTAACATCTGAATAGTCCTTTCTAATTGACCATCTATCTGAGGATGAAAGGTTGTGCTGAGATGAATTTGGGTACCGAGACCCTTTTGGAATGCTTTCCAGAAATGAGAGGTGAACTGGGTACCTCTATCTAAGATAATAGATAATGGAACTCTGTGCCATCTGACCAACTCCTTGATATAGAGTTTGGCATAATCCTCGGCTAAATAAGAAGAATAAACTGGAAGGACATGAGCTGATTTGGTCATTCTGTCTACAATGACCCAGAATGAATCATGCTGATGATGAGTTTGAGAAAAACCTATCACAAAGTACATGTTCCCAAATTCCCATCTCTAAGTAGGAATACTGAACTCCTGCATGGACCTACTAGGCTTCTAATGCTCTATCTTAACTTACTGATATGTAGACACTTAGTCACAAACTCTATAATATCTCACTTTATCCCACTCCACCAATAGATTTCCTGCAAGTCGTGGTGCATCTTTCTGGCCCCTGGATGAATAGAGTAGCACACACCATGCGCTTCTGTAAGAATTTGCTACCTTAAGTCGTCTACACCTAGAACACAGAGATAACCTTAACAAAGCAAAATACCATCTTCCCCTTGGGAGAAAACCTCTACTTTCTGATCTTGAACTGACTCTTTCAACTTGACAAGGCTGGGATATCTATCTTGCTTTTTTTCACCTCAGAAACTAGAGATAATTCTGAACTACTCTGAACATATACACCACCCTTTGAAGAATTGACTAAGTGAATGCCTGGTCTGGCAAGATGATGGACTTCTTGAGCTAACTTCTTCTTACTATCCTCCACATGAGAAACTGTACCCATGGATAGCCTACTAAGAGCGTCAGCCATTATGTTGGCCTTGCTAGGATGATAGAGGACATTTATGTTATAGTCTTTCAAGAGCTCTAACCACCTTATCTGATGAAGATTGAGATCTTTTTGAGAAAAGACATACTGAACACTCTTGTGATCTATGAAGACATCTAGATGAACTCCGTAGAGATAAATAATGCCTCCGTAGAGACTATGGCTGCTAACTCAAGATCAGGAGTAGGATAATTTCTCTCATGGAGTTTAAGCTATCTGGAGGCGTAGGCTATGACCTTACCATAATGCATGAGGACACAACCCAAACCTACTCTGGATGCATCATAATACACCATGAACCCATCTGAACCATCTGGATGAGCTAAGAATGGAGCTGAGGTAATTCGATTCTTCAACTCCTAAAAACTCTTCTCGCAAGGGTCTGACCACTGAAACTTGACTTTCTTCTAAGTCAGTCTAGACATACGGGATTCAATAGATGAAAATCCTTCAATAAAACATTTGTAATAGCCAGCCAAACCTAAGAAACTCCTGATATCTGATGGAGAGATAGGTCTTGGCTAGTTCCTTATTGCTTTGATCTTTTGAGGATCAATTCTAATGCCATCACTAGAAACAATATGACCAATGAATGCTACTGACCTTAGCCAAAATTTGCACTTACTGAATTTTGCAAGTAGATGGTGATCTCTGAGAGTCTGAAGTACTGTTCTAAGATGGGTTTCATAATCATGCTCAGTGCGGGAATAGACCAGAATATCATCTATGAAGACTATGATGAACATGTCCAAGTATCACTTGAACACGCAGTTCATCATGTCTATGAAAGCTGCTGGGGAATTGTTAAAACCAAATGATATGACTACGAATTCAAAGTGACCATACCGAGTACGGAAAGCTACTTTTGGAATGTTACTTTCTCTAACTCTGAGTTGATGATAGCCGTATCTGAGGTCTATCTTAGAGAAATAGCTGGCATCCTAAAGCTGGTCAAATAAGTCATCAATTCTGGGAAGAGAATACTTGGTCTTGACTGTGACCTTATTGAGTTGACGGTAATCAATGCATATTCTAAAAGAACTATCTTTCTTGTACATAAATAAGACTGGTGCACCCCACGGGGAAATGTTGGGTCTGCTGAATCCCTTATCTAAGAGATCCTTCTACTGCTCTTTGAATTCTTTGAGCTCGGTTGGTGTCATTTTGTATGGCGGAATAGAGATAGGATGAGTATCTTAAAAAATATTAATACCGAAGTCTATTTCCCTTTTGGGAGGAATTTCTGGAAGATCTTTGGGAAAGACATTTAAATAGTCATTCACTACTGGGACTAATTCAAGACTGGGAGTCTTAAAATGGGAATCCTTAACATGAACAAGATTATAGGCACACCCTTTAGATATTATTTTCCTTTCCCAAAGGTAGAAAACAAGATGACCCTTGAAAGCAGATACACTACCCTTCCACTCAAGGACGGGTTTATTTGGAAACTAAAACTGGACTATTCAATTTCTACAGTCGACTATGGAATGGCGGGAATGAAGCCAATCCATGCAGAGAATGACATCAAAATCAGTCATATCTAATTTGACTATGTCTGCTGAAGTGACTTTCTAAAATATCATAACTGGGCAGTTTCTGTATACCCGCTAGGCTATGATGGTTTTACTCACTGAAGTAGAGACTGAGAAGGGCTCTACTATAATTTTAGGACTGATTCTGAAAGAAGCTCCAGGATCTAGAAAAGCATAAACATGCACATGAAAGATCTGTAATGTACTAGTAACTACATCAGGAGAATTTTCCTTATCTTATCGAGTCTAAAGAGCATATAGTCTATTTGGTTATTGCCCGCTAGTAGTAATGGTGGTCGTACCCTACTGATTTAGGGGACCAAACTAAGCTGAAGAGCGGAGATATCTCTGATAACCTAACTGAGGGCAGTATCTGACTCTGTGGCCTGGCTTGCCAAAATAGAAATAGACATCATTGTCAGCTCTGCAAGCACCCTTGTTGTTCTTACCACAAGTCTGACAAAGGGGATTAGTTCAAGCACTGCTGACACTTCCCTGAGACTTAAAGCCCGGCACCCTATCTCTAAACTTAGTAGCTGGAGCACTGGCTGAAGAAGGAGCTGGAACTAATGACTTAGGATAAAATTGAGAATGGTTTCCTCCTTTTGATTTAGGCAGACTAAAATTGAAGCTACATATCCTAGCTTTATTATTCTGCTTTTCCTTTTACTTAATTTCTGGCTCCTCTATCTGCTGAGAATGGGTCATAAGTCTAGCTAAAGTCTTGTCACTATTTAGCATGGCAGATCTGCACTCATTAACCACGCTATCAATTACCCCTAAAGTGAACTTACTTATCTTGTCTCTATCGTCTGCAGCCACATAAGGGGAATATCTGGGTAATTGAGTAAATTTTAGAGAATATTCCTTCACCATCATATTGACCTGCCTGAGGTTGATGAATTCTAGCACCTTAGCCTCTCTAAGCTCTTGGGGAAAGAATCTGTCTAAGAATGAAGTGACAAACTTCTCCCGCCTATAGGACCTGCATCATCTGACCTTTTTGACTTCCATTGTTTGAACCAAGTATGAGTCATATCCTGCAACTGGTATGCGGCTAACTCAGCACTCTCAATAGTAGTCACCCCCATGATGCCTGTCACTTTTGAACTTGATTAATAAATTTCTTAGGGTCTTTATCTACTTTAGACACGTGGAAGGATTGAGGGTTCATTCAGGTGAAATCCCAAATCTTGGTAGCAACTAAATTGGTCACTTGATTGTTCGAAACAACAGTTGGTCGGTTATTATGGGTAGCTACTAACTGTGCAAGAGTGGTAAATGTGGTTCTGAACTTTGCATGAGAAACATGATCTACAAAAGGTTCTTTGGGCTGAGGGGTTGACTAATTTCTTCTCTTAGGAGGCATATTCTGAAATAAAGAGAAGATGTGGATTAGTCTGAGAGATTGGCTAATGATTATTCTCACTGGCATGACATAAATACAGAAAGAAGGTAAACTATTTCTAAACATCTCATATCCTCTTGCACATAAATGTGGTGCGTAACACACTCATGTACAAGACTCTACTAGATGTGGCTTTCAGACTTGCTAGGACTCTATTAAACCTTAGGCTCTGATACCAAGTGTGTAACACCCCTATTTGCTAAACCAGAACTTTACAAGGTGTTCATGACCCCGAAGGACCAAAAGCTAACCCATGACTGATATCTGTACTTGTATACTGCATAAAATATTGAATAATGCAGAAACATAGACCGAAAGGCCATAAGGTTCAATACCGAACATAACATAGCTGAGATAACATCTGTGGGGTAATACAATACCTAAAACAAAATAGTAAACACTAAAGTCTGAACTATAATAGTTTGTATCTAGTCTAAAATCCTCAACTATCTGAATAATCTGAATAAGGAGTTGATGAGACATGTCCTTAAATAACTCCAACTAATAACTAATCAATGAAATAGTGGAGAAATAATCATGTCCTCAAAGGATGAGGACTCACTTCTATTCTTACTGTTGGGACTGGAATCTACTACTGATCTAGAACTCGTGTCTCTGAACCTATGGTGTAACATAAAAGAAAGAACCATAGCATAAAAGCATCAGTACTGTAGAATATACTGATTATACATGTGAGGTAGGAGAATGCAAGGGTTAACATGTATGAATAATGCTAGCTGAATGTCTAACATGAATGCGAGAATGCATACATAAATATGTAACTATAACTGAAACTGTGATATCGTGATTACTAAATCTGAATACTAATGACATGACATACTAATAACTGATAGCATAAATAGCTATATCTAAATGTAACTAATAACATGGGTGGTTGTATCTGACAATCCTAAATCTGATAAAACTATCTGAGTTCCTTACGATATCTGGGTCGACTGTATTTGACAGTCTTAAATCTAAAGAACTATCTGAGTTCTTTTACTGAAACTGGTACTAAAACTATGGGTGGTAGTATTTAACTAACATGCCCCTAATACGCCATTATGGATGAGTTGGGGTCAAATTTATAACCCCAATTGGAAGGGTATCAATACCGCGCCACTAGTAAGGACAAGCTGTGGGCGACCTTTATCTGATAGTGTCCTCAAAAGATAATGGTGGGGCTCTTATCTAACAGTTCTTATCCATCTTATCAAACCTTATCAGACAGTGTTGATGTCTCAACCTATGCTGGCTACATAGTTCTGGAATGCAAGGATGACTTCTATGGATTATACCCTCATCTGATAGTGTGTGTCCCCATCCTTGGATTCACTCGGTGCTAATTCCTACCTCCATTTGAATGGACACTGAACGTGATTTACTGAACTAAACATTAGCTAAGTTACTAAGTTCTTTTGACTGATGAAATACTACTGATATCTGACAACAGACTGAATCATGAGATCATGGAGATTTTTCCTGAGTCATAAGACTATCTAAAGTCTAAGTATTCAAAGCTTGACTAAGAGTATCGTGAAAACATGACATAGCTCTAGGTACACAGCTAATGTTTTGGGTACATGCACCCCCAGGACTCGATGGAAGAAAACTAACAAAGCATGACTTACTTGATTGCATAATAATCATCATAACATATTTACTGAAGCATTTCATCAAACATATGATAGGCATAAGTTTGTACATACATGGGGATTTCATGATAGCATGCTAAGTAGAAACTTTCCCTTCATCTAGGAATTCAACAGAACACATAGTACGCATAGAATATGCAAACAACATCATACAACAGTTAACTGTCGTGATTCAATTTCAATTTAATCATTCAAGGGTTTAGTCCTAGGGTCTATACCAAAACAAATCAACCCATATGGAATTTAACACTCATTCATGGAATACAAATCAATTACCCATTATGAACATGAACAAAAGCAGCCCAATCATGAAATTCATAAGAAAATCCATAACTTGAATTTAGAAAAGGGATTCTTGGGCTTCATGAGTGAAAAGAGTCCATAAATGAACACTATGCATACCTTAGTTAGTGATTTTATGAAGATTGATGGTGAAACATTCTTGAATTTGAATCCCCAGTAGAAACCCTACCTTGTTCTTGAGAGACTTTTGATAGAAAAGAGAGTATTTTTGGGTGAAAAGTGGTTGAATCACGTGTTAAAGGGCTTAAATAGGGGTAGGAAAATAACTTTTTTAACCCTGGATACGTCTTTTAATTTAAGTAAAATTTTCCCAAACTGGGCCCCTGGCGTGACGCGGTGTTATCATGTTGTGTCGCTGGAAAGTAACAATTATGAAATTGAGGGATGGCATGACGCGGAGCCATCGTGTTGCTCCTTCCTTCGTGACCTGAAACTTTGGCGCGACGCAGGGAAAATTGCACTGATATACTAGAAAAAGGACAATTCTAAATTTGACTGCTGGCGCTACACGCCATAATTGCAGACACCTACTAGAAATTCCCAAATGCCATTTCCTCTTGTGGCGCGGTGCTCCACTGACTAATATGGCCCTATTTTACGATGGGAACTTGAAATAGTCATAACTTCTTACCCAGTTATCGGATTTAAGCGAATCATATATCGATGGAAAGTTTATTGAATTTTTCACATGACAAAAAGTAAAAATCTTGAAAATTCCTTATAGAATAATTATTGTTCACTTTAGAAGCTAACACTAGGCATTCTTGGGACGAAATTTGCTAGGAAAAATATGAGGTATTACAGATTGTCTGAATATAATTATCAGACTATATAAATCTCATCTTTCAACTGTATCATTCTATAGGGAGGGTAAAATTGATCCAAGAATTAATTCATCAACTAATTCCAAGTGGTGATAGATCCACAAGGCAACCATGGAACAACAAAGTCACTTCCCCGTCAAAGAGAATGGGACTAACCTTAGTTGTATGGCCTCCTGACTCAACCCAGGAAGATTATATGAAGTACTGATCCCTTTAAAGTTCATAATATGCATGTCATTATCATCAATATACATTCCAACACCCCTTCCAATTCAGCAGTTGGACCATCGTACTCAGAATGTCAAACTTGGTACCTTGATGCAATTTTGAAAGAATGGTTGCACCTATTTCAATTAGCTCAACATATCCTAAATATTATTTTGGATTATCATACCCTGGGAGATATTGTTGGATGGGCTATTGTCCTCTCTTTCTTCTTATTTTATCCCTTACATCAAGTACAGCGAGATAATTTTCTCTTCTCATCTAGCCTTTTTACCCTAGCTGCTCACTTATTAGCTGCTTGCCTAGAATTTTTATTAGCCATTAAGAGAGCAATAACTTGCTCTGTAGTTTCTAGAACATCATGATAAAGTGTCCAATTCAATTCTTATAACACTCCACAATTTCGAGATAGCTGTGTAAACTCTAATCCTATGATTTATATTTTATTACATGTGTCATCATCATTATCCTAGTGTTAATAGTTCTTCTAAGGTGAAAAATTTTCATAGGAAACATTTAGAGCAAAGTTGTGCTAAGAGCCTCTGATTTGGCCAAATTTTGGTGTTTGATTCTACAAGGGTCATCTTTGAACATGTGTAACTTTTGAAATATGTGGAATTTCACAGCTCAAAACCCGCCAACTTATATATAATTTAATTATCTTTCCAACAAGACCAATCTTTCCTTAATCCGATACCTGAGTGAAAAGTTATGACAATTTTTGTGAGAAATAGTAAGACTCCACGATAGGGTTGCGTCGCAAAGGAAGTTCCTTGGGAATAGGGTTCACTCCATGAGGGCTATTCCCTCACTATTCCGGCTTTTTAAAGGGTCAAGGGGCAATTAGGTTATTTTTCATCAACCCAAATCGTCCAAATCATGATTTGGGACACTCAAAAGGGTATTATTCACCCATTACCCTCAAAATTTCTCACATAGAACCCCCCTCCCCCCCAAGAACGAGAAATTCAAGTTTCTATTCCTAACAACCAGAAATTAAAGCTTTCTTTCTCTAGAATTCAAGGATTCAAGTTTCAATTTCAAAATTCATTCAAGAATTCATCTAATTGAGGTATATGAGATATTCATCAATGGGTCCCTTTCACTCATTGAGCCCAAAAACCCTCTCTATGATTAAAGTATGGGTTTTTCCTTCATTATAGAATTTTCAGATGTTTAAGATGAGTTTAATCTATATTTTTCCTTAAGAAATTTGAATTTAATCTATGTCCACATATGATCCCATGAAAATTAGGTTATTTTATGCTTTAAATTTAAATTTCCCATGTCATGTTCATGTGATTTCATGTTATAATATCAATTTATGTATTAAACCATGTAACTATGTTGTCCTCTAATATTTAACACATTCCCATGTTCAAATTCATACTTCTCACCTATTTGTTAAAATGTCTTATATTTTGGGTCTTTGAACTATGATTCTTTACCACTATCTTAAGCATTGTTTTCATATTTTTGCAATCATTCAGTTCTGGCAAGTTATGAACACTCAATACCAATGTGTTTTACATGTTTCTTTTTTCAAGTAACAAGTCAGTCAAACCATGGTTTTATTATTATATTTAGAACATCATATTCATGCTGAGCACTTACAAGTATAGTACCATGTCATATTAAATGACTAATAACACCAATGTAATATAGTTGGGAGTAACACTTAGGACTAAGTGAACGTAGAGATAATGACTTCCTCATTAGTAAAGGTATGAGTCATCAGTAGTATTCCCTAAGTTCTAGACCTACGATACCATCGTAGTTGATGATGGGTCCCCTGTTAGTAGAGGCATAACACCCTCATTCTTTGGGACATCATCCTTGTGGATTTACATCATCATTCATGTGTTGGTACCCCTGGAAAGGTACTAACACCTTCCAACTGGGGTTATAGTTTGGACTATAACTGCTCATATTGAGGTATGTTGGTTGTAGTTAGCTCCCATAGTCTTAGTGTAGTATTCAGAGTAGGTCAGTCCAGGTTTACGTGACCAAGTAGTCAGATTTCAATAATTATTCAGTCAGTTTTACAGATTATTCATGTTATTCAGATCATGTCAGTACATGCTATACTTTGGTCTTGCATTCATAATTTTACTTGTTCATGTTTTTTATATTCATTATCCATTCATAATCCTCAGTTCAGTTTTAAAATATGTTTAGCTTTACATGAGATTTACATACAGTATTCATGTTTTACCGCTTCCCAGCTTTAGTCCTACTTATTCTACAAAAAGTAAAGATTTAAAAAATTAAGTGTAGTGACTCACAATCTTAACAGATTATGTTTGTTACTCATATTTTAAGATACTTTAGGTTTAAGTAGATTTAAATCTCTTGGTGAGTCAACTTGCACTTAGCATGTATGTTTTAAGATTATGTATCTATTCAATTTTACTTGTTCCATTTACCCTCACTTACTCAGTACATTCTAGAGTATTGGTCCACATATATGTCTATGTGCTATATTGTCTCCTAATATAGGTACCATTTGTAGTCCACACATCATAATTCGACAATTTGCAGATTCCAGCCAGCAAGTGATGAGTTCTCTTATTTTGGGACTCTAGTCAGTTGTAATTCATGTACTATATTGTTATTATTCATGTGTATTGAAAAGTGGTAGTTGGAAGCACATGCCAGCTATCTAGAGTCAGTGTAGTAGAGGCTTCATGGATAGTTAGTCAAAGTCATTACATGTAATTCAAGTTTCTTCCCTTGATTTTACCGTGATGTAAAATTTATCAGTATTTTATTTATTCGGACATTCTCATTATCATGTTTTCCCTTAGTAAATTTAGTTGTTATATAATTTAAATTAGTTGCTCAAGCAGTATACCAGTACATGGGTTAGCTTGGGATCACTTGTAACTATAAGTACCATGTTACGACTAGGGGGTAGCCTCGGGTAGTGATAATGCTGCTAGGTCATCAGGAACCCCTTCGAGCAGGGCTCCATGATTATGAACTTTTTACCCCTCTATCTTTTGATTTTTTCTTAGAGTTTTTTGAAGTTCAAGATCAAATAGAATCAGGAGATTACCTTGACTTAGATTATTGGGCATACACTGACATATTCCCTACAAACAACAAAAAAAAAGTTAATAAATAAAACCAACAACATAAACAAACTCAATCTATCACTTTGTAATAGTATTCCCTAGAAATTACTCCAAATTTTGATGTCACCCAAATTATACCTCTCAAAAAGTATAAAGCGGTCCCTAAATCAAATATAGTCCTCAACAATGTTGGGGTCATCCTATTAGGAATATGCCAAAATTCTAACAAGAATTTATCTATGTAACTATATATTTAGTATATCAAATGAGGGTTTTGTTGTAACACCCCACAAAATCCTAAGCTCGACTCAGTCTTTTATGCTTTCTAAGAGGTCCCCAGACTTAAAAAAATTCAAGCTAAGTATTCAAACTAGGTATTATTTTGGCCTTCATAAATTGATAAATCAATTTCATAACTCCGATGACCTTAAAGTATAGATCTTTAGATTGATTCATGATCAAGAATGTCAGTAGGTGTTCTCATATAAGTTTTGGATTTTGCAGACCTCATTTAAACAATGTTCAAGTGACCAAAATAGTGAGTCCACGTAATCTCGATACAACGCATCGTCCATCGCATCGACAGATAATCTTTCTCTTAGCTCAGTGCAATTTCCAGTGAACTGACATAGACTATACATGGTGCATTGGCCATCGCGTTGATGCCAATGATGTGGCACGTCGATCATTGCATCAACAGTTTAATTTTCAGTCATTAAAAAGCTGCGTCCTTAGGGGTATTTAGGTTTTTTCCAACGTCCTTTATCCTTTAAACACATTAAAGTTAGCCTTCTATTTGCAACATACTCTCATTATTTCACAAATTACTCAAGAACAAAAATCGTAGGTGATTGAATTTAAAATTCAAGGCTCAAGATTCCATCGTTAATCTTCAAGAATTTATCAACCACGTATGTCAGGTGTTCATCTAAGGGTTCCTTCCACCCTTGGAGTCCAAGAAGATCTTTTAAAATTTAAGTAGCTTGATTTCATGCTTTCCATGATTTGGATTCAAGTGTATTCATGATTATAATGTTGATTGGATTTCTATTCCATGATTAAGTGCAAGATTTATGTAAAAACAACTATCATGTATATAGTATCAAGTGAATTCATGTTAAGGGCTTAAAATTATGATGCTCATGTGTTGATTAGTACTATGTTCATATACAATGTCTGCCAAGTGTTTGATGTGTTGTTCATGAGAATTAAATAATAAAATTATATCATGTTAGCATGTATTCAAGTTCATGTCATGCAATTGGTTGCAAGAATGTCCCAATGAATGAACAATGATCAAGTAGTTGGTTATCATGTTTCAAGATTGTGCCATGTCTTATAATTTATGCTATCAAGTCCTGGGCTTATTTAATACCCGACAATTTAGTTAATTACCTAGAGCCATAGTCAGTCTCAGGATAGTATCAGTCATGTCATGATCAATAGTACTCTCAGTTAATTACAGAACTCAGGAAAAACTCAGTAGACTCAGTATCAGTCTAGTCTAGTTTAATATTCAGTTCAGGGCTCAGTAAATTCAACAAGTTAACAAAATTCAGTAGTATTCTATCAGTCAATGGAACTCAGTGAACTTAGTCCAGTTCAATCAGACAGTATAATCAGTAATAGTTCAGTCAAGCCTAGTATAAACTAGAAATCAGTTTAGTGTCTATTCAGTTAGGAGTAGAATTTAGCATCGAGTTAACCCAGGGATAGGGGCATTCCTGCCAGTAGAGGGTTTGAACCTTAGTAGCAATCCTTGTGTTACAGAACTACGTAGCCAACATAGGTTGATATATCTTCCTGCCTAATATTACGAGGATTGATACATCTAAATTAAGTTTTCCTGCTAGTGAGGGTTGACAAAAGATCTTTCTGACAGAGAGGGTTAACTCATAGCTTTCTTTACCCATGGCACAGTATTGTCACCCTTCCAACTAGGGTTATGGGTTGGACCCTAATCTAAGTATAAAGGGGCATGTTGGTTAGATGCTTACCTCACATAGTCTTAATCTCAGTACAGAACTCAGTTCAATTTTACAAATTTAGGGCTGTCAAACACAGTCACTCCATTTAGTACGGAACTTAGTATAGTTCCACAGAATCAAAACTATCAGATATATTTATTTAGTTATTAGTAATTCAGTATTAGTATACTCAGATATTAGTTAATTAGTATTCAAACTTAGTATCTATTGTTATCACGATCTCAGTTATAGTATACGTATTCACGCATGTACTCCCATTCAGTTATATTCAATTCATTCAGTCAATATTATTCATGTATATGAACCTATGCATTTCAGCCTACCTCACTTAGCATACCAGTACATTCAAAGTATTACGTATATTTTTCTCTTGCGCTATGATGTCTTGTATCATAGGTTTAGACGTACGGGCTCCCGATCATCCCTAGTAGTTATAGATTTTCAGTAGTCAGAGTTAGTGGTAAGTCTTCATAGTTCGAGGACATGATTATTATTTCATCATTTTAGTTTTATTTTAGTAACTGGAGTTAGTTGGGGACTTGTCCCATCAACTCCACATTTCAAATAGTTTAGAGGCTTTTCAGACTAAAGTATAATCAGACAGATGTTTCAATTTTGGTATGGTTATACCATATTTAGTTTTATTTCAGTATTGAACCTTATGGCATTTTTTCCACTTAATTTTTGCATATTACAGTATTATCATTCAGTTGATGAAGCAAGTACCAGTCATGGGTTATCTTGTGATTTTTCAAGATTATGAGCATCGTGTAGCGCCTGGGGTACAGACTTGAGGTGTTACATATTTAGTATTAGATCCTAAGGTTCAGTAGATTCCTATAAAGTATGAAAGTCATATCTAGTAGAGTCTTATTCATGGTTACATAGCATGCCACACTTATCGATAGGAGGTTATTAGGTGTTTTAGAAAAAGTTTCCCTTCTTTCAGTACTCATATCGTACGAGTGAGCATGAGCTCCAGTTAAACTCCAAGCGTAATCTATGTTTATCCTTTGTTTATAGAAAATACCTCTGAAGAGGACTAAGGAAGAGGAATGGTAGACCAGCCAGAACCCTAGCCCATCCAGTCAGATCCTCTTGACGAACATGTCCTCCACGCTGAGTTCAGAGCGGCTTTCACCACCCTAGCTCATTCTGTGGTAGCCCAAAATGAACATCCAGTTGTTGTTCTAGCCAATCCAGTGGTCAATACTGCTGCTGCCATAGTTTTGGATTTCACCCGAATAAACTCTCCATATTTTACTGGGTCTAAGTCAGATGAGGACCCTCGAGAATTTCTTGATCAGGTGCAGAAAGTTATAGATATTATGGGGGTGATAGCTAGTGAAAGTGTTGAGTTAGCTATATATTAGTTATAGGATATAGCACACTCATGGTTTAAATAGTGGAAAGCAGGAAGGGTTGCAGATACAGGGTCCATAGAATAGAAGGAGTTTATCGTTGCTTTTTTGGATAGGTTCTTCCCGCTAGAGTTGAGGTAAGCAAAGGTTTTGGAGTTTATAAATCTGAAGTAGGGCAACATGTTGGTGCAAGATTATTCTCTTAAGTTTACCTTATTAACCAGATACGCTCCTCATATGGTAGAAAATAGTAGATCTAAGATAAGTAAGTTTATGTCTGGCATGTCTAATAGTGTGGTCAAGGAGTGTGGGATTGTAATGTTGATTAAGAAGATAGACATATCCAAGCTTATTGTTTATGCTCAGTAGATAGAAGAGGCTAAGAATAAAGATAAGGAGAGAGAGAATAAGAGAGCGAGAATAGGTAGTTTCAACTTCGCTCAGCCTAAGTCAGAGGGTGGGAATCATTCTCAATTTTGTTCAAAATTGTAAGGCCCCAAATCTGGTACTCGGAATGCTACATGGTACTCATGACCCTAAAGGACCACAAGATAATCCATGACTGATATCTATACCTAAACACTGCATAATATACGCATATAAATGCGGAAACATAAGTTGTAAGGCCATAAGGTTCAAATCTGAAACATAAAATCTGATAAAACAATATTTAAATGGGGTATAGAAATACCCAAAACTAAAATAAACTGTCTGAATATACTATAATCTAAAAGCCTCTAAACTGTCAGAATAAGGAGTTGATGGGACATGTCCCCAACTACTGAAATGAAGTAAGTGCTGAAATGATAAAGTAATGATCATGTTCTCAAAGGATAAGGACTCACTGCTAACTCTGACTACTTGATACAGGAATATTACTGATGCTATGGAGCTCATTCTTCTGAACCTATGGCGTAAGGTAAAACACTATAGCATAAATGCGTCAGTACGATTGAATATACTGGTATACATATGAGGTAGGCTGAATGCAAGGGTTCATATTTATGAAAAATAGTAAATGACTATATAACATGAATGTGAGAATACATGCATAAACAAGTAACTATAACTGAGACCATACTGACACTAGTTACTGAGTTTTGAGTACTGATTTACTAACATCTAGGTTAACTGATACTGATAAATGAGTCTATTGAATACTAGGGAAACTATTTCTAATAGTTCTGATTATAAAGAACTGTTCTGATTGACTGTATTTGACAGTCCAAAAACTAATTATTGGTAACAAGAGTTACCAATAACTAACATAACTGATATAACTGAGGTAAGTGGTATAATAGATATAACTGATACTAAGAGACTGTATCTGACAGTGTATGTTCTGATGGAACTAGATGAGTTCCATACTATTTTGAGTAACTGTATCTGAAATTCCTAGATTCTATAGAACTATTTGAGTTCTATTACTAAGACTGGATTACTGTAACTGACAGTCCTAATTCTGTAACTGAAACTGTGGGAAGTAGTTATCTAACCGACAAACCCTAAAAAATTACAATGTAGCTGAGTTGGGGTCCAATCTATTACCCCAATTGGAAGGGTGTCAATACCACACCACTGTTAAGGACAATCTGTGAGTAACCCTCATATAATAAGTAACTCTAGTAAAAATGGTGAGAACCCTCATTTAACAGGTTAAGCCACCTCATCTACCCTCATATAATAGGCTATGATGTCTCAACCTACGCTGGCTACATAGTTCAAGAAAACAAAGATTGCTTCTAAGAATCACACCCTCATATAACAGGTGAGTTCCCATCCTTGGGTTCGATCGGTGCTAATTCCTACTACCATCTGAATAGACAATGAACATAATTAACTAAACTGGACTAGACTGATTTCATAGAGTTTCATTGACTAGTGGAATACTACTGAGATTTCTAAACTTACTGAGATTTCCTGAGTCACATAACTGACTGAGTTCTATGGATCATGGCTTGACTGAGGATATCGTGAAACATGACACTGGCTCTAGGTACGCAACTATTATTTTTTGGATACAACTACCCCCAGGACTCGGTAGAAGGAAACTGACAAAACATAACTTTCTTGAATACATGGCTAACATTAACAATTTATACTATGACAATAGGAGATATTTCATGAAGCACATGGTTATCATAATCTTGTATATAGCTTAGAATGCACATGATCATGTCTTAACTTCATCATTTTAATATCATGATTATATCATCACACAATTGCGTTACACAACAATCCTCATAGAAATCATTTTAAACATAGGGGAAACACATACATTTATAACTTGGGTCACAGTCTAACTATCAAGCATAATTTCTATTCTCCTAGGCATTTTATCAAACACTTAGGTTGCATGATTTTTGGCTTAGGAATGAGCATGAATTTAATACAACCTTACTTCATAATTCCACCCAATTTCATGATTTTAGTCCACATATTAGAGTAATTTCATAAATACATAATAAAGGTTCCATTTTGAAATTCATACAACAACAACACATGAACATAATTCACTTCATAGAATGAATATCATAATTCGTAATTTAAAACTTGATTCTTGGGCTTCATGGACAAGAAGAGTCCATGAATGAACACTATGCATACCTTAGATGGAAGATTCTTGATGATTCATTGAGAAATTTACTTGAACTTGGATCCCCAATTGAAACATCAAATGTGTTCTTGAGAGGATTTTGAGAGAAAAGGGTGTATTTTGGTGTAAATGAGGCTTAATCCCATGTTTAAGCCTTTTATAGGGTTGGGAAAATTACCCTTTTTCCTTTAAAAATGCAGAACTTTAATGAATAAATAAATGGGCACCGACACGATGAGTAACACCGTGCAACGAAGGCTGCAATGCTATAGCCGATGCAGCGCGCCATGAATGCATCGAGCCTTAGTTGTTTTGGCTCTGGCAGTTTGCACAACTGGTGAACAACGTGATTGGCGATGCGGCATGCTAAGATCGCATTGGTTCACTATTTTAGACGTCCAATCTTAATCTAAATGAGTTTCTAAAATATCTAAAACTTGTCAGGGAACACCTATTGACCTTTCTGATCATGAATCAATAAAAATATGAACCATTAAAGGACATTAAGGTGGAAAAATGAATTTACCAACTTTTTAAGGCCAAAATTAAGCTAAGTATGGAATGTAGCTAACAGTTTCTAAGTCTAGGACCCCTTGACACGCTTAAAGGATTGTATTAAGCTTTAGAATTTTATACGGCCTTACAGAAATCTTCAATTCCATCTCCATCCATAGCCAGTGCTCCTATGTCAAAATTCAGAGATGGCAACAGAGATAGGGCGTTAGGCCCTAAACTCCAGGGTAGTGTTAGCAGTGCTCAAACTAATCCCCTTTGTAAGAAGTATGGCACAAACCATCAAGGTATCTGTAGAGCTGGGAGTGATGTGTATTTTGGATGTGGCAAAACAAGCCACAGAGTTAGACAGTGTCCTCAGGTGGGTTCTTAGAGTCAGCATAACTATCCCTCAACTCAGTTCAGTCGCCTAAATTAGCAGGGTGTTGTATCCAGTGTCACCAATGGGCTGTACCTAAATAGACTCTATGTACTTCAGTCCCGACAGGATCAGGAGAGTTCTCCTAATGTGGTCACTGGTACATTACAATTTTATCATTTACATGTTTATGCTTTGCTAGACCTAGAAGTTTCTTTATCATTTGTTACTCCTTATATAGCTATTGACTTTGGAGTTAGTCCCAAAATCCTAGCAGAGCTTTTCTCAGTCTCTACCCCAATAGGTAAATCTATCATAGCCCGATGGGTATACAGGAACTGTCTAATTATGGTATCTAAGAAAGTCACTTCAGTAGACTTAGTTGAATTAGAGATGACCGATTTTGATGTCATTCTTAGCATGGATTGGATTCATAAACAAAATTGTCCAGTTTCAGTTTCCGAATAAACCCGCTCTTTAGTGGAGGGGTAGTATTCTAGCCAAGTATTCTGACTTTGTATTATTTTGGCCTTCATAAGTTGACCACTCTATTTTACGACTCTTATGACCTTAAAGTATTGATCTTTAGATTGATTCATGATCAAGAATATCAGTAGGTATTCCCGGATGAGTTTCAAAATTTTTAGACCTTATTTAGACCATGTTCAAGTGACCAAAATAGTGAGTCGATGCGATCTCGATGCGTCTCTTTGTCCGTTGCATCAATAGATAATTTTTCCCTCAGCTCAGTACAAATATTAGTGAACCGAGGTAAATTTAATGTGGCATATTGGCCATCGTATTGATGCGAATGACGTAGCACGTCGATCTGCGTGTTGACAGTTCAATTTTCAATCATTAAAAAGCCGCATCCTTAGGGGTATTTGGGTCTTTTCCCACATCTTTCAGGAAAAAAAAAATTAGCCTTTTATTTGCAACATACACTCATTATTTCATAAACTGCTCAAGAATAAAAATCGTAGGTGATTGATTTTCAAATTCAAGGCTTAAGATTACACCGTTAATCTTTAAGAATTAAGAAACCAAGGTATGTCACGTGTTCATCCAAGGGTTCTTTCCATCCTTGGAGTCCAAGAATATATTTTAAACTTCAGGTAGCTTGATTTCATGTTTTCCATGATTTAGATTAAGTGTATTCATGATTATAATATTGATTGGATTTCTATTCCATGATTATGTGCAACTTTTATGTAAAAACAACTATCATGTATTTAGTATCATGTGAATTTATGTTAAATCCTTGAAATTGTTATGCTCATGTGTTGATTAGTTTTATGTGCATATACAATGCCTTCCACGTGTGTGATGAGTTGTTCATGAGAATTAAATAATGAAATTTTATCATGTTAGCATGTATTCAAGTTCTTGTCATACAATTGGTCGCTAGAATATCCCATTGAATGAATGATGATCAAGTATTTATTTATAATGTTTCAAGATTGTGTCATATCTTATAATTTATGCTATCGAGTTTTGGGGTATTTAATACCCAACAATTTAGCCGATTACCTAGAGACATGGTCAGTCTCAGGATAGTATCAGTCATGTCACGATCAGTAGTACTTTCAGTCAATTACAGAACTCAGAAAAACTCAGTAGACTCAGTATCAATCCATTCCAGTTCAGTATTTAGTTTAGGCATCAGTAAATTAAGCCAGTTAATAGAATTTAGTAGTATTCCGTCATTCAATGAAACTCAGTGAACTCAGTCTAGTTTAGTTAGACATACAATCAGCAACAGTTCAGTCAACCTTTGTATAAATTAGAAATCAGTTCAGTGTCTATTCAGTTCGGAGTAGGATTCAGCATCGAGTTAACCCAGGGATGGGGGCATTTCTTCTAGCAGAGGATTTGAACCTTAGTAGTAATCCCTATAATATAGAACTGCATAGCAAGTGTAGGTTGAGATATCTTTCTTCCAGATATTATGAGGGTTGATACATCTCATTTGAGTTTCCCTACCAGCGAGGGTTGATGAAAGAATTTCCTGTCAGGGAGGGTTAACTCACAGCTTGTCTTTACTCATGGCATGATATTGGCACACTTCTAAATGGTGTTACAGGTTTGACCCCAATCTATTTAGAAAGGGGTATGTTTGTTGGATAATTATTTCCCATAGTCTCAGTCTCAGATTTAGTCTCAGTATAAAATTTAGTTCAGTTCTACAAATTCAGGACTATCAGACACTGTCACTCTATTTAGTATAGAACTCAGTATAGTTCCACAGAATCAAGACTGTTAGATATATTTATTCAGTTATCAGTAATTCAGTATCAGTATATTCAGATATCAATTAATCAGTATTCAAACTCAGTATCCATTGTTATTATGATCTCAGTTACAGTATCGTATTTATGCATGTACTCCCATTCAGCTATATTGAGTTCATTTAGTCAGTATTGTTCATGAATATGAACCCATGCATTTCAGACTACCATACTTAGCATACCATTACATTTAAAGTACTGACGCATACTTTTCTCTTGCGCTATGATGTCTTATATCATAGGTTCAAACGTACGGGCTCCAGATCATCCCTAGCAGTTATAGATTTTCAGCAGTCAGAGTTATTAGTGAATCCTAATAGTTCGAGGACATGATTATTATTCCAGAATTTCAGTTTTATTTTACTAGCCAGAGTTAGTTGGGGATTTGTCCCATCAACTCCATATTTTAGATATTTTAGAGGCTTTTCAGAC
Organism: Capsicum chinense; assembly: GCA_026120095.1. Classification (NCBI taxonomy): domain Eukaryota; kingdom Viridiplantae; phylum Streptophyta; class Magnoliopsida; order Solanales; family Solanaceae; genus Capsicum; species Capsicum chinense. Next base: position 204,142,284 of record JAPEIP010000010.1, on the reverse strand, counting down.
TAGAGTATTTTTCAGACAGATGTTTCAGTTTTTGTATTGTTATATCGTATTTATTTTTATTTCAGTGTTGAATCTTATGGCATGTTTTTCGACTAATTTACGCATATTACAATATTATCATTTAGTTAATGTAGCAGGTACCAGTCATGGGTTAGCTTCTGACCCTTTGGAATTATGAGCACCATGTAGTGTCTACGGTATAGACTTGGGGAATTATATTTGTAAAAGTAAATTTTAATAGCAATAATTATTGATTGATTAGATTGAGATCAATATGAGATGATCACTAGGATTGTGCTCTTCATGATCTCATAACTCTATAAGTTGTTTGTGCTAGCAGACTATTCTGATGACTTGCATGTAAAATTTAACAAGATATATATCATATAATCGTCTCTTGATCTTAGTTGAATGAATTTCTCTCATCTTCTCTTGAACGTAAAGAGTTGCATTACTAACCTTTGTTTTATGATCTTAGATTAACTATATTATTTATGGCTCAAGTTAATTAGATGAACGTTGATAGATTCTATTTTTTGTTGTTATCTTATATACCTAATCTCTTCCACTATCTTGAGCAAGTCTAGAATATAGTTGAGTTCCTAATATTTTTCAATCATCAATAAAGCAATCAAATTGAACATCTGTCTAGAATGACTTCATACTTCACTCATTTTATTAATTCATTATTATTCTCATAATCCTAATTATGGAGTTTAGCTATTCATGATCATAAGCATATAATAAGAATTAATATATGTAGAAATAATTGTGCACTTACAAGAATAAGATGGATACTCCAAAATCTCAAATTGAATAAAACCCTACAAACCAATATCAATATTCCAAGATTGGTATAGTAGGCCCATTTAGGAAGCTCTACTGATTTTATATAGGGGTTAGCATTGTTATAGTAACTATAGTGGGCAAAGTAGTAGTCAGACTTTTAGGGGTATCTAGTTAGGGTCTTCAGGCTGAGGTAGTCCTTCTAGGTCAGGTAGACCTTCTCATTAAAGTAAAGTGCCTAGGGCATGCAATGTTGGGATATTGTGGGCCATTTTGCTAGATATTGTCCTCAACATAGGATGATTGAGGCTTTTGCCTAAAGTGATCAGCCGATTAGTATAATGTTACCTCTAACTAAGGATGGTGCATAGGGTTGCGAGGGGGTAGTCCCTAGGGTTCTATAGAAGATCATTAGGAAGGTAGGGAAGGTGGTTGGTAGTCACCTAGTCTTGAGGCAGGTGAGTTCATTTATATGTTATTCTTGGTAGGCTATAGGTAGAGGCTTTAAATGTTATTATTATTGGTATCGTTGTGTATACCATAAGCCATCTTCTAGTTTATTTGATCTAGGCTCCATATATTCTTATGTGTCTATATATTGTGCATCTCAGTTGGGGTTGTCCTAGGAGACATTATTTATACCTTTGGATGTAGTTACTCTCATAGGTGATTCTTTAATAGTGGAATAAGTACATAGATTGTGTATTCTGACTGTTCTAGAGTATGACACTTGCGCTAAACTTATTGTGCTTGAAATAGTTGATTTAGATGTGATTCTAGACATGGACTAGTTATCCACCTATTATGCAATCTTGGATTGATTTTCTAATACGGTTTTCTTAGTTATAACTAGGTTACCTAAGTTGTATGGCAGGGTACTTATAGTCACATACTGATAGAGATTATTTATTATATATAGGGTAGGGGACTGCTATTGAGGGGTTGTATGTCTTATCTTTCATATGTTCATGATGTCAGTATTGAAAGTCTTTCAGTTAACTCTTTTCAAGAAGTTTGTGTGTTTCTTAATCTATTTCCTACCAACCTACCTAGTTGTCTACCTGAGTGTGATATTGATTTTGCTATTGATCTAGAGTTGAGCACCTAACCTATTTCTGTGTCACTTTATTATATGGATTCTATCCAACTAAGGAGATAAATATTTATCTTTATGAGTTTTTGTATAAGGGATTTATTATATTGAGTATCTTTCCTTGGGGTGCTCCTATTATTTGTGAAAAAGAAGGATCGTCCTATGCGTATTTGTATCAATTATAGGTAGCTAAATAAGGTAAAAGTGAAGAATAAGTATCCTATGCCTCTTATCAATGATCTATTTGACCCGCTTCAGGGTGAAATAATTTTTTCTGATATTGACTTAAGATCTAGCTATCATTAGTTAAGGAATCAAGTGGAGGATATCCCTAAGACAACCTTTATGACTCGCTACGGCCATTCCAAGTTCCTAGTGATGTCTTCTGCATTGACTAATGCCCCAACAATGTTTATTGACTTGATAAATAATCTATTCATGCCTTATTTGGACTCTTTCATGATCATGTTTATTATTGACATTCTTGTCTATTAGAAAAGTAAGGAACAACACGAGTAGTATTTAAGAATTGTGCTTCACACGTTAAAAAGCCATTAATATTTTGCCAAATTTTTAATGTGTGAGTTTTGAATTTAGTCTGTAGTGTTCTTGGGGAATGTGATGTCCAAGGATGGGATTATGGTACACCCGATGGATATTGAGGCCATTTGTGATGGGGATAGGCCTACATCTCCGATCGAGGTTCACAATTTTATTGGGTTGGAAGGCTACTACAAAAAGTTCATCGAGCAATTTTCCACTATGTAGCATCTATGATCAGGTTAAATAGCAATGAGGTTCCATTTTAGTAGTTTGATGGGTGTGAGGTAAGATTTCTAAAGCTTAAGTAGGTTCCATCCCGTGATCTTGATAGCATTTGGGTCATCATAATCGATTGACCAAGTTTTCCCATTTCATACCTATTTAGACTTCCTATAGTGCTGAGAAGTCTGCTTGAACCTATGTTCAAGATGTGGTTCATCTTCATGAGGTACATGTTTCTATTATTTCAAATAGAGACTCTTAGTTAACCTTTATATTTTGAAGGGAATTTTACAAGGATTTTGGTACCCAGTTCAACCTTAGCATAACTTTTCATCCCTATACTGATGTACAGTCGGATCGAATGATTTAGGTTTTGAAAGATATACTCTGAGCATATGACTGGCACTTTGGAGGTTAGTGGGAGTAATTATTAGCCTTAGCAGAGTTTATGTACAATAAGGCAATATAGTATAGGTTATATTGATCTTTCATTTGTTTATTTGAGACTTCAGATGTTAATCCACGAGGTACATACTTATTTTAGAAGTCAATGGATAGAGTTCGAGTAATTGAGGATAGGCTTTGGGCAGCTCATAGTAGGCAGGAAAGTTATATTGACCATAGGGTTCATGCATTGGGATTTGGTGCTGGTGATTGTGTTTTTGTTTGTATGTCTCCCATGAAAGGCGTGATAAGGGTTGAGCAAAGGAGCAAGCTTAGCCCCAGGTATATTGAGTTGTTCAATATCCTTCAAACTATTCGGGAGGTAGTTTATGAGTTAGACTTTCCTCCAGCCTTTTCAGCTATTCACCCAGTCTTTCATATATTGATGCTTTCGTGTTATATTCCAGATGAGTCTTACATGCTTTAGTGGGACTCAATTTAGTTGGATGATAGACTTACCATATAGAGGAACTAGTTTCTATCCTAGCTAGAGATATCAGATGGTTGGGATCCAGAGATAGTCATATGGTTAAGGTTCAGTAGAGACATCGTTCAATTGCACCTGGGAGACCGACCATGATATGTGGACTCGATATCCTTACCTATTCGACCCTTACTTCTTAACTCTTTACTTATGCAGATGAAATTTCTTTTAGTAGTGGATGTTGTAATTACCCTCCAGTTCATTTTTTGTATTTTCATATTTTTTTGTATGTAGAACCTTCATGTAGCTGCCTTAAGTAATTTACAACTTGTTGGGACTGATAGTTCAATTGTCAGGCATTTTATTTGGTTCTTATAGCATTTCCTTGTTTTCAGATTTTGAACTTAAGAAAATGGTCTTGGACTAAAACTCTGGAAAACAACCTCAGATTCTAATTTTGAGGGTACCATAAGCACTATAATGTAGATTTGAGGCTTTGGACATCTCTTGTCTAGGTCCCAAGGATTTTGGACTCATTTTGAGCTATTGGGTAGATTTTGGTTAAATTAAAACATCGGGTGTCGGACCCACATTCTATCGAAAGAACCTCAGATGAAAATTTTAATAATTTTATTGAGTTCAGAATGCCAAATTTGGTAGAAATAAATTCAGATGAAAATTTTAATGATTTTTGTAAGTTCAGAATGCAAAAATCGATAGGGTCGAATAGGTCATTAACATGCACGGGGTTTCAAACAAATCCTGAGCACTCGGTCAGAGTCTGTTAGGACTTAGCCAACAATTTTGGTGCCAACTATTGGTGTAGATGTTTAAGAGGACTGGAGATTACTTTAGCAGTAGCGACTTAAATGGTAGCTTCTCAACCGAGATGGGGGATGCTTAAGCACCCATTTTACCGTATTAGTGGTGACTACTTAAGCGGTCATTTAGTCGCTTAAGTGTCCATCATTGGTGTCTTATATATTTTATTTTCCTTGCATTTTAGGTCATATTTTAAGTACAAAATCTCCATTTGAGACCTTGGGAACTCAAAAATGGTATCATAATCTTGGATTGGACCTGGGATTGTGTTGGAAATGTTAGAATGATCAATTATCATCTTAATCTCTGTGGAAGCGGTCGAAGGCTTATGAAAAGCATTAGTATGGAGGACTTTACATGATTTTGATAGTGTTATACCACCTTTTAACCATGGTTCAAAGTAAGGTACAAGATATTGAAAACCTCAAAATAAATTCATGAAGTCGTCACCTAATTAGTTTTATCGTGAATTAGGACACCTATTATAAACTAAGTGATTTAAACTAATAAGAATTTCATTTTAAGTTAGGGATTTTAGGTAATAGATCCAATTATCCGAAAGAGAAGGTATTAACATCCTAAAAGATCCACTAACTACGATTAGCCACCAAACTGAAGTTAATAAAAAAAGATTCACGTTATGAAAATAAGTATATTATAAGAGAAATAACTTTAAAATGCTAATTATTGTTAAGGAAAAGATTAGATATTTAGAAGTTTCTTAACTAAAGATAAAGTATCGTTCATTTTTAACCAAATCACTGAAAATATACTTTGCAAACTTTATTCAAATTTTGAAATTAGTGATCAGCTAAAAATTATTTGAGTCATTATTATTATCAAAAGCTAGTTCCAAAATTCACTCTTTTTTAATTAAAAAAAAAAAGGACATAAGCTTCTATAATATTTTTAAGCTAGTGTCAAGAATGTTAAAGCATAATAATATTCCTTTCCTTTATGTAAATCAATCGTCACTACTTGTTCATAGTAATAAGATAGCTGCTTATTCAATACTAGATGGTTTGTTATCGAAAGACATTAATAGAAAACTAATTTTTTAAAATCCTAAAGAGATTAAAAGAGTCCCGTATAGATATTCATTGGACATAACATTTTACAGTCTAACAATATATTATGAAATCAAAATAGGCAAATCTGCCACTTTAGAGAAAAAGAGATTTTAGTCTTTGACTAGAAAAGATTTACTAAAATTATTTAAAAACTGATTTTGAAGGTAAAATACTAACTAGAGAGAAATTAGCATTGGTTCTAACTAAAAGATAAAATATAATTAAATTTTTAAGAAGCAACCACGTATTGTAACATCTCGGCCATTAAACCTTTCTAAACATTAAAAGCATAAATTACCACTAAACGGAGAAAATTGAAGGGAAAATGTCATTTAAGTCAAATGTCATTTAAGTCTTGAATGAAGGATTGGTGACATTGACCAACATAAAGGGTCAAACATAATTAGCAAACTTAATTAAGTTAATTGTGGACTTGATTAATATTTTCAAAACTTTCTAATCTTTTCAAAAATACAAATCAATCCACACCTCTCTCCTCTCCAAATCAACTGTCTCTCTCCTCTCTCCCTTCTCTCTATCTCAACTGTTTCTCTCAAGCTTCTCCCAACCAACAGTTCTACAAATTTCTCCCTTCAAATTTCGGCCACTTCAACCTCTCGACGACAAATAGTTGGGCTTCGAGTTCCTTTTTGACTTTCAACCTTCAATCGACGTGATAACATTGCTCTCCGGCAACAACAACTCTGAGTTCTTCATCGTCCCTTTTCTTCTTTCACAGGTAAGAAATTAGGGTTGTTTAGTTATTAAAAAAAGAGGAACTTAACCCAACTTCTCTTCTAGTATTGGTGAACAATTTCAATATTTGTTGCTTAAATTTGAAATGGGGACTGAAGAAAAAACTAATTTCTTGTATTTCTTATTCTTCTCTTCTCTTTATGGAGTGAAAAATGATTTTTTTCTTGTTATTGTAGTTCTTGTTGTCAAACTGTTGATTCGATTTATTAGTGTCTATTGAAATTTTTGAAGTTTGATTTTTATTCTTTGAGTTTGTACAAACAAAACAATAATTTTGATGTTTTTGGTCACTGTTGATGTTTTTGGCATCTGTGTTGTATGTGTGTTATGTTGGTGTTGTTGGGTTGATTTGTTGTTGTTCTTGGTAAAAATGGTGTATTTGATATTAAATGGTAATATTGTTGTTGCTCTATTGAACAAAATTCTGCTACTGTTATTTTATCCTGAACCATCTAATGCAACAGATGAACAATTTGTTGTTTGAAATCCTATCAGCAATTCTAATAGGACGACATGTCCAACACTTTGATTTCTCCAAACAGATAATTAATTCATTTATTGTGATAGATGAGGCTTCTGTTGAAAGAAATTTAAATAATATTGACAGTTGATCTGTCGCACAAAACAGTCATCTATTTCAATAGATAAGTAATCCGTTGAAAGAAATTACAACAGTATAGAAACTATTTTTATTGTTTATAACATATTACTCATTTGTTGCAATGGGTTAGCTATATATTGCAATAGCTGAACCATTTTATGCAATAGCTGAATCATCTGATGCAACAGATGAATAATTTGTTGTTTAAAACCCTATCAACTATTCCAACGGGACGACATGTCCAAGACTTTGATTTCTCCTAATAAATAATTCATCTATTGCAACAGATAATGCTTCTGTTGGAAAAAATCTAAACAATATTGACATTTCATCTATTGCATAAACAAAAAATCTATTTCAACAGATGAGTGATCTCTTGGAAGAAATCACAATAGTACATAATGTTTTTAAATTTTTTACAACAGATTACTTACTATTCCACTAGGTTAGTTATATGTTGCTATAAATAACACTCATGTTGCAATGTATGTGTGATCTGTTGGAATTGTTATTTTACTGTGTTGTACATATTAGATTTACTATTATCTTTTTTTAATGACGCTACAATCAATTATAATTTTTTTATTTTTCTGTTATTTTTAGATAATATGGCTCCCAAAATAAAAGAAATCGAATTAAGTCCGAGTAAAGGAACAAGTGAAGCAGCTAGGCTACATCCACCACTCTATGAGCTTACTTTACAAGCGTTATCTCAATTTGAAGAAAAAGATAATGAACATAGGAATGAGGAATATTTCAAAAGAGATGATCTAAATGCTAATAGCCCTTCCACTGAAGAGTTGCTCAAAAACTTCAGCATTGATAGTTATCTTGTGAGAATGCAGAGCGATGTACCACAGAATTAACTGGTGATTTCGTGGTTAATTCAACTATCGGAAAATCTTTTGACGCCTTTAGAAAAATACTTCGAGAACAAAAATTGGATGCTTATTTTAGGGACAGCTGCTTTAGGCAATATCTTGATTTTCCAGAGGACAACAATACTCGTTTTTAAATGAAAATGGTATATGATCTTCTCAAGCATAATTTTAGGTATGAAAATAAAAATAAGATTGATGGGGTGTGGATAAATTGTTGTGGCATGCCAGTTTATTTTGGTTGGAAGAAGTTTTCCATAGTTATTGGACTAAAACGTTATATTCCTTCTCATCCCATACCTATTCTAACCCAAAAAAACACCCCGCACACCCAAAAAAGACAAAGACATATCAAGTGATGGTGATGACTTGGTGTCTCTTATTGGTCCAAGATTCAAAAACAAAAATCTAATAAAAGCGTTGAAAGGTAAAAGACTTTCAAATAAGCACAAGCAATCGTTGGTCGTTGTTTGGTTTGTACATAATATTCTTTGGGAGAGAGACGTTAAAAACAATATTTCACTTGGTTTAATAAATCTCTTCGAGGATCTTGAGAAATTTAACAGCTATCCTTGAGGTTATGAAAGCTTCAAAATGACTGTCAAATATTTATTGACTCCATTAACACCAAAGACAGTCAACTTATATGGCTTTTCATAGGCTTTCATGGTAAATATTTTCTTTATTATGATTTATTTACTTTTTATTGAATAATAGTTTTGACTTATTGGAATTATTTTATAGGCTTGGACATTTGAAGTCATTCCTTATTTGAGACAACAAATGCACTATCAGGAAGAAGTTTCATTTTTAAGAATCATGAGATTGTTGTAGGCCAAAACAGATAAAAATGTAAAATTTATTGATCTCTTAAACCCCTCAAAGAAAGAAGTAAGTCTAATTCTAATTCAATTTTTGTTTTAATTAATGATTTTTAAAATTATTTAATCATCATTCTAATATATGTACTGATTTATTTTAGATCATGCCTCTGTGGCTTGTTTCGACCAATCGAGAGTTGAAGATACCATTTTTTTCTTACTTTACGAATTGTGCAAACTCTATTGGACCCTAAGGTAATTGATTAAATTAAAAGAGATTTTTTGGAGCAACAACCATCATAAGAAAAACAATAATTTTGGAGGGTAGGCTTGTTATTTCTGATGATGTTAGTGGTGATGGATCTATTGGTGGTGGTAGTGGTGCTACTATTTAGGATAATGATGCTCCTCTTGTACTTTTTGAAACTATAAACCATTATGATTATGATCATACTGGTTTTACAGATTTTTTCTCTCTTAGCGAATGTTCTGCATGCAAATATCAAGACTGCAAGGCGAAACTTGACGAAGTAATTAATGTTATTAATGCATTAACTACTTCTATAAGGGAATTGACTTCTAAGAGGAGTAACATTCCATCAAAGAGGATTTCATATCCATACACTCCATCAGAGATTAAGGTGGCTAAGAGGAGAAAGAAAGAAATTTTCAAGGCTTCATCAAGCATTGAAAAAGGAAAAATTGCAACTCCTCTATCTTTGTCTTGCACTTTTGATCAATGTACAAGGGCTACAGGAGAGTAGCACGAGCTGAAGAAGGTGAATATATATATTATATGTTCCAACAAACAAGAAGACAACATATTTGTTTTAACAGATAACACATTTGCTGAAAATTATCAAACAGATATATGCATCTGTTGCAATAGTTAACTAATATGTTGCATCAGATGCATTATCTGTTGCAACATATGTCTTATCTATTTTATAAAATCAAACATGTCTTTCTCTTATTTTAATTTGTACCAACGAATGGCCTCTGTGCTGCAACAGATGGGGCATCTGTTGGGACAAATTAAATCAAGACTTCCTACTGTTTTAGTTTCTCGAAAGAGATTAGTCATATGTTGCAACAAATGGGTCATATGTTGGAAATTATCATACGGGTCTTCCTTCTATTTTAATATCCCCAACAGATGATCCATCTCTTACAATGGATAGTTAATTTGTTGGTACAATTTTAAATAGGAGGAAGACCTATTTGATTTACAAAATAGATAAGTTATCCTTTTTCATTTTTTTGTATCTCTATGATTAGCATTGACAATTCTGACTTTTCAAGGGGATTTCACAGTAGAAGCTACTGCTGAACAGCATACTATCACAGTTGATAATCCATCAACTACTTCCAAATATGAAGATCCACGATGACTAAAGCCGAATTTCATTGAACCGGATGAAAAACAACTTGTCCATATTGAGTAGATCTATACAGTGAGAGTTCGTCAAAGTAATAACCTCTATTTAGAAATTGTTGGCACCAAAACTTAAATTATTGATTTATTGGTTGAGATCTGTACCCATAATAATTTGTTTATATTTTATTTATTTGATGATTTATTTCATGTAATTTCTGAAGGCTTTGATTTATTTTATTTTTTATATGTTATCCTTAGATTTTAAATTATTAATTGAAATGAAATACTATATTTGAATATTGCAATAGATAATATATCTATTACAATAGATGACAAATCTGTTGGAAATTATCAAATAGATTTAGACATATGTTGCAACATATAGGTCATTTGTTTGAAATTATCAAACAGGTCTTCCCACTGTTGTAACAAATAGACTTAGATATAAACATCTTCCTAATGCAACAGATGACCAACATATTGCAACAGATAAAATATTCTGTTAGAAAAGATAGACTATCTGTTACAAAAGTTAGACAATCTGTTGCATTATAAAAAAAAATCAATTTTCATCAAATATAAAAAATTGTCATGGTATTTGTGTTTACATCGTAGGTTTTGTACACAGGCTCCAAGCATTTAGTTAGTACACTATAAGCCCAGAACTCTTGTATATTTTCCACAGTATTTTCGTATAAAAAGGTCATTGGCTCGGTTATTTTTTGTCAGTCAGCAAACACTCAATGTGTGCAAGCGCATACGACCTGCATGCGATACTGTTTAAATTTTTTGGAAGGATCATATCCTTGTTTCGACCTTCAAATTCCCATCTTTCATCCAGCACTTTGACTGAAAAATGATCCATCAGTTTACTCTGCCTCAACAAGTTGGGTAACAACTCCAACAATGGATGCATATGGGTTAAAAAAATAGCCTCATCGAAGACAGGAAAATTGCAGTCATAATCTTTCATCTTTCCCTCCTGTAGTAGTATCTCAAGAGCCAAAAAATATTTAATCTCCACATTCAAGACTAAAAGAATCCTCTTTTCTTTGGTCCAGTCCCTGCCACGTTGATATGGCCTCTTCCCTCTAACATATTTAATTATATTTTCATCCCATTCAAACGCAGAAATAAATGAATCAAATCCCGATCCATCGAGAGTTGACACTCGCACAATGATCTTATCATACTAATTCTTGAAGTTATTGTAGAAGCTGAGGTCTATTATCCTATCTGCAGCATCATAATCATCTGGGTACGCTAATTGCATGCCCCTCATGAGGCAGACAATTTCATCAACATACTGTGTTATAGGAAAACAATTTTTAAATAGGTTAGTAATTTTAAAAAATAAAAACAGTGGAAATATGCAACGGATGGACCATCTGTTGCACAAGGTTCTTTGAATTTGTTCAAAGATGACCCATCTAATGCAACTTATGCAATAGATGGGTAATCTGTTGCAACAAAACTACCGCCAGTTGTACCAGAATACCCAACTATTGTAACAAATGACAGATCTATTGTGTAGCTTCTTGTACATGGAACAGATTAGAAGGGTAGGTTAGGAAAAGTAAACTTACCGTGTCCACGTACCACAGGCCCATATTTGTCATCTTCTTGAAGTCTTACAGGGAAAGGTATTCATGGTGTAGGATTTTTCAAATTTCTTGGAATTTATGTTCCTTCTTACAATAACCTTCTATTTGGTGTCAAGTTTCGCGTATATGCCCACCTTCTTCAACGGTCCCTGAAACTAAACATCTTTTGAAGGAGAAGGAGTTGCAATTTTTTGGTGTTTCATAATTGGCAATATATGTCTAACTTCTCTCTTCTTCTTCCTAACCTCCACTGTAGGAGTGTAGGGATCACTCACCTTCTTGGATGATATGACACCCCTCTTGGACTTCAATTCCTTGACAACTTCAGTGATAACATCTATTTTCTCAAAGAGTTTATCCTGTTAGTCTGTACACTCATTGTTAATTATAATAATAATATGAGGGTGAAGAGGGGTAGGAGGGACCACCATAAGGGAGAGAGGGACCGGTGTAAGGGTAAAAGGGACCAGTATAAGGGGTGATTTCAAATATTTTTATTGTTTCTTGAGTATTAACATTCTCATCATCACTACTGGCAGCAACATCAGCTTCAGCATGGCTACCACCAACATGAATAACTCCACCAGCAATAACACCAGAAGTAGCACCCAGATCTATTGCAGTAGGTTGGTCATGAAGAGCCTCCACATTAGGCCTAAGGGTGTTACGTGGGCCGGGCCGAGTCAACCCAAAATTGGCTTATTAAATTTATTCGGGTTATGAGTCGGACCAGGTTCGGGTTGGGGTTAAGTGGGCTGGGTCGGGCCGGTCCGGGTTTAATAGTAACATTTTTTAAAAATAGTCCTAACCCAGCCCACTTAACCCAACCTGGTCAAACCCACCTAAACCCGATCAAATCCAGTTAAAAATCCGATCTAACCCAGTCAAAAATAAAAAAAAAAAGCTTTTTTCAATATACACTATATATACCCACCTATATACATTTTAAATACATTAAACAATATATATATACACTATATATATATAGTATATACTATATTAAAATTTATAAAATATATAC
>JAPEIP010000010.1:204112557-204129692 GCA_026120095.1 Capsicum chinense | reverse complement strand
TAGTTATATACTAATTTATAAAACATATATACATGTATATGTTAAATATACATGTCTATAGAAGATATATACATATATTTATGCACCATTCAATATATATGTACTACTTTAAATAAAACATATACTATAATATATCTATATCTATCTATATACTACAATATATATACAATTTATAAGACATATACAAATAAATACATTAAATATACACATCTATAGAAGATATATACACAAATATACAAAACATATGCTACTTAATATAATAAATTAATAATACTTGGTAGTAAATTAATAATCTATTAGAAGTAAGTTTTTTATTTAAACTAGAAATTCAATTTAAATCATTAAATGAAAAAAATTACAAAGTAAGGAATATGGAGTGCATGAATGTTGAATTTTATTGATTGCGAAATGATTCAAAATTTATAATTTACATGAATGAAAAATCTACAAACTATGCATCATTTTTTCCAACTCATTCATGTTAATATTAACGGGAACTTGCATAGGATAGTAAAAGTAGACGGGGGCAAAACCATGCATTGAACTTGATTCTGCTGAGTTCTCCTGTGAAGACATAATTTCTTCAAGTTTCTGTTCGTCGTTCGACTCCGGTTCTATTCATTGGTTTCTTCTTTCTGCTCTAATCCAATCTCCGAGGCAAACTAGAATATTCTTTGCATTGCTTTTCAATGAGTGTCAGTTGTCTCCAAGCTACTGTCATCCCTCACTAAAGGCGCTCTCTGATGCAACGATCGACATTGGAACATTCAAAATATTTCTAGCTAATCTTGAAAGCACAGGATATTGTGTTTCATTACTCCTCCACCAATCCAACGTGTTGACCCATCGTCTGTGGTTCTCTGGCGATGACTAAAGATAATATTTTAGCTCTTCCCGATACGCTGATGTGTAAGTTCTCTCATCAACACTATTCCAACAAGATAAATCATAAAAGAAATCAAGAAAATCACTATGTGTTGGCCTTTCATAATATGATGGCTCCTCAGGAAGATGAGAAGTGACAGTTGGAGTGATATTTGTAGGTACAGCTAAATCAACTAAATCAGCATAGTTATTATATATTATTTTATGTATTCATTCTCATCACCCATAGTCGTCAACAAATCAGGTTGTACTTGTTCAGAATTATTGTTAGTATTTATTTCTAAGTTAGCATAAATAATAGTACTAAAGTGGCACATAGTATTATATTTCATGCACGAATTTAGCATAGCACCAACGAAGTAAATAGGGGGAATCGGGGAAAAATATTTTTAAATCTAGTAAACATGGCACCAATAGCTTCTTTATAACTTTCTTTATTTTTATATTCTTTGAGAAACCCAGAAATATCGGGTATATATGCCAAAATATTACAAACAGTAGGATAATAAGCATAAAAAAATTTCAACTGTAGCTACACAATTTTTTTTAAAACTTGACAAGATAATTAATTACAACCCAATCAGAATCATGTAACATGCAATCAGCAAAATCGGCAAATGAACCAAAATATTGGTTAAAATCTAGTGTAATAGGAACTCTATATTTATAACAAGTTTTTAAAATATCATACATAGAATTCCATCTAATATCAATTTTCTCAGGCATCAATATCGATGCAAGTCCATTTTTTTGACATTTAACTTTAAATTTTCTAATTCTTTTTCTTCGATTATTTCCTTAATAAAACCAACAGCAAGATAGATTTTTTCAATATAAATTTCAAAAAACTCAAGACCATCTTTTACAATTAAATTATATATATGACATGCGCACTTAATATGAAAAATTTAGGTAACGGCGGAGATAGCTTAGATTTTAACTTTGTTATAGCAGTCTTGTTGTTAGAATTATTATCAAAAGCAATACATAAGATTTTATTTTCAATACCACAAAATTCAGCAACTTTAACAATAAAATTAGCAATAAAATCTCCAGTATGTTTACGATCTTCATCATATAAAAAGACAAGAATATATTTTTGCATCACAAAATTACTATCCATCCAGTGACAAGTAACAGTTAAATAATCATTTTTATTTACAGCATGACCAAGATCAGAAGTTAGGAACAATCTACATTGAATATTTTTTAACAATGTTGATAAATAAAAATAATATTATGAATGAAGTCTAAAAATATCAGACCGACAAGTACTTCTTGGAATACCATTAAACATAGGATTATAAATTGCTTGTATATAATGAATAAAGGCATCAGAAGAAGAAAAACTAAAAGGTAAACCCACAGCTACCATTTTTGTTATTTCTTCTCGGTCCCTTAATTTATTATACTTCTTCATTACCTGACCGGTTGCAGGGTCCATTCTAGTTTGGGTTGGCCCACCAACATCCCCACCACCTCGTGCAATATTTAGCTCTCTTTTGTGAATATCACCTATATATCTCATTAACGTACCCGTATTCTCTTGCTTTTCTTTGCTTTTATGCTTATATAATTGTTGACAAATATTGCATTGCACTTCAGTATCTGATATACGTTCAAAAAGTTGTCATACAATACTAGTTGTTTTATGAGCTCTTGGGGCATGAGGAGAACGAGGAGGTAAATTAACCGATTCAGATCTAACGTTAGCATTTCTTACTATGGGGTCTCACCAATATTTTCATCATCTTCGTCTAAATTAACCGCATCTACTTCATTTTCTTCTTCTATACCGTAATTTTTCTGAGCTTCTATATAATCCATATCGTGAGCACCTACACCTATTTCTTCCTCAAAAGGTGAACCAAGCGGTACCAAAGGCAAAGGAACACGGGTATATCTACTACTTGATGTGCCTCTACCGCTAGTAATTCATTTTTTACTACCACTACCTCTTCCGGGACAAAAAATTTTAATACCTTTAGTAGCGAGATTTCTTAATTTATCCATAATATAAATTAAACTAAAAAATTAAAAATACACAAATATAATAAAATTAAATATTCAACAATTAATACACTAAAGAAAACTTAAACGTAAGAGATAGAACAACAATATAAAATTTTGGAATTATTCGAAGGTTGCGACTTTAGAAGCTTTCACTCGTACTTTGTAATCGCAAAATTAAAAAATTAAAGTGAGAATTTAAGGAAATTAAATATATATACTATTTGAGAATTGAGAATTGAGATTTGAGAGAGAATGAGATTTGAGAGAATGAAAAATTGTGTGAAAAATAATTTGAAGGTGTAGGGTATTTATAAAAAAATTGGGATTAAAAAATATTTTGAATGAATTTTATTTTTTTTACTAAAAGGACCCAAACTAGTCGTTTGGACCCAAAATGGCTATATAGCCGTTGGGCCAATGACTAGTTTGGCCCAAATCTCCAAAAATAAAAAAATAGAAAAAGGCTAACCGAGCCGGGCTGGTTAACCGGCGGGCCTAGATCGGGCATGGTTTGGGCCGGGTTAACCAGGACAAACTAAAAAATTAAATCGGCCTGGGACCCAGTACCCTACAGCCCATGGGCTAACCAAGCTGGGTCAAACCGGGCTAGTTTTATTAAATGGGCCAGGTTGGGCCGGGTCAACCCAGCCCGTTTAACAGGCTTAATTAGGCCCTTTCCCAACTACTCTTCTTATGGTTGTTGCTTCAGCCAATTCCTTCTATATTAACTCCACTGTTGGGTCTTTTATTATATCAACAAGACCTAGAGTGATAAAAGAAGTCATCCCCAACTCTTGTTGAGTGGGTACGATCCATTAATCCACAGCCTAAAAGAAAGGGTAGATACGTTTAAATCAAATAATAATTTGCAATCAGTTGGGAAATATGTCAAAAAAGACAACTTATGCAATAGATGATGTTTATGGTGCAATAGATGAATCATATGTGGTAACAGATTAACCATTGGTTGCATCAGATTACCATCAGTTGCATAAGTTACAGTGGATGGGTAATTAGTAAAAGTTAGGTTTAGAGAACCAAAGTAACAGATGGGTAATCTATTACGAAAAATGACTAATCTATCGCAACAGATTACCAATCTTTTGCTCTAGAAGGGAAATCTGGTAAGATAAATTACAACAAATTACCATTTTGTTGCAACATATGAACCATCAGTTTTAATATCTTTCTTTAATCAAATTATTTTACTTGAAAGAAGACTTACTGTATCATACGAAGGGTTAAAGAGATCAACCTCCTTAATTCTCATGATGCTCTTTGCAACCAACCACCTAAGGATCCTTGGATAAGAAACCACATTCGGGTAATCCTTGACCTACTTTCGGAGGGAAGGAATGACTTCAAATTCCCAAGCCTAAAAAATGTAAACAGGAAGCACGGCTTAAAATTTCCAAGCCTAAAAAAATCTAAACATGAAGCAAACCAAAAAAATTCATAATAATTATTCAATATAAACTAATCCACGGGTATACAAATAATGATTATATTTATGATAAAAGCTCAAAAAAAGTCGTACAAGGTGATCGTCCTTGGGGAAATCTGTGTTAGTAAATATTTGAAAGTCAACTTTTAGCTGTCATATCCCTAGGGATAATTGTTGAATTTCTCAAGAACCTCAGCAAGCTCCAACAAATCTATGACTTTGTAGACATCTCTTACCAATATTACAGAAGGGGAAAACCAAACTAAGAACAATTTATTTTTGTACTTCTTTGGTATGGCCTTATCCTTGATATCTTGTAACAACTTTGTAGCTCTGTAGCCATGGCCAGCAATGTCCAATAGCCTGTCTATGTTTCCCTTAATTGTTTGTTTTGGTGGGTGGTCACTTGGACAATTACTTGCCTTTATTTGATGGTGGTGGTTTGGTTGTCCTTTCCTTGGACTCTTTGTGGGGTGTTTCCTTGATAAGAGGTTCTTTTAGACGATCACATCTCAAGCCTGTCACTATGGAAAACTCTTTCATGCCAAAACAAACTGGCATGCTAAAATAGTTGATCCAGAATTCATCCATCTTTTTGCCCTCCTCCTTCGAATATTTATCATCCCCCATACACTTGATCCCACATTTGAGAAGACTATATACCATGATCATTCGAAAACGGTCACTGTTGTCCTCTGGTAGCTCAAGAAAGTGTCCAAAGCAGCTCTTCTTAAAAAGTTTGTCTATTGTTTACTCCTTCGTTGTTTTCCAAAAATCATCAAAAGGTTTCCCCAACTAAGATTTAAGCACAAAATCACTAGTTAAATCTTCAGGGTCATCTAGCGGCAACACAACTTGAAACCTATCAATACTAATAGTTTTGCTAGGATTATGCTGGGATTTTGTTCTTAAGTCACGTCCCACTGATGATGCATTATCATTATTTTGATCATCATCCCCTTTCTTTTTTTCTACTTCCTCTTCTTCTTCTTTATCTTCTTCTTTTTCCTCCTCACTTTTATTTTTCTCACCAGCCTCTACATACCCTTGTCCACTTCCTAAACATCGTTTTCATAACTTTCCTCAGCTTTACTTTTCCCTGACTGAGATTGTTCAGGAAGTTCCTCTGAATCCATCTATACTCTATTCTTTTTCATTAGGTGGTCAGAAGTTGATCCACTTTCAATTTCTTTTCTTTTTGGAGACATTTTTAACTACAAACAACAAAAAAAAAACAAAAAATACATTACATTTGATGTCTGTATAATTTTTTTAAAAAGGTAAGACAAATTTTAATAATTTTTTATACGTCATATTACAAAAATAATTCCAACGGATAACCAATCAGTTGGAATAGATGAATTATATGTTATGACAGATGCATAAGTTGTTGTAATAGATGAACTTTTAGATGGATGAGATCAAAACTGTCTTGCTATTGGTTTGTCTTATGGCAATAGCTGAAATATTTGTTGCAATAGAAGGGGAATATGTTTGAAGACCTATGTTAATATCTCCAAATAGATGTTCCACCTTTTCCAATAGATGGACCAATAAAACCACTACCAATATCGCCACCAACATCACCACCAATGCCACCAATACTAACACCACCATTAAGACTACCACCAAGACCACCAAAACTATGAATTCCAAGACCACCACCAATACCACCAACACCACCAATACCAATATCACCATCAACACCACTAATACCAACATCACCACCATCACCACCATCACCACCATCACCACCACCAACACCACCATCACTACCACCAACACCACTACCAACACCACCAATACCAACACCACCAATACCAACATCACTAATACCAATATCACCACCAATACCACCACCAACACCACCAATAATAACACCACCACCAATACCAACATCACCATCAACACCACCAAAACCAACACCTATACCAATACCAACACTAACACCTATACCAACACCAGCACGATCAACACCATCTAACAATACCACGAAAGTCAATGATACACTATGACAAAAACTAGTGCTTTATCAGGTTCTTCTTATGCTTTTATCATCAAAACTATTAACCTATTCTTGAAGATAATACAACTAAAAGTCTTTTTTTTCATCATTAACTAAAAATCCCTAATTTTAAGAAAAAGAAACAAATGTAGAACTCTTCTCAAACCCTATTACCTGTAAAAACAAAAAATAATGGATACAAGAAAAAATAAAGTCAAAAATAGCAACTATGTGGTCGGAAATTGGAAGAAAATCAATTTGTTGTGAAGGGTTTAGCAATATGTTAAGTAGTAGTGGTTTGTATTGTTGAGAGAGAAAGAAAAGAGTGAGAACTCAAGATTTAAAATGATGAAGCATTTTTCTCAAATGGATGACTTTTATGGGTTGATTTGTATTTTGGAAAAGAACGACAAGTTTTTAAAATATTAATTTGGTCCGAATTGATCCTAATTAATTTTTTAAAAGTGATAAATTTTAACAGTTTCATCATAATATATTGGATTAAGTTCAATTGAAACATGGATGACTTAATAATAGTTTAACAATAAGCTAAATCAATTTAGGTATCTCAAATGTTGAGTTAATATAAATCTTTTCAACTCAAATTGATCGATTGACGGCTCAGGTTAGGAGGAACACAATACCAAAATCATGCAACTGTAACAACTCAATTGAAACTGTAGTTGACCTGGTGAAATAATCCATAATTCTATCTAAATAAATTTAGGTATATCAAATAATGATTTAATATGAATCATTTTAACTCAGATTAATTGGTTGACTGCTCAGATCAGGAGGAATACAATACCAACTTCATGCAACTGCAGAGACTCAATTGAAATTGTAGTTGACCCTGTGAACTCATCCATAATTCTAGATAAATCAATTTAGGTGTCTAAAATAATGAGTTAATATGAATTATTTCAACTCAGATTGATCAATTGATGGCTCGAGTTAGGAGGAATGCAATACCAACTTCATGCAACTACAGTGACTCTATTGAAAATATAGTTGAACCTATAAAATCATCCATAATTATAGATAAATAAATTTAGGTATCTCAAATAATGAGTTGATATAAATTATTTCAACATAGATTGATCGATTGATGGCTCTAATTAGAAGGAATACAATACCAACATCATACAACTACAGTGATTCAATTGAAACTGTAGTTGACCCTATGAAATCATCCATAATTCAAGTTAAATCAATTTAGGTATCTCAAATAATGAGTTAATAAAAATTGTTTCAACTCTGATTGATCGTTGATGGCTCAAGTTAGGAGGAATGCAATACCAATATCATGCAACCAAGTGACTCAAGTAAAATTATAGTTAACCCTCTGAAATCATCCATAATTCTAGATAAATCAATTTAGGTATCTCATATCATGAGTTAATATGAATTATTTCAACTCAGATTGATCATTGACAACTCTGGTAAGGAGAAACGCAATACTAACATCATAGAACTACAATGACTTAATTTAAACTATAATTTATCCAGTGAACTCATCCATAATTTTAGCTAAATCAATTGAAATTATAGTTGAACCTATGAACTCAATTAAAATTATATTAAAATAAATGTTCAACCTGTTGCAACAAATGACTTATCTATTATAAATTATCAAATAGACATTGCCATCTATTGTAACAGACGAATGGGCTATTGGTAATTATCAAATAGATATTAGCATCTGTTGCAATAGATGACTTATGTGTTTTAAGCTATTTTTCTTATTTTAAAGTAATATCTGTCCAAATAAAAAAGATAAATACCAAGGCGATAAAAAATATTTCTTGGATAACTGAAAAGTCACCTCCTTGAGTTATCTTATCATGTATTTTCAATGTCATCATCTCGTGCCCCTCAAAGTTATTAATGAATATTTAAAAGCATCTATAGAATTATCTTTCCTTCAAACATAAATTAATTCATCTCTATTCTTTCTCTTTCTCTCCTCTTTTGGGTAATCACAATCGTCTCCCCTTTTTCTCTTTTTACTCTCTTTTCTCACCTATTTCACATGAGGATCCTTATGGATCTCAACCGGTATATGCCTTTTCTTAACTGAAATTAGTGTTTTGATCATTTTGCTTTTGATATTGCAAGCATGGTTACTATTACTCTTTTTTTCTTGTCTTCTTCTTTGTATGTTAGTTAAATTAGTTATTTATATCTATTTTTTTTATTTATTTACCCATTACCCATAACCTATTTATTGAAAAAATTTAAGAAAAGTTGACTTTTAAGTCTTGAATTAATGAACCGTTGTTTATATTAAAATATGAAAAAAAGTCATCTATTGGAAGAATTTAAAAAGCATTGTTAGTAGTATTATTTTTTGTATAAATTTTATTTGTTTCTTCATTGTTGATACTGATGTTGGTGTTGTTGGAACATGTGGTGTTGGTGTTGTGGATGGTGTTAGAACATATGGTATTTGTGTTCTTGAGGGTATTGGAACATATGGTGTTGTTTATTTGTTGTTGATGATGTTGTTGATGTTATTGTTGGTGTTGGTGGTATTGTAGTAGATTCCCCAACTATTACAATTGATGAATCAGTTGTTGGAACAGATGGAGTAACTTTTGGAAGAAGTCAAACCATTAGCAAGGCTGGTTTAATTTATTCCAGCAAATTACCTATCTGTTGTAACATGTCAGCTATCTGTTGCCACAGATGCATCGCCTATTGCAACAGACTACTCGTCTCTTGAAAAGATGGAGAATCTATTTGAAAGCTTGTTGTAATATGTTGTATTCATTCAATTTTGTATTACACTTTTTTAAAATGATGCAGAAATTAATTGTAATGATTTTTTTTCTTCTCTTGTTTGACATCATTTGTTTTTCTCTTGTTTTCAGATAAAAGGAAGTGAAAGTGGATCAATTTTTACGTGACCAACATAAAAGGCTAGAGTAAAGATGGTTTCATAGGAATGAGCTGCTTGCATATGGAACAACTTCATATGTTGGAGGTATGTATTACTGACATTGTTATCGTGCAAACAAACATAAAGTACACCAATTTTGTGAATGAAGTATTTTACCGATTAGGCATTGATCATTCAAACAAGGTATTTGTAATTTTACAATTAACTTTGATAGGTCCAAATTGATAAGGATGAGAGACATTGTAGGTGGTGTCGATACCCTGTTATGGTTTGATGATGGTTTGCAAATGTTTGTGTGTCAAGTTTGGTGAAGGGATTAAGTTTTGGTTGTATTGTAAAAAGATTCAATAGTGATTAGACTAATTTTAAGGTTTCAATGGACTTTTAAAAGGCCTCCAAATCTTCACACTGCTGCAACCAAGAAAGAAAATCAATATAGTTATTGTCCTCGCCTAAATTTATATGGTTGGGTTACTCGGGCGATGATTATACAACAGAAGGTGTGGTAGGAGAATACTTGTGAGGAAAAGGGGAGTTGATGAAAATTATATCATCTCAGACCTTATTAAAGAAGAAACACAGGTTATCAAGGAAAGTGTAGCGAATCTGGATGATGAAATTGACTTAAAACATGATAAATCTGAATGACTTACAAATATAAAATTGTAAACAAAAATGAAAATCCGTCAGTCATCTCTCTCAAAAGAAAAATACTGTTGCTGGACACTTTACTAGGGAACTGTGAATATTTAGCGTGGTCGGAAAGATCACCTCCAGAGAAAATAACAGAACACCAAGGAAACAGCTTTGCAGGCACCGAGGGTTGAAAAGATGTACCGTAAAGAATGAAAATTTGTGACAAGAACTTCTGAAGTAGATATAATGAATCAAGCCAAGATGATAATTTTAGAAGTTACACTAGCATCCAAGGCCTTCAGTTTTTAGTTCTAGTCATGTCAGTCGTAGTAAAAAAAAGGCTCGGGGTTTCTGCCTAACTTTAAACCTTTTTTTTTTCACTGCTATTGACCTAATCAAAACTATAAACAGAAGGCATAGGATACAAGTTAAAATTCAGAAATTTTTGCCTTAGCTTGATTTATTATTTTAACTTAACAACTTCTTGGCATAAGTTTTCTTTATTTACTATACATCATTTCAAGCTGCTTCCTTGGTGTTTTGTTATTTTCTTTGGAGGTGATCATTTCAACCACACTAACTAGTTGCAGTTCCCTTGCAAAGTGTCTAGCTGCAGTATTTTTCTTTGAGAGAGACAACTGACAGATTTTCATTTTTGGTTACACTTTCATTTTTGTACTTGATTCAGATTTCTCATGTTTTAAGTCAATTTCATCATCCAGATTTACTAGAAGCTCCTTGCATGCTACCTTATGTTTCCTCCTCAATTAGGTCTTAGATGATATAGTCTTTCATCAACTCCCCTTTCCCTAGCAAGTATTCTCCTACAGCTTCTTATGGCGTACAATCATCTTCTTTAACAACCCATCCAAATAAATTTGGGCCAGGGGTATTTCTATTGGTTTTCCATTCTTAGTTGCTATAGAGGGAAACTTTAAATGCCTTCTAAATTTCCAGTTCACCCTTAAAATTATTCCAATCACTATTGGATATCTGCAATGCCATCAAATATTGATCTCTTCTTAAAATGTGACACACATAAACATGAGCAACAATCGTCATTAAATCATAATAGGGTATCGACACTATCTTCATGGTCCATCGACCTTATAAATTCAAACTAATCAAACTTTAACTGTACAATGTAGGATCTTGTTTGAATGATTAATGCCTAATTGGTTAAAAACTGCATTCACAAAATCATTGTACTTTATGTGTGTTGTCGTGATTACCTTATCAGTAATACATAACTCCCACATATAAAAGTGGATCCATCCATCTGTATACACCTTATTTTTCCTACCCCATATATGTCTTAATTTGAATAAACAGATGGCTAACATGTTGCAACAGATGACACATCTATTAAAATTATCAAATAATCATAGACATTTATTACAACAGATGATCAATCTATTGCAACAGATGACTTATCTATTGGAATTAATCTAACAAATATATACATCTATTGCAACAGATTGCTAATATGTAGTAAATTATCAAATAGATAAAATATATTTTGCAACAGATTACCCATCTGTTGGATTTATTTTAAAGAAATTTTCTTTCTGAAATAAAACAAAGATAAATGTTGTATTTAACTTTGTTTTTAATAAAGATAAATATGTGAACAGTCGTGGCTTTTTTACTAACCCGTTCAAATATAATACTCTATAAATAGGACCCTCCTTACTTCTTTAGTCTACTCGACATCTAGATATAGATGATCCGAATTTGTATAAGGTGATTATGTGCAACTCTTTGCAGGAATTTAAAAGAAAGATTCATCATTTCTGGTGGGAGTTAGGTACCATGAGAGAAAGGCTGAGGAGGGCTCTGCTGCTGCCGGTTGATAATAATAATAATAATAATAATAATAATAATAATAATAATAATAATAATAATAATAATAATAATAATAATGATGATGATGATGATGATGATGATGATGATGATGATGATGATGATGATGATGATAATAATAATAATCTGGTTATGTTTTTTCTTTTAGTGTATGTATTTTGTTTTATTATATTGGATCTACCTAAGGGAGGAACCTAATGTATGTTTTGTTTTTTATTGTATATTTATATATAATATATTTAAAAATCTAGGTATGTTTGGTTGACATTGGCTTTTTAATTCTTATTTATTTTTCATTTTCTCTATTCTTTATTCTCAACATGTCGGCGATTGGAGGTAGGGATTGAGCATTTTCTGCAACGAATAGAGCATATGTTGCAACAGATGGTTAATCTGTTGTGACAGATGGACCATATATTGCAATAGATGGTTAATCTATTGTGACAGATGGACAATATATTGCAATAAATTGTTAATTTATTACAACAGATGGACCATATATTGTAACAGATAGATGCAAGAGTTGCAACAATTCAATAAAATAATTATATTATTGAAAAGATTAAAAGACATAACTTTTCATAATAATCAAAAAGTCATAAGTCAGATTTAATTATGACTTTCACAATAAGCGAAATGTCACCAGTTATATTTAATGAAGGAGGTAAACACTTGTGACTTTTTACCTACCACATTCAGATTCAATCCGCTATAAATAGGTCACTCCATACTCGTTCATTCTACTCCACTTTATTTATTTCTTGCATTTTTTCTTTCATATTACATCTTCAACTACTTTTTTTCAAAGACCATATCCCTTTCTTATTTAGGTAATTTTTTTTGTCTATGTGTAAATCTACCAATTGGTAGTATACGTTGTACTATATTTAGACTCATTTCTTTACTTTTGTTCTTATGTTTTTTGTCAATTTATGTGTATTTGAGATATGGCTGATCCATCTTGGGACATTGCCATTTTGCGCGACACCGTGGGAGAACTTCATATGTAGGTTAATAAAATCCAGTGGGAGTTGGCCGCCATGAGAGCAAGGATGCTCCCAGAGATTCACAGGCTGAAGAGTGCCTTGCTACTGCCAGTTGATGATTGGCTGGCTGAGAATAATAATAATAGTAATAATAATAATAATAATAATAATAATAATAATAATAATGATAATGATAATAATAATTCTCCTAGGTTTTGTATTTTTATTTTTTCTATATAGGATCTATCTACCTAATGTATTTTGTTTTCTTTAATGAAAAATTTATGTTTGGTCGAGTTTGACTTTTTAATTCTTATTTAATTTTCATTCTGTATATTTTTTTTCTCAATATGTTGTTGACGGTTGGACTTAAGGAGAAATTTTGAATCCAATAGCAAGCAAGAGTTTTGAGTTCTTTTAACAGATGAACTATCTGTTTAAACAGATTAGTCATCTATTGGGTTTATGGCAAGAACTGTATTGAGTTGCTCCAACATATTATCCATTTATTGCAATATATTGATCATATGTTGGAGGAACACATTCCAGTTTGATAAAATATATTACGTTTTTCCAGAAAATATACATCTATTGCAACAGATGGGTAGTCTACTGAACATAGTTTTATGGTTTGTTGTATTTAGTTTCTATTTTACTGCTTTTTATTGATGCACAAGTTAATGTAAAAGATATTTTATATAATAAATAATAACATTTATGTTCACAACAATGAGTTAAGAATATCAAAGTCCATAACAAACAACAACACATTTTTTTATTACATTTTGTGGTGCCTAAATAAAGACATTTGTTATTGATCCTTCCATTAGTGGTACCTAAATAAAGACATTTTTTAAAAAGTTAATAATGAAATGATAATAAAATTAGTAGTGATTTTATAGTGTTGTACCATGAACCCCAACAGATGAGTAATCTGTTGCAACTAGTGAATAATATGTTGCAATAGGTTAGTTATATGTTGCAACAGATGAATCAACTATTGGTAATTCATGTTATAGTACTATAGAACTTAAAGCTGATTCCAAAAGATGTGTCATCTTTTGGAAAAGTTGACTCTTATGTTGCAACAGATTATACATTTGTTGTAACAGATGAATCACCTGTTGGGATGTACTAAAAAAGCTTTGAAGTTGATTCTAATAGATGAGTGACATATTGCAATAGATACATAACCTATTGCAACAGATTAGTTACCTTTTTCAATATATGACTTATCTGTTGGAATTGAGTTCAGGTTCTATTGCACTAAGTAAGTAATCAATGTCAACAAATGACCCATCTATTTGATTTATGTTAAACAATGTAGAACCATAAATATAAATCCAACATATGAGTCTTTCGATGTGACGGTTGAATCGCCTGTCATAACAGATGAGTCATCTGTTGAAACAAATGAATCTTTTGTTGGGTTTATATTTATAGTTCTATTCATTGTTTTAAAAACAACAATAGTAGTGTACCCAAATGAGAGATTCAACTTAAAATCATAATTTTACTTACCAAAGTCGTCTATGAAGTAATGCCAAAATGATATACGAAACTAAATTTAACCTAAAAAATGGTTAAGTAGTAGCAGTAGCAGTAACAACAACAATAGTAAACAAGAAGAAGATGATGATAATAAAGCATGAGATGATGAATAAATCAGCAGGAATAATGAATAACAAAAATGGTAAAGAGATAGAAAACAACAATAATGAGAAGAGAGAGAAAACACACATTTTTATTCCCTCCATTTATAGTTATATTAGGTCAACATTTGGATCAAAGTATAAATTAAAACACTTATGGGCTATTCTCAAACTTTTCAAACTTTCTTAATCACTAATAAAGTAATTGTCACCGACACTCAATTATTAAAACTTGAGTCACCTATGCCTTATTTTCAAACTTTTTATCACTTTTATCTGAATTGCCCCACTAAGTAGAGGTAGGTTTAGATTTATATATAGATACAATATATTATATGTGTTAATGAGGAGACCCATAAAATTCATAGCTATACCTCTACCATAATTTAGTGCCTATTATTTTAAGGCTCACAAAGGAAGAGTTGGTAAACAATTTAGGAAGAGTGAACTGAGACACAATTCAAAGCTTTTCCTAGTTGTATAGTCATAGATGCAAATTTTAAAACACATAGAGTGAAACTTTGAGGCTTAAAATTTAAACCATAGCACACTTAAATGAAACACATACTACATTTTAACATCACTTAATATTATAACTACACATTATTACTTCCCCATCTTATTTTATGTTTCGTCATTTATTTTTTGGTTCATCCCAAAAAGAATATCACTTTACCTTATTTAGTAAATATTTAAAGACAGAATTTCACTTTTACCCTTATTGGTCCTACTTATAAGGTACCATTTAACTAAAGGTAGTAGTAGTATAATTTTTAATAAAGGAAAATTTGATAAATATCACAAAGTCTTTTCATCTTCTTAAAGCCCGTGCCCAATCAAAGTAAGCCACAATGGGATGGAGGCAATAAATTATTATTAAAACACATGCTTATTAGGAATAAGCATATCATCTTATCACGATATGAAAAGAGAGAAAAGAGGGGGTGATATAACATATTGCATGGCAATGCACGATGGTTCTTCAAAATCAAATCTATGCTCAAACTTGAATGACGGCGAGCTCAAAAGCTATATTTTTAGTTGTCAAGTAGTAATGCCAGAGCTACCTTTTAAAGAAAAAATCAGTAGCTATAATGGTGAATATACAAAGGAAAATCTTATTGCAGATAAAATCTAAAGGTAAAGAGATTCAAATAGTGGTATAGAGGGTGGATCCGGCTGAAAGTCTCTCTCGAAAATGAGTAGAAAACACGATAATTTATAGCGACGATCTTAGGGTTTGGATTTAATTTTGGGTAGGATTTGTGATTTTAGTTTGAATCCATGGTCAAAGAGAATGATTTTAATTTGAATATTTGAGAGGTCTAAACAATTTTCAGGCTTCACATGGCTGAAGTGACATAGAATGGAAAAGAAGTACTTAGCCTCTATCCATGGTGAAAGATTTTAAAACTTTTGCTTGAAAAAGTAAATTGGATATTTGAGAAGAAAGAGCAACACTTTGGGAGAAAAAAATGAATTTGAGAAAAAAATTAGGTTTTTGAGCATATTTTAGGTGTTTTAGGTAAAGTATGGGTAAAATTGGTAGTTCAAGGTGATTGGGAATTATTGGGTTTGATTGGCTAATAAGGGTGAGATAATGGTGAGGCTGTGCTTGTTGTGGAAAATATGTGAAGAGGGTATTTTTGGAGTGTTCCATGACCTTTTGACACCTTAAGCTGTGTAAACATGGAATCCATATAATGCTGAGGTGGAAGAGGGGAGAGCAAAGAATAGGCTTTACAGATCAATTTTAAATTCAGGCCAAAGTTGCATGGAATTCAAACATTAATAATTATAAAATGGAATGATTTAGAATATCTTCTTTGTTATATTCTTTAGGCTTCTATATCAATATAAAAGACATTCTTAATATAACATCTTAATAAATTATGGAAATAAAAAATATAAATATATATTTGATATTGAAATATGAATATTAATAATACTAAGTTGCATGATAAAAAAACACAACTAAATGATAGTATTTGTAACGTATAAAATGAAAGAAATTATACTTCATTTCATTCAATAAAATAAATATAATGCTTTTTTTGCAAAGTTTAAAGGAAACACAATGATAATTGTAAATATAACAAAAATAATAATGATGATGATGATGATGACGACGACAACGATTACGATGACGACGATGAAAATATGATGATGATGACAATGACAATGATGACGACGATGATGATGAATACCAGAATACTAGTAGTAATTATAATGATAATGGTTGTGAAAATATTGGTGAAATCAAGGTATTTGACTAATATATAAGTTAGAAGATCATCAAAATAAAATGAAAGAAAGGAGAGTGAAAATTAGGTGTCAACAAATGACGTCCAGGTAGGCTAGACTTAAATTTTTTCTAAACTTTTCTATATTATAGTATTAGTGTGACATGGTGTTAGATATTGTGATACCCCGAAAAATTTTTTGTTGAAATTTTGTGTGTAAATGTGTTGGGTTCTATCTTCTAGAATGAATTATAAATTTTGTTTATGGAATGTCTTAGATTATGACCCACCATTGTGTAGAGTATCCAATAAGCTTTCCAACGATATGTGTATCATCTAAAATGGACACCCGAGCGACGAGTTATGAACATTCCGATCGAACCGTGAATAGTAGTGAACAGTAAAACGTGCAGGAAAAAGTACTGAGGCCTGACGTATTTTTGCTCCAACTTTAAACGATAATAACTCCTTGTACATAATGATCTGGGTGATCTACTATATATCAA
>JAPEIP010000010.1:204078452-204088759 GCA_026120095.1 Capsicum chinense | reverse complement strand
TATACCCTTTGGTTTGGAGTGAATTGGGTTCTCATAGATTCTCTAATTCCTCTAATAGTATGGCTCCATTGATAAATTGACTTCTTGTGGGAGGTTTCTTGAAAACAAAAGATCTCATATGCTTAAATTGTCTTGTCTCATATTGTTGTATACTAAATTTTGAGGGGAATTTAGATGAGA
Source organism: Capsicum chinense (assembly GCA_026120095.1). NCBI lineage: Eukaryota > Viridiplantae > Streptophyta > Magnoliopsida > Solanales > Solanaceae > Capsicum > Capsicum chinense. The sequence continues at coordinate 204,088,579 of JAPEIP010000010.1, read as the reverse complement.
ATGGTTCCCTTCATTCTTTTTTTCTATTTTTTTGCTTATGATGATGACCATGATTGTGTATAAAGAGTATTTTTATTGAACATGGGTTGCCTTAAAAGGAAGAGTGATGTTCATCCTAAAGAGTTGAATCCATCCTTGGTTGCTCCAATGTCTAGTGATTTGATTACTAGATTTCTTGAGTACCTTGCTACCCTCAATTACGAAAACACCTTGTATAGGACTCATCTTCTCCATACCTTTCTTTACTATCTCTTTGCATTTGATGACATCCGTGTTGATGTTGGATTTGTTTTAGATAGAGGTATAAGTTTTTGGGTATGGTATTATGGGGAAGCAAAGGAGAACTTGTGTCTTGCAACCTTGGTAGTTTTGTTTTTTCATAATGCTTCTTATGGGCAATTCCTTTGCAACTTAAGTGATAAATTCTCTTCCATTGGCTTGAAAGATGTTTGGTTATATCTTAAGTGTATGCAACCTTGGCATGATATTATAATTAATTATGATAACTCTAACCCTCATGCCATTAGGATATTGTATTTTCTTGTCCTTCCTTTGGTTTTTCAAGGTTTGGATTCGAGGATGAATCCTTTTCAAGAAGGGGAGAATGATAGAAGTCAAATAGGCGTCAACATTTTTTATCACATAACTCGAGGCCTATACAAGAAGGTCCAATCCATTATCACCATAAGGATTCAAGAATATGATTTAAGGACCTTATTTGAGCTCCTAATTAAACAATGTCATGTTTGGAAGATAGCTTACAGCCAAAGAAAGCCATGGCACAAGGAATAAAGAGGGCCCTAGTAGATTATTTCCAAAATAGACACTTTTGGGCTATTTTTGTAATAGGCTATTTGTGAAAAGGAAAATACTATAAATAGGTGCCTTAGACATTTTACTTCATTAATTATTAAAGAACTATGAATGTATATTTTTGTGAGAGTGTTAGGCAATCGTGGAATCGATTGTGTTGATCTTTCATTTAGAAATATTGGTGTCACAACTAGAACCAAGGCTTGGCCTTGATAGGTGATATGCCCAAATTAAAACTTTCTTATGACAGTGTAAGTGGTCATTGTCAAATATAGAACCCAACAAAGGTTGGGGTCGAATCCCACAGGGAATACTTGTGCAACTAAGTAGGCTGATTCTTAATGGATTGTTAATCTAAGGTTCCGGAATAAAGAGGGGTTTTAATGTGTTAATATATTATTTTGTTCTTATATCACACAGAGGTCCATCTAATGAGAGTTAATGCAAGTGTAATTTCAATGAGAATGAGTTTACTAGAGTTATGCTCACCAAGAAGTTCAAAAAGTTAGGGTTGTGAATTTGTGCTCGATTTCTAACTTATAATTTCAATTGCAAAAAATATTGAATTCTAAGAATTACCCACTTGTTTGTCAACCTAATGGGTATTTCACCCTTTGACTTTTCTCGAACATAGAGAATTCATGTATTATTCAATAGAACTCTCGTGAAGGTTGATCCCGTTAGGGCATTAACTCTTAACCCAAAGGGGTAAACCCATGGATTTCATGTGAATCACCTTTTTTACCAACATCCACTTTTTTGTTCAGAGAAATGATGTTCATGGGATAATTTATCAAGTTTGAAACCAAGGGATGTCATTCTAATGAAGGGAGATTCATGTAATTTAGATAGATATTAGAAATCAAATGGATTCACAACCCCAAGTAGCTCTCTACATCAAGGCTCCCATAACCTAAGTTATGGGAGTTTAGCTGCTCATCTCTATTTATGATATCAAAGACATATTGATGTTCATAAATAGCTTCAAGAGAGTACTTACAAAAGTTACTATATTGGTCTTCTCAATCTTAAATGGAAAATATGGAAATAATAATCAGATCTTAGTTTCTAGCTTTAAATTTCAAAGAAATCTGTTACAATGCTCTCAATGGAGGAGAAAGTATGATAATACTATCAAAAAGTTCTGAAATAAAACCTAATACATAGTATTTATATGATTCCAGGAACTGGAGTTTTAAAATTTAAACTTGGAATTGTCGTGTCATGCTCGACGGGTCGGGAAACGGTTCATCGTTGGGGTGACGATTCATCGCTGGGGTGACAGTCTATCGCCAGGACCATCGTTGGAGCTGCAATGATACTATATTATATTTCTTGGTGATGAGTCGGGCAACGGTTCATCGTAGGGTTAACGGTCCATCACCTGGACCATCGTTGGACTTCCAATGACACTGTCTTCTACTTCTGGGCAACGGTTAGGCTATCGGTCCATCGTATGGTCGACAATCCATCGCCTAAGTCGTCGCTTGTCATTTTTCTCTTATTTTACCCAATTTTTCCAAGTTATTCTTCATGCTCAATTCTTTTCATGAAAATACTAAAGTCCAATGTTAAATATAGCAATAGTTGCTTGAAAACACACAATTATCCTAAGAAAAATGCCTAAAATGTTCTATCAAAAGTGGGAACATCAACACCCTCCACTTAAGGAAATTGCTTGTCCTCAATAAACTCAACACCAAGATGCATATATGAACAAGATCATCATGGACCTTTTACAATCAAACCAACATAATCATACAATTATTCAACTGCCGATTGGGCTATGTGATCTCAACACATATGGATCTACTACTAGCATTAACTACTAATCAGTATATTCACAACCACAGATATAACACCCAAAAGAAATAACTAGACCAGGTATAACTCAATATGCCCTCACAGTTAAATAAGTCCACCTAACATTATACAATTAAGTCGTGGACGAAACTAAGACTCAGACTTTTAGAAAAGAAGTTACAAATATAGAGCACACCCATAAGCTTTCCCTTATCATCTAACGTTCTCTCATGATTTAATTGCCAAGATCAAGTAGGATTTTCTAAGGTTTGTAATAAGGTTTTAGGCTCGGTAAGGGTTGATTATTTGGACAAGTAACTTAAAATACAAAACTTCACTCTCTATACCCTTTTTTAGTAGCTACTCACCAGGATTACAGTTCCTTTCACTCATTCACAATCTTTATTATCCATCCGTTCCCTTGCTATACCCTATTTTTTTAGAAGAACAGCAGCATCAGCCACCCTCAACGTATGCTGATGCAGTTAGTTAAGGTGCACAATATCTATTTAGAAATATAACAAGACCAGGGTCGAATGATACCTCTCAAATCAACTTCCACTCACCATCCTAGGCCACCAACAATCTAACAGTAGCCACCCTCAACTTAGGCAATTTACATAAGCTAAAGTGCACGATGTCTAAAATTGGGCCAGGGCCAAAGATAAGTGTTAACACCTTCTAGAGAGTGAATCAAACTTATTTGGATAGAACAAACACTAACACAGATCAACAGGGTTTACAAAGAAAACAAAATATTTTTGGTGGGTCATTATTTTGGCTAAGTGGACTAACAAAACAAGGAGGCCTACTATCCTATCTTATTGGTTCAAACACATGACAACATCCAATGAGCTGGGCAAGTTCTACATGTAACTCTTATGCAAGAACTATGCAAATACTCACACACAGAGGTATTGAGTTAATTCCTATCCTACTAACTCTTGAAATTCATATCACACAACTATGCTTTGCTTCACTTTACATTCTAATGCTAGTTTCAGAGTCACAAATAGTTGCACACCACTTTACCATATGGTAAGAAGAAACAATTATACAAAAATTCAAAATACTTTCCCACAATCACTTATCATCCATATATACAAAATTATTCCAACAGAATAGAAAATTACTTATATAAATAATCACTTGACAAAATTTATAGCATATTATGTAGAAATAAAAATACAAATTAGACATGACGGTTTTCCTATATAAAACATGAGGGAAAATAATATCGGCAACCAAAACCCCCATGGTAAGTATCACCCCCTCAAAAAAATGATACAATGTCCTTAATGCATGCAAAGTAAGAACAAAAAGAGGAAAATACTTGTACAACCTCTCAGTCAGATGAGGCATCAATCAAATAGTCTGAGGCTACTTTGTCCTCGTCTTCAGCAACATTAACCCCTACGGTTGTAGGGGTCCTCACATTAACATCCTTCAGAATCGGAGAGATCTCACGGTAAATAGGGTCAGAAATTGTCCTCCTAGCTTAGGCCGAACTGGTGGAAACACCTGTAGTTTCATGCTGCAGTGTCTTTTCCTCTTTTCCTCTATTCTCTTAACCTCTTAAGTGGTTTCTACAGGTCATAGTCTTCTCGCTCTTCTAGTGTCATGGCTTTAAGTTTTCGTTTCTTAGCTACTCTTTTTGCAGCTTTCTCGGATTTTTTATGTGTCTCTACTACCTTCTTACCCTTGTCTTTGATTGGTGTCACTATTAAGTTAACAATACCTTCATCCTCATCACTTGCAATCTGGGCTGGATCAAACATGGGCTGTTGTGGCTGCTGTTTCAACTTTGCTATATCTGTCTGTGTCTGTCTAAACTCCACCATAAATTTGGCAAAATCTAAAATGGACATGGCATCCATCTTTTTATTATTTCACTCTTCCATGTCATCCATTCTTAGTTGAATATTCCTAAAGAACATACTAGTACCTCTACAATTCTTTCAACAAAGGGTTTAAAATCTGCCACCTATATAGCTAACTGCTTTGCAAACCTTTTCAGGGCTCGGATCGACTTTGCAAAGTTCTTTTGGTTCAACTTGTATTCAGAATATTTGGGTGGGACTGACATAGAATCTACAGTCCCACCCATACGCATCGAAGCTGAACCTACAGATGTGGTAGGAGGCATATACGTAGCAAGAGGTAATGGCATACCTGAAAGAACCTCTGATGATTCAAGAACTAGTGTCGACTGAGTCTGATGGGCTGGAGGTCTGTTGGCTCTTATATCGAACCTTGAGTCATCCATTGTCTTGGTAATATCTTGTTTGTGCATTACCCAGATGTCATTATCAACTCCGCTAATCAAACGGATGTTTTCTTTCTTGCACAACTCTTTGATAAGACATTAAAATGGCAGTACAGTCATGGTCTTATGAGTATGGTTAAATAATTCATCAGCAATAATGTGGCCGAAATCCACTATTAATCCCTCAATCAATGCGGCAACAATTATAGCTCTAGTGATTTTAAAACAGTCATCACCATCTATTGGCATCAGCCTTAGTCTCACAATTGCCCACTAGAACTTAGCCCTAAAGCTTAGGGACGACTTAGATATCTTTTTACGGCGGTTATGTAACAATTCAGGATCTCATTCCTTTATCAATGTCTTGGGCAGCCACAGTCTTTGTTTGGTTGCCATGGATAATTGATGCTCCCATTCTGGTAATGCACCCAATATCTAATATTTAGGCCCAAATAAGAATCTATTCAATATATACTCTGAGATATCTATGTTGACTTCGTGCACAGGAATTGTATCTAGATTGCTCATGTCACTAACTGATGCACCTGGGGGATAGGCCTTTTCCAGCAATGCCAAGTAGTTGGTAAAAAACTCACGTACCAGATTCGGTTGATAGGTTTCAAGTGGACTACTCATCCATGCCAATTCATATTCATTGAATTAATGCTCGAGTTCTGGATACTTGTATAGTGTTGTTGTCACAATGTGATGTTCCTAGAAAATAGGTCTCTCTACTTCCAACATGTTTGTTTCCCTGAGCCCTTTGTAGAAATGATACCGAGCGCCTTCATGGACTGGTATACATTAAATTGAACTACCTCATCATTCAGCCTGAATAGTAGCTCGTTTACCCTTAAATTAATAAGTACACTCCCGATTGCAAGAAAAAGTTGACCCAAGATTATAGGTACCTTGAAATCCACCTCGCAATTGAGAATGAAAAAATCAGCTGAAAATATGAAACTGGACACCTTTACTAATACATCATATAAAATCCCCATGAGCTACTTTACAGACCTATCTACCATAACAAGTCTCATGCTCATGGGAGTAGGATCCCTCAAACCCAATTTCTTGTACACAGCAAGAGGCATCAATTTTATACTAGCTCCCAAATCACATAGAACTTTTGCAAAATCAAGAGACCCAATAGTGCATGAGATAGTAAATGCTCCTGAGTCTTCCTTCTTTTGAACCAAAGACCTTGTGGAGATAGCACTACAATGATGGAGATTGTCCACCAGCTCATACCTAACCATCCTCTTCGTTGTGAAAATATCTTTCATAAACTTCACATATATGGGCATTTGTTCCAATGCATCCACCAATGGAAAATTGATCGTCAACTACTTAAGCATAGTTATAAATTTTCCAAATGTTGTGTTGTCAGCCTTCTTTTTCAACCGATAAGGAAATGAAAGAGGTGGTTTTGAGAGAGTCATAACCACCACTAAATCCTGCTTTCCCTTGCTCTTCTCCAACTCATCAAACTTTTGATTGTTGGATGGTGTATTATCAATAACCTCATTCAATTTCTCAGACTCCACTAGATGATCAATTTCTTTTTCTTCAACATTATCTATCACAATATTAACCACAGGCTTGCCCACAAGAGGGCTTTTCAATACCTTACCACTCCTAGTGGTAACTACCATACACGAACCATCCTTTCTTGGGTTCTGAACTGTGTCACTTGGTAGGGTATCACTCTTTCTTTGATTGAATATATAGATAATTGGTTCATCTGCTACTCCAACTATTTTATCGAAGTAGAGTATGAATCAGCTGACTAATTCATCAAGGATAAATGACTTTTAATCTCAACCACCCCAGTATTGGTTGCTTCTACTCCTTTCAATAACTTATCCATTATGTCCTCCAGGGACATCTTCCCCCAAACTAGTTGTAGAGACCTCATAATTTCCAGGAGGAACATACAACCCACTCCTATAATTCTTATTCTTCCAATTACCTTGGTCACGGTCCTTATAGCCAGATTTTTCATAGTAGTTTCGACCTTAGTTTCCTTAGCCGCCGCCTTTTAAACCCTCCTGATTGTTCAAGTAATTAGCTTTCTTCTCAGAATTGGAGTCAACCCTCCCCTATGATGTTACAGCTTTAACCTTTTATGTCTTTCCCGATAATAAGTTCTTAGTGAGAAGATCCATCTTTGTTTTCATATGAGCCATGTCCTGGTCATGTTCTTCTTCCTTTTACCTCTGCTCTGCGGTCATGATAATAGATACAGTAGAGATTGCTACCTCAAAATCCTTGGTATACCAAGATCTACTTTATTTCTTCTTACGATCAAGCATCTCATCTACTTCAGGAAAAGTGAGATCCATGAATACCCCACCTGCAGCATTATCCACTACTGCTTTGTCACAAAGTTCAAGGCTTGATATTAGATATCCATCAGGTGGACGTTAGTCATCTGATGATTTAGACACTGCATAAGCTTCTTCTTGAACCTCTTCCAAGTATCATCGAGAGCCTCAGTTGGAAGCTATCTAAAGTTACTGATCTCATCTCTCAATTTTTCCCTCTTGGATAGCGGAAAAAACCTTTCTAGGAAAGCATTTTTCAGTTGCCTCCAGTTGTTAATAGAGTCGGGAGTTAGCCCATTCAACCATAAATTTGTCTCTCCAGATAGAGACAACAGAAACAACCAAAACCGAATAGTATTTTACCTAACTCCTGGGTTGTCTAACAATTTGCATGTCGAGATTAAATTTACTAAATGTATATTCTGGTCATCACCTGCAAGTCCACCGAACAGCCCTTTGAGATGCAATAATTAGATCATAGTGCTCGTGATATTAAACTTGGCTCTGGATGCTAAGGGAGGAGGAATAATAGCCCCTGTTGCACTAGTTCCATCTAAGTCATCATCATCATCTTCTAGATCAAATTGGATGGCGTGGCATTCTGGTCTCGCCCTAACAGGGTAATTTTTGTTGACATTCTTATTTTTCAGTGCAGGCACATTGTTACACACCTTGAGTTGACCGAATTTAATAAATCATCATCACCCAGATCATCATCATTTGGGTTTAGTTTTTGGCCTGCATTGTCCGCATTCTGTTGGTTCACTTGTACAGCTGCCAAGGCAGCTAGTCTAGCTTATTCCTGCTGAGCAGCTATTCTCTCTGGGTCCTATTGACTATCCATGCATCTAATAAGTTGAGGTTCTAGATGAATAGGTAATAAAGGTTAACCTGATCTCTGTGTACTTAGCATACAAGAAGATCAACCTACACAAAATAAAAACAATAAACAAAAAGTAAAATTTGGGAAACTTTGACCAAAGGTCAATTAACAATCACAAACTTAATTGACAACCGTATTCCTCGGTAACGGCACCAAAATTTGATACGCCCAAATTACAACTTTCTTACGAAAGTGTAAGCGGTCATTGAGGTTGGGGTCGAATCCCATAGGAAATACTTGTGCAACTAAGTAAGCTTATTCTTAATGGACTGTTGATCTAAGGTTCCGAAATAAAGAAAGGTTTTAATGTATTAATAATATTCTTTCATTCTTGAATCAAACAGAGGTCCAACTAATGAGAGCTAATGCAAGTATAATTTAAATGAGAATGAGTTAACTAGAGTTATGCTCACAAAGATGTTAAAATAGTTGGAGTTGTGAATTTGTGCTCGATTTCTAACTTATAATTTCAATTGCAAGAAATATTTAATTCTAAGAACCAGATATTTCTCAACCTAATGGGTATTTCACCCTTTACTTCTTTCGAACTTACAGGATTCATGTATTAGTCAATATAACTCTCATGAGGATTGTTCCCATTAGAGAATTAACCCTTAACCCAGAGGGTAAACCCATGGATTTTTTGTGAATCACCTCTTTTCCCAACATCCACTTTTTTGTTCAGACAAGTGGTTTTCATGGGCTCACTTCTCAAGTTTGCAACCAAGAGAAGTCATTATAATGAAGAGATATTCATGCAAGTTAGATAGATGTTTGAAATTAAATGGATTCACAACCCCAAGTAGCTCTCTACATTAAGGCTCTCATAACCCTAGTTATAAGAGTTAAGCTGTTCATCTCCATATAAGATATCAAAGACATATTGATGTTCATAAATAACTTCAAGAGAGTACTTACAAAAGTTACAATATTGTTGTTCTCAATCTTCAATGGAAAGTATGGAAATAATAATCAGATCTTAGTTTCTAGCTTCAAATCTCAAAGAAAAGTGTTACAATGCTCTCAATAGAGGAGAAAGTACGATAATACTATCAAAAAGTTCCAAAATAAAACCTAATACTTAGTATTTATATGATTCTAGGAACTGGGGTTTTAAAATTAAAACCCAAAATTATCGCATCATGCTCGACAGGTTAGGCGATGGTTCATCGCCTAGACTGTCGCTGGAGCTCTAGTGCTACTGTATTCTATTTCTTGGTGATGGGTTGGGCGACGGTTTATCACAAGGTCAGCTGTCTGTTGCCTGGACCATCGAGAGACTTCTAGTGACACTTGTTTCTTCTTCTGGGTGACGGTTAGGCTGTCGGTCAGTCATATGGTCAACGGTCCATCGCCTAAGTCGTCCCTTGTCATTTTTCTTGTGTTTTGCCTAGTTTTTCCAAGTTATTCTTCATGCTCAGTTCTTGTCCTGAAAACACTAAAGTCCAATGTTAAATAAAACAATAGTTGCTTGAAAATACACAATTATCCAAAGAAAAAGGCCTAAAATATTTCATCAAAAGCCGTAACATCAATGGGTATCTCAAGTCCTTCGAGGATCGGAGACCACCCCAATTGCCTAGTTAAACCAAATACAATGCCCAATAGAGGTTTAATTCCGAACATATAACAAGATAAGATATAAAACCTCAAAGGTATCCAAGATAACTAATTATCCAACAACCAATAACCAAAATGACCCAAGTCCACAGTAATATCCATAAAGCCTATAAATAATACCTAAAGCCAATCAAAGTCGCTAGATGCCCCCAACTCTAACAATGACAATGATAATGTTAATAATAATGTAAACTTTTTAATTCTAGTCTAAGAAAGGAAACTAATGAAATGCCTAATTATTCAGAGAATGGATGCTCACCACTTCACCACCAACGACTGACGAACTAAGCCGATCCATCTAACACTATGCATGAAAAGTAGAAGTATCTTTGGTGCCTGCATCGCATGGGGATACAACATCCGGAGAAGTTTAGTGGGTTGAGTACTAGCATGTATCTTAGGGATAGGGGCTAAA
>JAPEIP010000010.1:204067465-204078352 GCA_026120095.1 Capsicum chinense | reverse complement strand
ATCCTAGATATGTAGCTCAAACGTCATAAATAGGCACCCACAAGCTATAGGGGTTTAGCTCCCCTACTAAAAGGGCCTCTGTGTGTGTGTGTTAGCCACACAAACCAAAGGTATCAAGGAAGTCTAGTGTTGCAGTCTATCGCAAATGCAATTTTATGCGATCGTACAGGTAATGTAGTGACTCAGAGAATTGGACTTTGCAACAATCCTATAAGTCTCTATCCTTATCATGGTCACGCTGATTATCGATTAAGTTATTCATAGGGTTTAAATTATGATCATGGTCTTTCGAACCTCCAATCTTCTACCTAAAAGGGCATTGCAACTACATCATTGATCAGGGATGCAATAATTGATTTAGATGCTTGAAGCTATCTTCCTTCAATTCAACCAAACAAGGCTGCTAGGTATATTCCTATTCTAGGCGCTACTTCCCAATTTTGTTCTGTAGAATAATATGAACTTGCTCCTTAAACTCTTCGCTCTATCCCTATGATTCTCCTTCTAGGTTCAAAAAGGGATTCTAGATGTATTTTAATGGTGGTCATTCATTAAAATAGTAGGCATAAGAGAATAAGAATAACCTATACGATAAATTAATGCTAACCAGTCTAACAATAACAAAATATAATCATGTTCTTGGCCTCAACCCTAGAACAAGGGTTTTTTAGCAGGTCATGTTCATAACTTACACTAAGAAATGTAATTAATCATACCAATGTTAATGTTTAAATATGAAAATTCAAAGAACCCTATGAGAACTCTCCTATATTATATATTTGCCAAGATTTTTCAATTTGTTTTTAATTCTTCCTTTTATAGTAGGGCACAACTACACGAAATTTACTCTTCACCGTGTTGCGGAGGTCATTGCGGATACTAGGGTCTGTGGTACGGGGCTATCGCAGGCCCTTAATGGAAATTAACTTACCAAAATAATCAGCCTCCACATTGTGGGGGCCATTGCGGATACTAGGTTCTGTGGCGCAGGGCTATCGTAGACCGTCTCTAGAAATTTCCATCTGGTTTTTACTTCCCACTTCATTCCATGCTTTTTGAACCTCTTTCTAGTGCCTTCATGTTCAGCATTTCACTCAAAGTGCTTTCATAGTCCAAAAAATCTCATTATTAATGCATCAAAGCACGTCCAATGATATCAAAATCAATCCTGGCAACAACTGATCATGTCCATTGGCTAGAGAATATGATTATAGCTCAAACAAAATACAATTAACATGTTTTAGATCATAAAACAACGCTAAATATGGATAAATATTGGTACTTATACGTATAAATATGCTCAAGATCACCACCCCACACACAGAATATTGTTCATCCTTAAACAATCCCAGGCAATCATTATAATACAAAAAGGCTTCATACCACAATTTAAACAAAACATTTTTGTTAGGCACACACAGGATACACATGACTTATTACTTTTCGCCTCAAACATGTTATCTTGCTTATGAAAGTATAGGATTACAATTTTCAAACTCTCTAACCTCACAAGTGAACTTTAGAAGGATGGAAAACTTATGCACATAATTCAATTAAGCAATCCTACAGTTCACCCAACTATCCTCCTCATTCACCCTTACAATAAGATGGATACCTAATTTGTTCAAAATTTTGCAATCTCTAACAAGCATGGGCACATAGAGAACAATTTTCTCTCACTCTTGCAAGAAATTCACATATGATATATGATATACCATAGGTTTTCCCTTAGTGTACTACTCCACTGATAGTCGAATATTATGATTTAGGATCAAATAGGCCTTTAATGGGTGTAATGTAACCTAAGGGATGAGTAGGAACTATTTGAGTAAAAATAGTGGTTAATCTCCCTAAGAGCTTTAATACATCACAAAAACACTACAAACGCTAAATTTACACTCAATTCTTCACCTCATCTATCTTTCCTTTTTTCTTTTGTTTTGCCCAATATCATTAAGCTAATTCAGATACACTATGGAAGGGAGTATACTTTTTCAACATATTATTCAATTTTTTTCCTTGAACATTCTTTATTCTTTTCATCACCTAACTCCCAACCTTATTGTACCTCAATTCTTACACCAATAGCTATATTTTAGGGCTTCACTATCACTTTTTTCCTTCTTGTATTTAACTCCTTACTCAAGTAATTTTTCACTAAACAGCCTAGGTGCTTTAGATAAAATTAAGGTCAAACAAATAAAAGGTATAATCTACATATAAGGCTGCCAAATAAAATAGGCTATAGGCTCAAAAGGGCTAACTAAGAATAATTTCAAGGGTCGCTAAACATAGGTTGAAATCATGGCCATCAACAAAATGCCTACATCATCTCCTAAATCCAATATCCTTTATTTCACTTAATACACACACTGGTCAAGTTCTAGAAATTACTATGCATTTGGAATAACTAGAAAATCTCACTCATACTTGGTGCATGATAGATTCGAGTAGGATCCCTATAGAATCTCGATCTAGTAATTGTACAAATTCGGAATTAAGCCAACAAACCGAGAGTAACGCAATTGAGAATAGGTGTATAAAACTAGCATACCTCTTTTAAGTTTGACATGTTTCTCTATTAAAATAATTATTTCATGTCATGTAGCCAAATAATCCTACACAAAGTATATCGACCTAGAGTTGTGGTTGGGTTCTTAACATTTATTTATTTCCTATGACTAATCACCTTCAGACGGTCATCATCCATTCATCATAGAGGAAGACACCTAACTATGACAATTTGTTAAAGTTACCTTTAAGGGAAAAAAATTTACTCCTAAAATTGAATTACACATAGATAAGATAACTAAAATTACAAACTAAGACTAATAAACTAAGCAACTTAGTGAAACCTCTACGAATTACCAAGTCAGACAATGTTATAATTACTAACTATTAAAGAATGAATAGTTAAAATCTCAATCAAAGTGTAATATCCCATGTTTTAAAGTCACAGTGCAACTTATGAATCATTTCCTCGAGTTGTGTAGACTCTGAACAAGTCATGAGATAGAGTTCATATCCAAGGTAGTATAGGAAATTGGAGTTCTATTCAGGTTACGACTCGATCCTAAGAGTCATCATTGGTTTTTATGATTCTTATAAGTGAAGTCATGAGATTAGCAGTATAGGTTCCGCAAGTCTCTGTCTAAGTTACAAGAGGATAATACAAGTCGTATGCACATGTGATGAGTCGTATGAAGTTACAAGAGGATGATACAAGTTGTATAAAGTCATAAGACTCATATAAGAGTGCTATATTTGTCAATTCAAAGGTTATGAGGCACTTTGCTAACTCGTAACCACATATTACGAGTCATAAGATAGCTCGTGATGAATGACGGTTGAATTTCTAAAAGCTCAGTTAAGGGGCCTTTTTGCCTTTTCTTCTCTTAAAACTTCCAAATCATGACTTATAACCTAAAGGAAGCATTATTTTTCTCTACCTTTAGTTGAATAACAATAATCCTTCTCATTCCATCTTCAAGAACAACAAGATTAGGGTTTGTCTTATCAAGTCATCTCTCAAGTCTCAAAGTTTAAGTCCTTCTCACAAGTCAAGAAATTCTAGGTATGTGGGGTTTTGAAAAAGGATATTTTTTCATCCTTGTGCCCAAAAACTCAATCTTTGAAGTTTTATTTACATGTTTTCGATTAGGGTTCATGCCCAAGTTCTCATCTTTTGAATTATAACATTAGACTATAATTTAAGAATTTAACTGCATAATAGTGTCCCTCTATTCTTGTTTTTAATTGCAAGATGGATATTAAGATTTGAATTTTATTAGTTTGAATTGAATATTGATGAAAGTTTTCTATGTAAGTGTTGAGCATGATATTTGTTATAAGCTCTATCAAAGAAAGTATGGATTTCAAGGCTTAATCATAAGCACTGAGTTTACAAGAAACCTTAGCTTTAATCTTCATTTATATATATTACAGTATAATTAAAGTTTAATCTGACCTTTTGATGTAAGATAAGATATGAAATCAACAAGTGTTCCTTCTGATTATTATTTAAGTAAAGAGAAGCATAATTGGTTTTCTTCTTACAAACCCTTATGCTAGTTTAAGGCGGATTTCTTAAGTATGAGCCTATATGTAATCTGGGAGTAGTATTTAGCACTAAGGGAGGAATTTGGATGAGCGTATCTTAAATTCTTGAAAACTATGAGCTACTGTAGGTTTAAGTCCCAATATGGGTTAAGCTCAGTGATCACTTATGTTAAGGTTCTATATGGATGTCAAGGATAAAACAGCTCTTCCCAACATGGGCAAGATGTTGGACTTCATGATAGCTTACATGGTTTATATCAATTAGATAAATCTCCCACAAGAAAGACTAAAAGTAGAGATTTTAGAAACTAAGTGTAACGACTCACCAAGTTTATTCAGTATGCTTTCTTACTCATGTTTTATGATTATACAACTTTTCATTTTACTGAAGTACAAGGTGAGTCCTCTACACTTAGCATGCATTGGTTTGAAAGTCTATTTATATATTTGGTTTCTATTTTATTGATGCATTCACCCCCATATACTTAGTATATTCTAAAGTACTGACCCACACATATATGTCTATGTGCTACAGTGTCTTATAATGTAGGTTATGGTGTTTATTTACAATAGTAGGATTGATCACAGGCATCACTTCCTGCATCCTGCCATTTGGTGATCCCCATAGTCTGAGGGCCCAACTTATCATATTTTTAATCATTGATGAAAGTTGTCTTAGTTACTTGATTACAGATTTTATTCGAGTTAGCTGGGGTCTATCCAGTGGCTCTCAAGTTAGTAGTAGTGGCTTGTTAGACTACGTACCCTTTTATTTAAAGAGTTCATTAGAGATTTCAAATTTTAAGTTGAGAACAAGATTTAAAGTTGTTTTATTTCGTATTTATATGCATGTTTTAATTTTCCATAAGAGTTCTGACCATACTGATGTCAAGGGTTAGATTGGGTTTACTCATAGTCTTAGGAACTGTGTGATGTCCAAGGGGTACTCCCGGGTCTTTACAAAAAGCCACATCAAAAATAATAAAATAAACATCCATAAATAATAAAAAATAAATTAGCAAATGAGAGGTGCGAAGAATAAGAATAACTACCCCATACTTAAAATGTAGCCCTATCCTCAGTACTTGTAAACATAACTAAGTAATGAGGTGACGAAGCACACTCCCTGATCAGCCATCAACCATGTCATCATCGACATCTAAATGGTATGCCTTAGGTCCCATATCTAGGTCCACCGTATCTTTCTCCTCTTACTCAATATCAAAATCTCTCAGTTATCGTTCTTCATTAGTAGGTACATCATCATCAACAGGCTCTATAAATTTTGGGCCTATCCGCAACAAAGTCTAGGCATGGTGACCAAGAGGGTAATGACGCTCGACAACATGAATTTCCTCATTTGTAGTTGGTCTACCCTCTACTCATAGCTGGAGCAACATTTTAAGCCAGACACTCGGGCATAGTAAGAACCGAATCATGAGCCATCTAGTCCTTTAGTCTTGGTCACATCTATTTGAAGTGTGTTCACTACTGGCATGTAATCTAGCACCTCTTCCTCAACACTATGACCTATCAAAACCCTAGTCAACAACCCACTGAATCCATATCTATACCCATGATGGTAACACGCCATCTTCATTATTAAAAAGAACACAACACCTACATTAATATCAATATTATCTCGTATCAAACAATATATCGAGTATACCCTGTTACGAGTAACATCTATCATGTGTTTTTTCAGAATTAGGGAATGACAGATTATCTTCATCCACATGCTTGCCTCCCTGTTCATTTGGGCATATGGGAATGTCAGGTTGAGGATGTTGTCTTTGTGAAGAACCTACCTAACTATTAATTTTTTACCGCACAACAGATGTCTAATATCAGTGTATGGTGGTGTATTGTTTATCTTTCTAAGAAGAAGTGTGTTTACTTTTGGAGTACCTATAATAATACTCAAATCATGGGCTGAGAAAGTCACTACCTATCCACTAATCTTCACCTAAGAATCGAGATCCCTGGGTTTCTAGTAGGCATAGAATTCTCTAATGAGGTTCAAGTTGTACTACTTGGGATGCTCAAAGAGAAAGTTCATGTGCAGTTTCTCCAGCCACTATACCATACTAGGGTACTCCCTCAGTAAGGTCACCCGATTAATGAACTCCTTCGAGGCGTACTTGGTATCATTGTGCTTGGAGTACCTTTTTTCCAGCTTCTTCAATCCATCTAGTTCCATATCATCGTGATTGACTACGGGGAACTACAGGAGCTCTCGGTACCCATCCAGTTTGCCTATTTCTTTTCTTGGAAGGTTCAGATAGGCCCACCACATCTTTCCCCTTTTCTTGTCTACTATCTATAGTACCTGTCAGTCAAAACAATGTAACAAAGAAGTTACGTAGGGCATCCCTTTTATCTAGATAATACTATATGTCACTACAATATTTTTGGCCTAAGGCCACACTAAATCTGGATAACACTTTTAAAGTGTTGCCTAAAATAGTTTTGGGAACACTTATAAACTATAGCCTTAAAGTTTAACTTTAAGCCACAATTTTTTTGGCAACGCTTGTAAAACATGCTCTTTAATGCTAGGATACACTTTATAAGTGTTGTCACATCATTATATAATTAGATATGCCTTTTATAAGTTTGGTTACACTTTTAGAATGATTTTAAAATAATATTTTATAAGTGTTGTCTTATAACTTTTATAAAAATTTTCATCAAGATATAATATTCCCTCCAATATTAAAAATAAAATATTATATTTCCCTCTAATTTTTAATAACTAAAAATAATCTAAAACCATACACTATCATTTCACACATGGGTTCCAAATGTTCAGCACCATCAAATAACACTGTGACACCATCAAAGCAGATAAATAGCCGTCGACTTGAAAGGGCAACCACCGGCGAGAAAGGCAACCACTTGTGAGGGATTTTGCTTAGTTGAAATTATCAATTTTGGTTTTTCTAAATCAATGAATTTGAACACCCTTGTCGTTGTTTTATCAATTTTTGAGCTTGGTTTTAAAAATTTGTTGGTTCTTTTGAGTTTTTTGGATTTTGGGAATGCCAATTTCGGGTGTGTTGTGATTCCATTTTATAGGATTGAATAGAATATTTGGAGTTTGGTTAGAAATTTTTGTAATTATTGTAGATGTCTGGTATGCAGTGAATTTAAACACCCTTTCCATTGATTTATTGATTCTTGAATTTGGGTTTTTATCGATTCTTGAATTTGTGTTTTGGGAATTTATTAGTTCTTTTGAGTTTATGAATTTTTTGTGATCACTGTAGATGTGCTGAATTCGAACATCCTTTTCATTATTTTATCAATTTTTGATTGGTTTTGGGAATTTATTGGTTCTTTTGAGTTTTGGAATTATTATGGTTTTTGAGGTTTATGTGTAGAACGACTTCCAATTTGGTGTTCATTTTTGATTCATAAGAGAATGTGAAGATCTCTGTTAGAACTTTCTATGATCACTGTAGATGTTCTGGTATGTGTTGAATTTGAACACCTGATGTTGGTGTATTAATGTTATTGCCATCAGTAGGACTAGTACTGTGATTCATATTCGTGTCACTTTTTTTTGTTATTTTTGGTAAAGTAAGATCGAGAGTATCTAAAAGGATTAAGAGTTGTATAGCAATGTACTGAAATAGTACTACCCGCGATTGCTGTCACATTGAGTCAACTGCCATTAGAAGTATTGTTAATACTTTCACCTACTTCTGGTTTTGAGGTATCTGTGTGGTTGTGTTCTCCTTCATATGTTGCCACCACAATAGACTAATCTTTTGTGCTTCTCTGAACCTCTCACATGCCAAATGCACAACTTATTATTTGAATGTGCATGCAAATTGACTCGAATCGAACAAATTCATTCTTCACAATTATTGGATAGGTGTTTAATTAGATTTTTTATCTTCTTCTTGACATGTTAGTTAGGTGAAAATTCCAATAATTTTAATATGTTACAGTCAGTAGATGCATATATAAAGCTCTCTGAACTAAGTCTAGCAAGAATTACGTGTAGGTTATTCTAGTTATATGAACTGAGTGTAGAAGGAATTACGTGTAGCAAGAAAAACGTATAAATACTTTCAATTATAGTTATATAAACTAAGTGTATAAAGCTATCTAAACTGAGTGTAGCAAGAAAAAGGTCTTAATGCTTTCAATTTGAGGTTTTTAGGTGCATCAAATTTAATTCTTGATGTTCTGACATTCTTAAAAAATTAGAATTATGTAAGATTGTTTTACACTAAATGTGGTAACAATTCTCTATTATGGTAACAATTCCAAGTACTTAGAAAGCTTTTATTAAACTCAATATCCCTTTTTTTCTTCCTAAAATCTGGATCAGTTTTGAGACCAAACTTTTGAATTGCATGGCTTGGAGGAATATGCTTCCAGCTTGTGTACTTCTGCAACTTCATTGGTTTCAGCTGTAATGCTTATGTTATCCTTTGTGCTCTCATTTTCAGTAACTGGTCTGATGTCACTAGAAGTAATCTCCAATTCTGGGGCCTTTTCAGTTACTTTAGATGTTTCAACTCCTTTTGCTTCTGGTGCAACTAATTCCTCATTAACAATACTTTTCTCCTCCTTCTCATATTGATAGATAGTTTTCACATCCTTTATTTCTCCTTCAACACTTTAACCTCTTCTTTTGGTGGTGCTTCAACAACTGTAGCCATTGAAAGAAATTCCTTTTCTCTCTTCTTAATGTCATCATTGTCTCAAGCAACTTTTCTCATTCATTTTCTGCATTAGTGATTCTAAAGTAGTTGATGCTACTTGATTTGAGCTCTTTGTAACAACAGGTTCCTCTTTTGGAGCCTCTTTTACCTTATCTATTAGAATCGCTGCTTTATTTCTGGTAACAGCCTCAGCAGCTTCTTGCTCATTTTATCCAGTAGCTTCAGTTAGCTTCTTACAATTTACCTGTGTATTGATAAAAAGATTTGCATCTGCTGTAAGCCTGTGACTCAGTGTATGTGTGTGTATTTACTATTTAATATCTGACTATATGTGTATTTAGATTTTCAATGGATTCGGTGCATTCTTGAAGTGTTCAAGTGAACACAATAAATGATTGCTTAAATGGAATAAACTATGGCAATTGAAGATTAGCAATAAAAACTAAGAACTTCTGCTGGGACAGTAATGCATTGCTATAATGTTCAAGGGTAGTTCATTTATGTTGTGAGTATGGCACTTTCTTGTAGTAATGCCCAGGACTGAAGGGTTGAGACCACAAAAGTAGGTGTTAGTATAGAAGTTAGTTTATCAAAACCATATATATTAGTAATGGAAGTTGAAGAAAAATCTTCTAACTTAAAAGGTGTAGGCATCCGCGTGCCTAACAATATTAGTTCAAACAATTAGGATAACTAACAATAATACTTCTTGTTGTTGGTACTCTTCTTCATAATTAACTTGTGCTAACGTCTCTTCTTTTTTTTGTTCAACAACATGAACAGATGTTGGTTTCTTTAATGTCAACCCACTGTTCTGATCTCCCAATGATTAAGTAATTGAAAAGTGAAAAAATGGGTTCACAAATTTACTTATATTCATATTTCTAACTCTGAGTACATACTAGAAGATGCCTGTTTCCTCGATCACCATCCACCAATATTAAATCTGTGGTATTTATGCCAATTCAATAAATGCCAGACATGTTTTTATACACTCATTTTAAAGTTATTTGTAAGCTCTTTTTGAGTTGAAGCAACTAAAAATTAAAATCATGTGGGTTTACCTGCAATACATACATATACATCTTTTAGAAACTAAAAGAGTTAAACTTTTTTACAGAACTACCTTTGGACAAAAAGGGAACAGAATAAATTTGTATCGGAGAGGGCTTATCTTTGGTTTTGAGTGATCCTTGGTGCATCCATGAGGTTCCTGTTAGTCTAGATTATCAAATGTCATTCTTTAAAAACCCTGTCTTTCTGTAAGTCATCCATTTTTTTATATTCGCTTGTTTATCAAGGCTTTCATCTGTGCTCTTGTTGCTTTGTGCTTTAAAAATATTCTACACATTTCTTTTGGCACACCTATATAGTTTCTGTTTGTATAGACTATGAAAGATTTTGTGTATTTTTGAGTGAAGATCAAAAAAACTCTCTATAGCTCCATGGATCGATACTCTTCGGTCCCAAGTAGGCTTAAACTTCCTTAAAGAAGCAATGTTTACATATATACAGATGAATGTTGAAGGTGATATTGCTTTAAAATTTTTGTTTTCCCTACTGTTCTGAAAGTTGTTATTGGTCTTAAGGACTCGAATCTTGGAAAACAGATACATGGGTCTGTTGTTAAATTTGGGTATGATACGACTTCAGTCACCGTGGTGAATTCTGTTAACCATTTACTTAGGAGGTGTAGTGGGAGTATTCATGATGTTTGTAAAGTATTTGATAGGATTAGTCAGAGAGATCAAGTTTCTTGGAATTCTTTGATAAATGCTCTTTGTAAATTTGAGGAGTGGGAGTTGGCATTGGAGGCTTTTAGGTTGATGGGGTTAGATGGGTATTAAATCTAATTAAATATTAAATTTGTGGTATTTATGCCAATTAAATGAATGCAGGACGTGTTTTTTATACACTCATTTTAAAGTTATTTGTAAGATCTTTTTGAGTTGAAGCACCTAAAATTTAAAGTCATGTGGGTTTACCTGCAATACACACATATACTTCTTTTTGTATTCAGTTGTTTATTGGGGCTTTCCCGCCACTCCAATAAAATCATTGCCTTGTTTTAAAATTATGACACGGCTTCTCGCTAGGATCATTTGTAAATAGCTATTTATGTTGCTATAGTAAATGCCTGCTGGAACAT
>JAPEIP010000010.1:204056256-204067365 GCA_026120095.1 Capsicum chinense | reverse complement strand
TCTGGATCAGTTTTGAGACCAAACTTTTGAATTGCATGGCTTGGAGGAATATGCTTCCAGCTTGTGTACTTCTGCAACTTCATTGGTTTCAGCTGTAAGGCTTATGTTATCCTTTGTGCTCTCATTTTCAGTAACTGGTCTGATGTCACTAGAAGTAATCTCCAATTCTGGGGCCTTTTCAGTTACTTTAGATGTTTCAACTCCTTTTGCTTCTGGTGCAACTAATTCCTCATTAACAATACTTTTCTCCTCCTTCTCATATTGATAGATAGTTTTCACATCCTTTATTTCTCCTTCAACACTTTAACCTCTTCTTTTGGTGGTGCTTCAACAACTGTAGCCATTGAAAGAAATTCCTTTTCTCTCTTCTTAATGTCATCATTGTCTCAAGCAACTTTTCTCATTCATTTTCTGCATTAGTGATTCTAAAGTAGTTGATGCTACTTGATTTGAGCTCTTTGTAACAACAGGTTCCTCTTTTGGAGCCTCTTTTACCTTATCTATTAGAATCGCTGCTTTATTTCTGGTAACAGCCTCAGCAGCTTCTTGCTCATTTTATCCAGTAGCTTCAGTTAGCTTCTTACAATTTACCTGTGTATTGATAAAAAGATTTGCATCTGCTGTAAGCCTGTGACTCAGTGTATGTGTGTGTATTTACTATTTAATATCTGACTATATGTGTATTTAGATTTTCAATGGATTCGGTGCATTCTTGAAGTGTTCAAGTGAACACAATAAATGATTGCTTAAATGGAATAAACTATGGCAATTGAAGATTAGCAATAAAAACTAAGAACTTCTGCTGGGACAGTAATGCATTGCTATAATGTTCAAGGGTAGTTCATTTATGTTGTGAGTATGGCACTTTCTTGTAGTAATGCCCAGGACTGAAGGGTTGAGACCACAAAAGTAGGTGTTAGTATAGAAGTTAGTTTATCAAAACCATATATATTAGTAATGGAAGTTGAAGAAAAATCTTCTAACTTAAAAGGTGTAGGCATCCGCGTGCCTAACAATATTAGTTCAAACAATTAGGATAACTAACAATAATACTTCTTGTTGTTGGTACTCTTCTTCATAATTAACTTGTGCTAACGTCTCTTCTTTTTTTTGTTCAACAACATGAACAGATGTTGGTTTCTTTAATGTCAACCCACTGTTCTGATCTCCCAATGATTAAGTAATTGAAAAGTGAAAAAATGGGTTCACAAATTTACTTATATTCATATTTCTAACTCTGAGTACATACTAGAAGATGCCTGTTTCCTCGATCACCATCCACCAATATTAAATCTGTGGTATTTATGCCAATTCAATAAATGCCAGACATGTTTTTATACACTCATTTTAAAGTTATTTGTAAGCTCTTTTTGAGTTGAAGCAACTAAAAATTAAAATCATGTGGGTTTACCTGCAATACATACATATACATCTTTTAGAAACTAAAAGAGTTAAACTTTTTTACAGAACTACCTTTGGACAAAAAGGGAACAGAATAAATTTGTATCGGAGAGGGCTTATCTTTGGTTTTGAGTGATCCTTGGTGCATCCATGAGGTTCCTGTTAGTCTAGATTATCAAATGTCATTCTTTAAAAACCCTGTCTTTCTGTAAGTCATCCATTTTTTTATATTCGCTTGTTTATCAAGGCTTTCATCTGTGCTCTTGTTGCTTTGTGCTTTAAAAATATTCTACACATTTCTTTTGGCACACCTATATAGTTTCTGTTTGTATAGACTATGAAAGATTTTGTGTATTTTTGAGTGAAGATCAAAAAAACTCTCTATAGCTCCATGGATCGATACTCTTCGGTCCCAAGTAGGCTTAAACTTCCTTAAAGAAGCAATGTTTACATATATACAGATGAATGTTGAAGGTGATATTGCTTTAAAATTTTTGTTTTCCCTACTGTTCTGAAAGTTGTTATTGGTCTTAAGGACTCGAATCTTGGAAAACAGATACATGGGTCTGTTGTTAAATTTGGGTATGATACGACTTCAGTCACCGTGGTGAATTCTGTTAACCATTTACTTAGGAGGTGTAGTGGGAGTATTCATGATGTTTGTAAAGTATTTGATAGGATTAGTCAGAGAGATCAAGTTTCTTGGAATTCTTTGATAAATGCTCTTTGTAAATTTGAGGAGTGGGAGTTGGCATTGGAGGCTTTTAGGTTGATGGGGTTAGATGGGTATTAAATCTAATTAAATATTAAATTTGTGGTATTTATGCCAATTAAATGAATGCAGGACGTGTTTTTTATACACTCATTTTAAAGTTATTTGTAAGATCTTTTTGAGTTGAAGCACCTAAAATTTAAAGTCATGTGGGTTTACCTGCAATACACACATATACTTCTTTTTGTATTCAGTTGTTTATTGGGGCTTTCCCGCCACTCCAATAAAATCATTGCCTTGTTTTAAAATTATGACACGGCTTCTCGCTAGGATCATTTGTAAATAGCTATTTATGTTGCTATAGTAAATGCCTGCTGGAACATTCTTAGTGTTATCCACAGGTTGTGAAATAGTAGCTAGCTCATTCATCACAGATTAATAAATAAAGAGATACATAATGTTGTCATTCATCACAAATTAATAAATAGAGAGATACATAATGTTGTTCCACTGAGACATATATATATATATATATATATATATCTGCATTTGCTTCCTTAACCTTCATGATACTATTTAATGCGTCTGTTACAAGCTTAGATAAATAATATTTTAATTATTTTTGATCATATTTATCTTAGACATGTCATTTGGCTGATAACTGGTGATACTTTCATACTGTACTTTCCGTCTATATTGCTCGAACTCTTTCCAGTATCTCTTTATCTACCTCTGTCAAACAGGCCATATCCTCAAAACTTGTAGTGTCCCTCTACTCTTTATTCTGTGTACTTGTGTTGGTAAGGCTAAGTTTATATCATTTGTGTGAATCTAAAATTCTTTGACACTATTTACAATTCGTAAGGATGAAACAGGCAGCAACTCTAAAGAAAAAAGTTTCCAATCCGAACAAAGCTCAAAGTCCTCTGAAGAATATGAATTCCAATACTCAATATAGTTCAAGTGCTAAACTAGTCAGGGAATATAATATTAAGAGAGAATAACTAGCAAAAGAACATAATGATAAAATTAGGAAAGCTCAAGCACCGATGACACATAAAAGAAAGAATCTTGAGGAGTCCATTGCACAACAAGGAAAGATTATATTGCCTTTTAACAAGTCAATAAGCCAATCTTCTACAAGGGAAGAGATTAATGCTTCACATATGATCATTAGAAAAGGACAAATCAAACAACGGTTATTTCAACCTTAATCTAGAGAGCCCATTAAAAAGAGAGGAGTTGAATCACCTATGCACAACTTTATGTTCCAAGGATTTTTAAAGGTCGATATTAATACTTTAGATGTCATATCACAAGTTGAACAAGAGAAACAACATGCTATTAAAGAGCTAAAAATTGCAAACAGGTAAAGAGGAAGTCAGTCCTACCATCAAGTAGTCTTAACCAGTTTCTAGAAAAACAAAGGATACACATAAGTGCTGAAAAAGAACATGACATTCATATAATAGATGGTGTTAGAGTTCTGCCCACTAAAGATCTAGATGAACATAATAAGCGATTGGATGATCCTGCAGAACAAGAAAAAATTGGTGAGGATGGGTGGTTAAATAGAGATGAGGATATAAATGTTGATTGTGGTACAAATGGTATGCCTTGAATCCTATAATTTTAGTACTCCTTGTATTTTTTTTCTAATTTATTAGTTGTTACATCAATCTAGGAGTGCCACAGAAGAAAAATATTCGAGGACCAACAATATGCAAAGAAATTCATGCGAGAAATTTAGATGAAAGAGAGGTGGTGGTATTTGACTTAGGACAAGCAGTGGGACCAACTAACAAGGCATTTTTTATATTAAGCAACTTCATAGGAATAGTTGCAAGGAATCCTAGATTTATCACCTTGTTGTACACTAGTTGGCATACTGTTTCAGATGAAACTAAAAAACACATGTGGGATTATGTTAATGTAAGACAAATTAATAATTGAGATTGTACATATATAATATTTGTTACTAACCAAAGCTTAATATATTTATTTTGTATAGTCAAAATTTCTGATTCCAAAGGAAGGACAGGAGTAGGTGATGCATGGTCTTCGTGATGCTTGGAGAGGATTCAAGAGAGAAGTTAATGGAGATGTTTTGATAAAAGACTTACTGTTGAAGAAATGCTAGTAAAATGTCCTGCTGGTGTTCCAACTGTTCACTTATGTCAGTTGATCGATTATTGAAAGCTTCCAGAAGTTGAAGTGAAATTAAAATAATGCATATATACTCTTGACATATTTTGCATATTTAATTTATGTTCTTTTTTTTAGTACTTGAGCAAGGTAAATTCTCAAAATAGGAAAAAATAAAAGTAGAGACATCGAATGGGACTTGTTAATTTTGGAAGAGTTCGCATGGCATTGGTAATATTTAGTAGGCGATTTTGACAAAAAATCTATTTTTCAATTTCCTTTTTACTTTGTTATAACATATTTATATATTTTTTTACACTTTAATTTGATATAATTTGTAGTGCCATACAAAAGAAAATAGTGAGGAACCATTAAAGGCTAAAATGTTTGTTTCTACTCGTACAAAAATGGGAAAAGAAGTTTAGGCAGATACCCAAATTACAATAGTAAGTAATTGATTTCGACTACAGCTAAGTTCATATTTAATCCTTTTTTCTCATTTCTATTTAATCCAGTATGTTCCGTTGTATCACCAAGAAATGATTTGAATAATATTGTCTGCTTATGTTTGGAGTTGATAGGGTTTTTCTCTCCTCGACCTTGCGTTGACCAAATTTTATACCATCATACTTGCTTTTGAGTAGATGTGAGTTTTTTGCACATCGATCTACTTGGTTTGGCAGTTGATATTCTCTAGATGCTTGTTGGAAAATGTGAGAATGAACTTGCATGGCTTAAACTTGCATAAACTACTAATACCTGGATATTTCTTTCCCTTTTATGAGTTATTTTTTGTTGGGTGATACAAAAACTTGTGACTAGCTTGATGTAGTGACACACAAAATTGGTCAAAACTTAGACTTTACTATTGAAAGATTCTGCTTCTGTGATAATATTCACTAGAGTGTATTGTATTGTTTAGACTTTTGTTAGTTTTGAGCAAACAGAAAACATCTAAGTGAGAATTGAATAGACTGAAGTACAACCAAAACTAACTGAACTTTAAAGTAATTGATGTTAGACTTTCACTTATGTCTCCATGTTACCTGCTAGATTCATTACTGTGATATTGATCCATTACTGTGATATGTTCATTCTTTTCCTGTTGTTTCACCTGTGTCTCCATGTTACCTGCTGGATTATTTTTGTCAACTACTTCTTGGATGGAATATCTTGATTCGGTGTGCACAGAGATGGAATAACATCCAGCCTCTGAATATACACTTTAAGCAAGTAGCAACCAATATATAGCTAAAAATTTGACCAGTCCTTTCAACCAAACTAAATATGCATATAGATAGAAGAAAAGGTATTGACTGTAGACTACAACACCACTTGCACTCTTCCTCTCTTGTATGTCGTCCAGGGTCTATACCTCTTCATTCTTTTCTCTCTTATGAGAATGTCTTCTGTGTGTCAAAAAATATATAGCTCTTGGAATCAGTACCATTGTCATTTGCTACGCATCGTTGTTGCTGCCTCAATTCTATTGGAGTTGTTTAACTAAATTCATTGATGTAGTTATATTGACGCATAGTGAATTCCTGAATCTTTCATGTTAAGGGCCATTTATGTATTAGCAATGTGATATTCAAAGCTTTGTTCAGTGGTATTTATGGTCTTTTCTGGGGACGTATGCTCCTATTTGGTAGAAAAGGACATGCTAGGTATGCAATTATTTTCAGAGTTGTTCCATATGTATTATTGGTAAGAGAGAACCTTTACTGAGAAATAGGATAATACTATTGCTCTCTGTTTTAGAATGGATTCCTGAGTCTTGAGAAACTAAAATAATCTGTTTTGGCTTTATAAAACTGATTTCATTCCCAGGAGTATTATTTTTAAGAAAGTTAATTATTTCTGCCTTGGGACTGAGGATCGTTCTTTTGAAATATATCTTATATATACTGCATTATTTTTTCTCCTGACAGCGATTGTTTTAGTTTTTGGACAGTCTGAACTAGAGAATCATCAAAATGCTGAGAAAACACCAGATGATGCATTTACGACAGTGTTTGCAAAGGATAAGCCTGGTCGAATTAGAGGCTATGGTAGATCAATGAGAAGAACTTATCTGGAAAAAGATGAGGAAATGAATGAGCTTAAATAAAAGCATGCTAAAGAAGTCACTTCTATGAAGAAAGAAATTATAAGTGAAATGAGAGAAGAAATGCGATAGTTTTTTTAATCAATTGGTGCAAAACAATCCTGTATTGAATTTTCAAGATATACTAGGGAGTGACAGATCTAAAATTCCTTCACCTGATATGAGTAATGCACAAACTGTAAGAGAAAAAATTCTTTCAAATTCTCCCGGCTCAGCTCATGCTTTGGTTCATGAAAAGGTACTTTATCTTAGAAATTCACAAGAAATTTAAATCCTGAACTTTTAACTTGATTGAATGAATTAAAGAAACTTTGGATTCACATACTTCTTCATATCAAGATTGAAAAATATTTGTATTTACTTCATTTGTTTCATTTTGAATGTGTAGGATCAACGCGGGGATCAAATTTGAATGGTGGGCACCACAACTCAACTTGATCGAGATTGAAGTGAATGATGAAGAATTTTCAAATATTTTTATATACGTTTATATACATTTTGTTTTTGTGGAACTTGATACAATTTTTTTATTATGTTGTTTTCTTATTAGTATGAAAAAGAAATATTTTTTTAAATCAAATCTATGCACTTTAATTATTTATTAGGTTATTAGTGTATGCATTAGATTATATATTTGTATGTTTATGTAATTTTCTTAGTGATATAGACATTTTGATCAAAATAATTATTTTTCAATTAGAAAATACGTACGAACATTTTATATGCCTAATGCCATTTCAGTAAAATATGATTTGAAATGTCAAATTTTAGGCAATATTGCTACATTTAAAAAGTGTGGCTAAAACATGCTCACTTTACAAATGTTGTCATAGAGGATGTATAAAAGGCTACGTCTTTTAGGTGTGGCTAGTAATAGAGAAAAGGCCACATTTTTAAGTGTTGTTATAGAGGTGCTATGAAAGTCTACGCTTATGAAGCCTGACCAATAATAAAACAAAGGCAACGTTTTTTAAGTGTTATTATAGAGGTGCTACAAAAGGCTACGCTTGTGAAGCGTGGCCAATAGAAAAATAAAGTCAACACTTGTAAGTGTAGCTTTATCAAATAAAAGTGTTACCAACGACAAGATACAAAGCATGGCCTTTATACCTTAACGACCACACTTTTTAAATGTAGCTGATATGGCAACGCTTGAAAAGTGTGGCCTTTGATCAAAGGTTACACCTCGTTAGGCCACCCCCCAAAAAGTGTTGCCTAAAGTCCAAAAATGTACCCTTTAATCAAAGGCCACACTTTCTGCTATTTTAGGACACGCTTTACAAGAGTGGCCTTAGGCCAAAAATATTGTAGTGTGTTGAATGAAGAAGAAATCACCCCACACTTAGTTGCTAGAATAGGTGTGTGATTTATAAACTAGGCTATTCAGACTTCCCCTGTTTAACTTTATAATCTCATGTTCACAGCACCAGAGTACATATATTCAACCACTTAGGTGTTGCTTTACTCAGACCTCAAGCACACATTTCAGCTTTACTTCTACAGAGTTTAACAAACTTATTATTTTAGTTCAAATATGTGACTATGTCCAGTTGACATTCTTGTGAATAATTTAAGGTAAATGACATTGTGCAAGACCACAAACATGATTCACTTACTGTTAGCATCATATCTCCTCAAAAACACACCAAGTGCTAAAACATCAGTCACATAAAACTATCAAAAGCAAAGGTAAAGCAAAATGCATTTCTCAAGAATTAATTTATTTAACCAGGCATTTTTCTATACATATACAGTTTCACACTACATCGCAAATAGCCACTAAGTACTTTAAATCACATCCCTAAATTACAACTCACATCAGGGGAACGGTTTTGCTGAACATCACAGGACAATTGAATGACCCTTATGTGCATTAATCACATTACTATAAATTCTAGTAAGGAATAACAAGTATTCCATATCTTCACACACAGACCATATTTTATTTCAATTCTAATAGGAAAACAAAGACATTCACCATAATCTGATATAACATAATCACCAAGAAAAGTTCAACTTAAAATTCAAAACATATGGCATTGGTACAATTTAACTACTATGAAATGAGTAAAGCACATAAGGTCATACATTACAATGTTTATCTATGAACCTATAACTCAATGTACTAAACTCTCCACACCAAACATCAACCATTTCAAGTATTCACCCTATTTAAGAATAGTAATTATTTCACTGCTTTACTTGAATAAAGAAGAGGTATATTAATCTAAAGCACTTACCCTAGTTGTAATGGCAGCGAGAAGACAAAAAAATCCCTTAGGCGTGACACACTTTGTGGATTATTTGAAATAGAAAGGGCACATTATGTTGAGAGAATTGTGAGAGAAACTGGGGATTTACAAGAATTAAGGGTTGTTTAATAGAGGGTTTTTGGGTTATATGGGATTGGGTCAAGTCAAAACCTAACTTTCAATGTAATTACCGAAAAAAACACCTCCACATCATGGAGGTTAGTCGCTGCGATAAGCTCCACGATGAGGGTTATCGCGGAGTCTTATTGGAATTGGCCTCTGCCAATTTTACTTTAGTATGACGTGGACCTTATCACGGAGGATAGGGTCCGCGGCAAGGGGCTATCATTGACGGTCAGTATTTTGTGCACTTGGGTGAATTTTGTCTCTCTTTTTTCTTTCTTTACTTTTTGTATCAACTTAATACATCTTTTAGATACTTGATATCCTCCCAAAACCCAAAATTCACTCACTTATTGTTATTTCCCATGTCAGGAAGTTACATATTCCTGCACTCTTAAAATAATATAAATACATAAGAAAAAGTAAGTTTCCTCCCACCTAGAACCTTAGTTTTGATCGTGTCTTGACACATCTTTTTGTATTGTTGATTTCTTTTTCTTTTTTCAAATAAAAAAGAAATAAACTAAGATATTAAATTACATTCGTGGGTTGCCTCACATGCAGCGTCTTATTTAATGTTGTGGCACGACCAACACAACTTCATTCATCTTTAAATATGATGGACGACTTGTGTCTGTCCATATGATCTACCCAATAATGCTTGACTCTCATCCCAATTACTAAGATCATGGCACTTTTTTCCTCACACCAAAGTTTAACCACCCTTAAGGAGTCATCTTCACAACTTCAAAGGGTCCAGACTACTTGAACATCAGTTTACCTAGAAACAGCTTTATCGTCAAATTGAAAACACTTACTAACCAGGCTCGAAGACTCGAGTCATAATTTGCTTATCATGCCATCTTTTGGTTTATCTTTATACAATTTTTAAATTTCATATATATGTAAGTGAAACTCGCCGAGTTCACTAAATTGTAACGACCTCTTCTCTCCTGATATCTTTATATCAAGATTCAATTTCTTTATTGACCTGTACATCTGATGCTCAAGATCTACAAGAAACTGGCATGCTTTTCGATACACTAAACAATAAGGAGAGGTCCCAATAGGTGTTTTATAGGTTATTCTATATGCCTATAGTGTATCATCCAGCTTAATCGACTAATCCTTATGCTGACTATTAATAGTCTTCTACAGAATCTGCTTGATATCTTTGTTAGATACTTCCACTTAGTCACTCACCTGTGGATGATATGTTGTATCCACCTTATGTATGACTTCATACTTAGAAAACAAGCTTTTGAACCAATGATTCACAAAATAAGACCCTCCATCACTAATGATTTCTCTAGGGTGCCAAAACAAGACTATATTCTTCTTCACGAATTTCATCACCTCCCTATAATCATTAGTGGGGAATAATACATCCTCTACCCATTTAGACACATAATCTACAACCACCAGAATTTATAGATTACCGTTTGATGGCAGAAATGGGCCCTTGAAATCAATCCCCTATATATCAAAATCTCAACTTCAAGAATATTATTCAGGGGCATTTCATGGCACCTTGAGATAGTGCCCATTTTCTAGAATTGATCACATTCTCTAAAATAAACTCTAGCATCTCTGAACAATATAGTCTAAAAGAAACCAAACTTGTAATACCTTTCTTATTGTCTGTTCACCTCCATGATGACATCCAAAAGTTGATGAATGACAACTTTCCAAAATCTATTTGGATTGAGCATTTGGAATACAGCTTCTCACAAATCTATCAGCATCTTGTTTGAACAGATAAGGCCCTTCCCATATGTATAAGCAAGAATCAAGGAACAACTTCTTCTTCTATTGACTTGTGGCATAAAGAGGATATATACCACTAACTAGCAAATTCACTATATCATAATACGAAGGATCCTCTTCTATATCCATTCCTATTAACTATTCATCCAAAAACTCCTCCCGAATACATAATGTATCATCAGCAATATGAGCATGACTCTCAAGCCTCGATAAATGGTCAATCACTTGATTTTCATTTTTCTTTCTGTCATAAACTTCCAAATCAAATTCTTGGTGTAGAAGAATCCACCTGATCAACATTGGCTTCATATCTTTCTTGTTGAATGAATACCAGATGGCAATATAATATGTATGAAAAATTACCTTTGTGCCCACTAAGTATGCTCTGAATTTATCAAATGCATAGACGAGTGCCATAATCTCTTTCTATGTGACTGTATAATTGACCTAGGCCACATCTAAGGTTATACTTACATAGTAGATAGAGTGAAATACCTTATCATTGTTCTACCCCAATACCGCTCCAATAACCACATCACTTGCATCACATATAAGATCAAATGGTAATGCCCAATAAGGAGCAATTAGAATTGGTGCTTTTG
>JAPEIP010000010.1:204031621-204056156 GCA_026120095.1 Capsicum chinense | reverse complement strand
AGATTGAAGTGAATGATGAAGAATTTTCAAATATTTTTATATACGTTTATATACATTTTGTTTTTGTGGAACTTGATACAATTTTTTTATTATGTTGTTTTCTTATTAGTATGAAAAAGAAATATTTTTTTAAATCAAATCTATGCACTTTAATTATTTATTAGGTTATTAGTGTATGCATTAGATTATATATTTGTATGTTTATGTAATTTTCTTAGTGATATAGACATTTTGATCAAAATAATTATTTTTCAATTAGAAAATACGTACGAACATTTTATATGCCTAATGCCATTTCAGTAAAATATGATTTGAAATGTCAAATTTTAGGCAATATTGCTACATTTAAAAAGTGTGGCTAAAACATGCTCACTTTACAAATGTTGTCATAGAGGATGTATAAAAGGCTACGTCTTTTAGGTGTGGCTAGTAATAGAGAAAAGGCCACATTTTTAAGTGTTGTTATAGAGGTGCTATGAAAGTCTACGCTTATGAAGCCTGACCAATAATAAAACAAAGGCAACGTTTTTTAAGTGTTATTATAGAGGTGCTACAAAAGGCTACGCTTGTGAAGCGTGGCCAATAGAAAAATAAAGTCAACACTTGTAAGTGTAGCTTTATCAAATAAAAGTGTTACCAACGACAAGATACAAAGCATGGCCTTTATACCTTAACGACCACACTTTTTAAATGTAGCTGATATGGCAACGCTTGAAAAGTGTGGCCTTTGATCAAAGGTTACACCTCGTTAGGCCACCCCCCAAAAAGTGTTGCCTAAAGTCCAAAAATGTACCCTTTAATCAAAGGCCACACTTTCTGCTATTTTAGGACACGCTTTACAAGAGTGGCCTTAGGCCAAAAATATTGTAGTGTGTTGAATGAAGAAGAAATCACCCCACACTTAGTTGCTAGAATAGGTGTGTGATTTATAAACTAGGCTATTCAGACTTCCCCTGTTTAACTTTATAATCTCATGTTCACAGCACCAGAGTACATATATTCAACCACTTAGGTGTTGCTTTACTCAGACCTCAAGCACACATTTCAGCTTTACTTCTACAGAGTTTAACAAACTTATTATTTTAGTTCAAATATGTGACTATGTCCAGTTGACATTCTTGTGAATAATTTAAGGTAAATGACATTGTGCAAGACCACAAACATGATTCACTTACTGTTAGCATCATATCTCCTCAAAAACACACCAAGTGCTAAAACATCAGTCACATAAAACTATCAAAAGCAAAGGTAAAGCAAAATGCATTTCTCAAGAATTAATTTATTTAACCAGGCATTTTTCTATACATATACAGTTTCACACTACATCGCAAATAGCCACTAAGTACTTTAAATCACATCCCTAAATTACAACTCACATCAGGGGAACGGTTTTGCTGAACATCACAGGACAATTGAATGACCCTTATGTGCATTAATCACATTACTATAAATTCTAGTAAGGAATAACAAGTATTCCATATCTTCACACACAGACCATATTTTATTTCAATTCTAATAGGAAAACAAAGACATTCACCATAATCTGATATAACATAATCACCAAGAAAAGTTCAACTTAAAATTCAAAACATATGGCATTGGTACAATTTAACTACTATGAAATGAGTAAAGCACATAAGGTCATACATTACAATGTTTATCTATGAACCTATAACTCAATGTACTAAACTCTCCACACCAAACATCAACCATTTCAAGTATTCACCCTATTTAAGAATAGTAATTATTTCACTGCTTTACTTGAATAAAGAAGAGGTATATTAATCTAAAGCACTTACCCTAGTTGTAATGGCAGCGAGAAGACAAAAAAATCCCTTAGGCGTGACACACTTTGTGGATTATTTGAAATAGAAAGGGCACATTATGTTGAGAGAATTGTGAGAGAAACTGGGGATTTACAAGAATTAAGGGTTGTTTAATAGAGGGTTTTTGGGTTATATGGGATTGGGTCAAGTCAAAACCTAACTTTCAATGTAATTACCGAAAAAAACACCTCCACATCATGGAGGTTAGTCGCTGCGATAAGCTCCACGATGAGGGTTATCGCGGAGTCTTATTGGAATTGGCCTCTGCCAATTTTACTTTAGTATGACGTGGACCTTATCACGGAGGATAGGGTCCGCGGCAAGGGGCTATCATTGACGGTCAGTATTTTGTGCACTTGGGTGAATTTTGTCTCTCTTTTTTCTTTCTTTACTTTTTGTATCAACTTAATACATCTTTTAGATACTTGATATCCTCCCAAAACCCAAAATTCACTCACTTATTGTTATTTCCCATGTCAGGAAGTTACATATTCCTGCACTCTTAAAATAATATAAATACATAAGAAAAAGTAAGTTTCCTCCCACCTAGAACCTTAGTTTTGATCGTGTCTTGACACATCTTTTTGTATTGTTGATTTCTTTTTCTTTTTTCAAATAAAAAAGAAATAAACTAAGATATTAAATTACATTCGTGGGTTGCCTCACATGCAGCGTCTTATTTAATGTTGTGGCACGACCAACACAACTTCATTCATCTTTAAATATGATGGACGACTTGTGTCTGTCCATATGATCTACCCAATAATGCTTGACTCTCATCCCAATTACTAAGATCATGGCACTTTTTTCCTCACACCAAAGTTTAACCACCCTTAAGGAGTCATCTTCACAACTTCAAAGGGTCCAGACTACTTGAACATCAGTTTACCTAGAAACAGCTTTATCGTCAAATTGAAAACACTTACTAACCAGGCTCGAAGACTCGAGTCATAATTTGCTTATCATGCCATCTTTTGGTTTATCTTTATACAATTTTTAAATTTCATATATATGTAAGTGAAACTCGCCGAGTTCACTAAATTGTAACGACCTCTTCTCTCCTGATATCTTTATATCAAGATTCAATTTCTTTATTGACCTGTAC
Source organism: Capsicum chinense (assembly GCA_026120095.1). Lineage (NCBI taxonomy): Eukaryota > Viridiplantae > Streptophyta > Magnoliopsida > Solanales > Solanaceae > Capsicum > Capsicum chinense. The sequence continues at coordinate 204,053,225 of JAPEIP010000010.1, read as the reverse complement.
ATCTGATGCTCAAGATCTACAAGAAACTGGCATGCTTTTCGATACACTAAACAATAAGGAGAGGTCCCAATAGGTGTTTTATAGGTTATTCTATATGCCTATAGTGTATCATCCAGCTTAATCGACTAATCCTTATGCTGACTATTAATAGTCTTCTACAGAATCTGCTTGATATCTTTGTTAGATACTTCCACTTAGTCACTCACCTGTGGATGATATGTTGTATCCACCTTATGTATGACTTCATACTTAGAAAACAAGCTTTTGAACCAATGATTCACAAAATAAGACCCTCCATCACTAATGATTTCTCTAGGGTGCCAAAACAAGACTATATTCTTCTTCACGAATTTCATCACCTCCCTATAATCATTAGTGGGGAATAATACATCCTCTACCCATTTAGACACATAATCTACAACCACCAGAATTTATAGATTACCGTTTGATGGCAGAAATGGGCCCTTGAAATCAATCCCCTATATATCAAAATCTCAACTTCAAGAATATTATTCAGGGGCATTTCATGGCACCTTGAGATAGTGCCCATTTTCTAGAATTGATCACATTCTCTAAAATAAACTCTAGCATCTCTGAACAATATAGTCTAAAAGAAACCAAACTTGTAATACCTTTCTTATTGTCTGTTCACCTCCATGATGACATCCAAAAGTTGATGAATGACAACTTTCCAAAATCTATTTGGATTGAGCATTTGGAATACAGCTTCTCACAAATCTATCAGCATCTTGTTTGAACAGATAAGGCCCTTCCCATATGTATAAGCAAGAATCAAGGAACAACTTCTTCTTCTATTGACTTGTGGCATAAAGAGGATATATACCACTAACTAGCAAATTCACTATATCATAATACGAAGGATCCTCTTCTATATCCATTCCTATTAACTATTCATCCAAAAACTCCTCCCGAATACATAATGTATCATCAGCAATATGAGCATGACTCTCAAGCCTCGATAAATGGTCAATCACTTGATTTTCATTTTTCTTTCTGTCATAAACTTCCAAATCAAATTCTTGGTGTAGAAGAATCCACCTGATCAACATTGGCTTCATATCTTTCTTGTTGAATGAATACCAGATGGCAATATAATATGTATGAAAAATTACCTTTGTGCCCACTAAGTATGCTCTGAATTTATCAAATGCATAGACGAGTGCCATAATCTCTTTCTATGTGACTGTATAATTGACCTAGGCCACATCTAAGGTTATACTTACATAGTAGATAGAGTGAAATACCTTATCATTGTTCTACCCCAATACCGCTCCAATAACCACATCACTTGCATCACATATAAGATCAAATGGTAATGCCCAATAAGGAGCAATTAGAATTGGTGCTTTTGTCAATCTACTTTTTAAATTCTCAAATGATTTTTGACACTAAACCCCAAAGTTGAACTTTACCTCTTTCTCCAGTAGCTTACATATTGGACTTTCAATCTTCGATAAATCTTTAATAAAGTATCTGTAAAACCCCGTATGCTCGAGAAAGCTTTTAACACCTTTTACTGATATCGGATATAGTAGCTTTTCAATAACCTCCACTTTAGCTCTGTCTACCTTAAGTCCTCTATGTGACACCTTATGACTAAGGATGATACCTTTCTTGACCAAAAATGGCACTTATGCCAGTTTAATATGAGGTTAGTCTCTTCATAATGAGCCAAGACCCTGTTTAAGATTTGCAAGCATACATCAAACAAATTACCAAAAGTGGAAAATTTTCCATAAATACCTCAACCAAATCCTCCACAATATCATAGAATATAACCATTATGCATCGCTAGAAAGTAGATGGTATATTGTAAAGACCAAAGGGTATACGATAAGTTCCATAAAGGTAGGTGAAGGTAGTTTTATCCTAATCTTCTTGGCCTATGGCTATCTGATTATAGCCTGAATACCCATATAGAAAGAAGTAATATTCTTGTCCTTCCAACTATCCAGTATTTGATCAATAAAAGGAATGGGATAATGATCCTTCTGAGTGGCATTATTCAACTTCCTATAATCTATACAGATCCTCCACCTAGTCATTGTATGTGTTGGAATCAACTCATTATTCTTATTGGTCACAACCTTTATCCCTCCTTTCTTTGGAACATACTGCATAGGGCCGACCCATTTACTATCGGATAATGGGATAGACTATCCCGTCACTAAGCCATTTAATGACTTCTTTTCTGACTAATTCTTCCATCATAAGATTCAGTCTTCGTTGATGCTTCATACTTCCTTTATATTCCTCCTCTATAAATAATTTATGTACACATAAGACAGAATTGATTCCTGTGATATCCTATATTTTCCATCTGATTGCTTTCTTCTTTCTCTTCAGTACTATCAATTCCTATTTTACTTGCATATCAGATAAACCTGTAGGCAAAGTATCATTCTCACCAATGGAAGTGTATTTCAAATGAGAGGGAAGAGCTTTGAGCTATAACTTTGGTGCTTCATCAATAGATGCCTCAGGAGAAGGACTAATTAGTTTCTTCAATGGTTCAAATTTGGTATTTCTGGTAATAATACTTGCCACATTCAAAATTTGTATCATTTTAACTACCTAAACATCACCAAAGAGATCACTTCCCACCAATTCTCGCTCCAAGGGACCCTTAGATGTAATAAGGTTAAAGTCAAACTCAAGATCTAAGACTGCAATAATGGATAGTTCTTTATATACTGTCAGCAACTTCATTGCCTTGTACACGTCAAACACCTCAACCTTGTCAAGATCATGCATGGTCAACTATCCTGCATCTACATTAATTAATAACTCCTGGTTGCTAAAAAGAGATGTCCCAAAATAAATGGGACTTCTGGATCAGCATCAAAATCAAGAATAATAAAATCCACCAGGAAGATGAGCAACCCTACTTGCACCTATACATCTTCAACAATCCCATCTGGTCTGGCAAGTGAACGGTCAGCTAGCTGCAAAACAACGACGATGGGTCTTGCGCTACCTAGCCCCATCTTTTTGAATAGTGATATGGGAATAATATTCATGCCTTCTGTAAGATCACATAGACCCCGAGTGATTATTGATTGCCCGATTGTAATCTGAATGTTCAAGCTCCTTATATCTTTCATCTTTATGGGCAATCTATTCTAGATTTGTGATGTGCATTCCATAGTAAGTGCCATAGTCGCATATTAAGTCAGGCAATGCTTGCTAGTCACGATATCTTTTACGTACTTAGCATACTTTAGAACACTCTGCAAAACAACAATGAGAGGGAATTTAATGTGAACTTATTTTAATACACCAATAAACTTCTTGTAACAAGCCTCCTCTTGGTATTTTTGAAGCCTTTATAGGAAAGGTGGAGATGGCATCACAATTTCTACCTTGGTTTCCTTACTTCCAGCAATGTATTATACAAATTTTTTTTCTTCATTGATTTTTCACCATCAGTAGACTTGTAATTCACCTGCTTAGGTTCTAACTCCTTTAGCTGCAGCCCACTCCGAGCAGTGACTATATTCACCTATTTTGGATTTGGCTTAGTATCACTAGGTAGACCTACTTGAGGTCTAGTGTTATGTGCTCCTACAATCTAACCTATTTGAACATCCAATTTTTTTCTAATCATCTACTGGTTCTTTATATTTACTACCAACTATGCTTGAGTAGCCATAATCTGCTTCAGCATCTCTTTAATATTGCTTGTTTGAGTTGTGTCTTGATTCTTTGTGATAAACTGATACTGATTCTAACCTACTAGCCCATGGTATTAATTTTCATTATGTGCCTAATTTTTACCCCATAAGAAATTGGGAAAATTTTGCCAGTTAGGATTGTAAGTATTACCAAAGTTCTGTTGTCCTTGCTGATTAGTATTTCCCCTATAGTTAATAGACTCTGGATTAGTGGCGCAAGCATTATCTGTACGATCACTGCTTCCACAAACCTCGCACCAAGTCTGATCCTGGTGAACTATATTTGTTGTTGTTGGTGTAGATTGTGTGACTCCCAGATTTATATTCCTGAGTTGTATAGTTAGCTAATTCTGTAATGCGGCAATATGGGTTGATATAGCCATAAAATAATCAGTCTCCAGGACACCTACAACCTTCTTTAGAGAACTTCTTGTGTCAACATGCCACTCAAGAATCCATTGTTAAATCCAATTCAACAGTGTGTATAATTCATCATACGCCTTCTCTAAATCCTGGCCACCTACTGCTGAATCTAAGAGAATCTTGGTGTTTGGCTCAATACCCTCAATGAGAGTGTGTACAAACACATCATTAGTCTTATGATAATAAAGGCAATTTTTAAGCATAACCTTGAATCTTTCCCAATCTTGGTAAACATTCTCTCTATTATCTGCCTAAAACTCAGAATCTCACTTCTCAAATATGTTGTGTTCCCAGATGGAAAGAATCGATAAGGAATTTCCAAGCTAGATCATCCCAGAAAGTGATGGAGTTTAGTAGTTCAGCATGTAACCATCTCTTTGCTTCCCCCACCAGAAAAAAGGGAAATAGAGTCAATCTAACATAATCAGTAGATTCCCCAACAGGAATATAGGTATCACTCGAGTGCAAGAGTTGCATCATATTTTGCTTCAATTCAAACCAACCACACACATTTGGCTTGGGATGTTATTAGTAGCATTGTTTGTAAGTGGGATTGCCACTTCACGAACAGGTCTAGATTCTGCTCTAGCAGGAGCATCTAGATCCACCAGAGTTGGATCAATTGGAGCATCAGGATTAGGATTCCTCTGATCTCCCATTTAAATTTTTTGAATTAGGTATTGAAGTGTTGCTGCTCTTTTCCTTTGATGAAATATCTATTCAGGTTCCAAATAAGGCTCAACCAATTCTTTCGCTCTTGCCAGCCGGATACTTCACTTTTTCTGTAAGAGTCAGCAGCTAAGATCAAGCTGTTAACACTTAAATTTATTATCAAAAGAAAGGATTTAGAAAATTACTAATTATTTGAGTCTCCGACAACGATGCCAAAAATTTGTTGCAGTCTATTACACACGTAAGTGCACGCGATCGTACAAGTAATATAGTGATTCAAAGAATTGGATATCGTACCCATGAGGACTACATAATTGGTAATTTATTTAACTTCAATTTTGAGAATAATGTATTCAAGTGTTTTAGAGTATCAAAATAGGTTAAAAAATTTATTGAACAATTTAACAACTAAATAAATAACAAAGTATGACAATCACAACGTAAGCTAGGTTGTAAACAATACAAGGGAGAATTCCAAGGATGAGGCACTCTTAATAATCTTATAAATCTCTATAATTATCATGGTCATATTTATTATTGAGTGATTCATTCGTAGTGTTTAGATTATGATCATGGTCTTTCGAGCCTCTAATCTTCTACCTAAAAGGACATTGCAACCACATCTTTTAGTGAAGATGCAATAATCCATTTAGATGTTTTAAGTTATCTCCCATAATTGAACCAAACAAGGCTTCCATATATATATTTCTATCCTAGCTTCTACTTCCCATTCTTCGTTTTGTAGAATAATACGAACTTTCTCCTTAATCTCTTCGGTCTATGCCTATAATTCTTCCTTCGGGTTCATAAAGGGATTAGTGATGTATTCTAATGGTGATTATTCATTAAAATAGTAGAAATAATAGAATAAGAATAACCGATCAGATAAATCAATGTTAACCACTCTAAGAATATCAAACTATAACATGTTCTTGGCCTTAACCCCAGAACAAGGGTTTTTTTAGCCCCTTATGTTCAAAATCAACATCAACAAGTTAATCATACAAAAGTTAATGTTGAAATATGAAAATTCAAAGAACTTTAAGAGAACTCTCGTAATTTTTTATACCTTTGTTGTACGTCTGCCAAGATGTTTCAATTTGCGTTTAAGTCTTTCTTTTATAATGGAACAAAACTACATGAATTTTACTCTTCACCGTGCCGTGGAGGTCATTACGGATACTAGGGTCCGTGGCACGAGGCTCTGACGGACCCTCACTAGAAATTGACTTGCTGAAATAATCAGCCTCCACATCACAGGGGCCATTGCAGATACTAAGTTTCGCGATGCGGGGTTATCGCGTACCCTCGCTAGAAATTGTCATCTGGTTTTTTCTTCCCCACTTCATTCCATGCTTTCCAAACATTTTTTTTGTAGTCTCTTCATGTTCATCATGTCACTCCAAGTGTTTGCATAGTCCAAAACCTCCTTATTAATGCATTAAAGCGTGTTCAATTTTATTAAAATCGAGCCCTGCAACAACTAATCCTATCCATTAGCCAAAGAATATAATTATAGATCAAACATAATACAAGTACCACGTTTTATCTCATAGAACAAGTGTAAATATGGATAAATATTGGTACTTGGACGTATAAATACGCCCAAGATCAACTAGGGAATGCCCCGATTCTATGTCAGTCCAAGATACAATAATATCAATAGTGTGAACCATGCACAGAGGTCAATCAGACCAAACCTCATGACAACAAACATGGATTTTCAGTACAAGTTATCCAAGACCCATACCTTCACGGCTTCACTACATAACCCCCATTAAGCCCAATTTAAAGCAAGTTTCTTATAACCCATTTATTAATAAATGAACCAACTGTTAAGGCACACCGTATGTTTTGTTTGCCATAACAATAACATTATTTTGGGGGAATGCCTCGACCCCCTTTGTTCATTAAATCTAATCATAGCCAACAAGGCTTTCAATATCCATGTTCATTGTTTAATCATTAATGCAATGCAACAACATAGGTGAGTAAGTCAAACCAATTGAAAATTTCACATTTTAAAGCCATTTACACAAATGGGTTGAGGGAACACAATTATTCAAAACCAATTCCAATTTTGAAACACCAATTTAGGGCAAAACATGACCCCTTTTGTTCATTCACCAAACCCATGCACCCCATTAGTTCAAAACTAGTAATAAAGCATAAACAATGCATAATAAATCATGGAAAAATCAAATTAAGAATCTACCATGTAAAAATCCTCAACCATAACAAAACCCACATTTAAACTCATACAATTTAAACCATGTAAAACACATGTTTTCCATAATTTGAGAATTGGTGAAGAGTAACATGCCTGAAATACCAAAATTTATGGAGAGAAATTGACCCTTGAGCTCGTAGATGAAAAACTTCTTGGAAACCCTAAGTATATTGACCTTGGAGAATTTAGAGAGCTTTGTGAGTGTTTTGATTGTGTTATGCAAGATAAATAACCCCCTTGAGTGCTTTATGGATGTGGGGTCCAAGTAAAGAAAAATAGGAATTGACCAGAATTCCCTTAATGAAAAATTGAAAATTTACCGCCCATTCGCTACGAGTGACCATGCGACTCGTAAGGTCATATTACAACTTTAAGGTCTCACTCGTAGTTTATAAAGTGTCTATGATCACCAACATTGACTTGGCTATGAGTTAGACCATACGACTCATACTCAGTCATTTCGACTCACATGGTCCAGTCGTTGTCAAAGTAGAAAACAATTGGGTATCACACTAGTTAAGGTACGAAAGACACCATACGACTCATTTTAAGTCTTTACAACTCGTAACCCCCTAGTCATAGTCATAGCAGAAACTCCAAGACAACCTACTGGTCAGGCTATGATTGGATCCTTAAGACTCATCAAGACTCCCTATGACACATATGGAGAGCCTTAGTCTAGGCAGTGAGGATAAAATCTCAAAAATTTTAAGGGACCAAAACCCGAGGTGTTACATTCTCCCCCTCTTGGGATAATTCATCCTCAAATGATGAGAAAAGGAATCCCTTAGCATTATTTAACATGGAATATAACCACACTTATCTTTAACAAAGACAGAAAACAAAGATGTCAAGGAAATCACAATTTCCTTTAACAAATATGGAAAACAGAGATGTTAAGGAATACACATACCTTATGCACGATTACCCGAGGCGGGAAACAAGAATGGATAGTGGGACTTCATGTCCTCTTCGGCTTCCCAAGTATCTTCTTTACACTTTTGGTTTCTCCATAGAACCTTTATGGAGGACACGTCCTTCGCTCACAACCGACGGACTTGCCAATCCAAGATTTCCACTGGGACTTCCTCAAAAGATAACAAATCCGAAACACCTACATTTTCCAATAGAACCACCAATGAAGGATCACCCAAGTACTTTTCAACATTGAAACATGAAAAATTTGGTAGATAGATCCCAAACTCGAAGGCAAATCCAACTCATAAGCTACATTATCCACTCACCTCAAATATGATATGGACCAATATAACGGGGATTGAGCTTCCCCTTCTTTCCAAAATGCATCACTTCCTTCATGGGAGACACCTTCAAGAACACCAAATCATCCGCATCAAACTCCAAATCCCTTTGCCTTACATCCGTATAGGATTTTTGGTGACTTTGGGAGGTCTTAAGCCTATCCTGAATCACCTTTACCTTTTCCATAGCTTGGTGAACCAAGTTGGGACTGTACAACCTTTTCTCACAAACCTCAAACCACACAATAAGAGACCTACTCCTCCTACAATACAAAGCCTCAAACGGAGCCATCCCAATACTAGAGTGATAGCTATTATTATACGCAAAATCAATGAGATGCAAATGATCAACCTAACTACCACCAAAATCTATCACAAAAGACCTTAGCATATCCTCCAATGTCTATATCATCCTCTCCACCTGTCCATTTGTCTAAGGGTGTAAAGCAATGCTAAGGTTCACTTTAGTTCCTAAATCTCTCTGAAAGGAACGCCAAAATTGAGATAAAAACTGAGTACCTCAATCAGATATGATGGAACCTAGAGCACCATGCAACTTCATGATCTCCTGAATGAAGATCTTAGCATAATACTGTGCCAAATAATTGGTCTTCACTGGCATGAAATGAGCGGACATAGTCATTCTATCCACGATAACCCAAATTAAATCAAACTAATGGTGGGACCATGGAAAACTAAAAACAAAATTCATATTAATCACTTCCCATTCCACACAGTCAACTCAATTTCTTGAGATAAGCCACTAGGTCTCAAGTGCTCCACCTTCACTTGTTGACACACCATACACTTGGCCAAAAAATTATCCAAATCCCTCTTTGTGTTCTTCCACCAATAGATCTCTTTCAAGACTTGGTACATCTTTGTAGAACCAGGATGAATAGTATACCTCGACTCATGAGCCTCTGTCAAGATCCTCTCTCGTATCCCGTCAACATCAGGAATACATAACCTGTTTTGGTACCTTAAGATACCATCACCATCAATACCAAAAGTCATCACCTTATAGTGACCCACATCATCCTTAATCTGCATTAAGATGGGTCCAAGACCTATTTCTCCTTCATCTCAGCACTAAGAGATGACTTCACCACCTCCTCCAGAATCACACCACCATCCTTAGAGTCAAAAAAATGACTGCAAGATTAGCCAAAAGATGAACATCTTTTACTAAATCTTACTTCTCCTCATCAATATGAGATAACATTCCCATAGATAACTTGCTAAGAGCATCATCAAACATGTTAGCTTTACTTTGGTGACAATGGAGACTCATGTTGTAGTCCTTGAGCAACTTGAGCAACTTAAGCCATCTTATCTGCCTGAGATTTAGCTCCTTCAAGGAGAACACATATTGCAAACTCTTATGGTCTGAGAAGATATCAATATGAACCCCACACAAACAGTGACGCCAAATTCTTAAAGCAAAGACCACAACCAACAATTCCAAATCATGTATTGGATAATCCTTCTTATGCACCTTCAATTGCCTAGAAGCATAATAAAACACCCAACAATGTTACATCAACACACAACTTAGTCCCACATGAGATACATCACAATAAATAGCAAAGCGACCGGTACTTTTGGGCAGAGTCAAAACAGCAACCAAAGTCAACATATCCTTCAACTTCTTAAAACTACCGTTACAAGCATCCGACCATATAAGCTTTACCTTTTTTCTAAGTCATCTTGGTTAATGGAGTCGAAATAGAAGAGAAACTTTCCACAAACCTTCTATAATAACCGGATAAAACCAAGAAGCTCCAAATATCAGCTGGAGTTATGGGTCTAGGGCACTTGTTAACCACCATAACATTCTATGGATCCACCATAATCCCTTTACTAGAAACAACATGGACCAAATAGGTCACAACATTCAATCAGAACTCACACTTAGAGAATTTTGCATAAAATCACTGATCCTTAAGGGTCTGTAACATTATGTGGAGGTGATCCACATGATCCACCTCACTCTTGGAATACACCAAAATATCATCAATAAAGATAATTACTAACAAATCTAACAACTATCGGAAGACCCGGTTCATAAGATTCATAAATGTCGTCAGGGCATTTGTCAAACCAAAGGACATCACCAAAAACTCAAAATGACCATACAGGGTATGGAAAGCAGTCTTAGGGATATCCATCTTCCTAATCTTCACTGATGGTACCCAGACCTAACATCAATCTTAGAAAATTACTTAGCACCTTAAAGTTGGTCAAGGAGATCATCAATCTTAGAAAGCGAATTCATATTCTTCATAGTCACCCTATTAATTGACGGCAATCTATAAATATCTGAAGTAAACAAATGAAGTAAACTTAAGCACCTCACGAAGAAACACTAGGGCAGATAAAACCCTGATCTTGAAGATCTTTACAATGCTCCGTAAGTTCTTTTAACTCAGCTGGAGCCATTCTGTATGGAGAGATAGATATAGGTCAAGCATTCAGAAGAAGAACAATCCCTAAAACTATTTTATTATTGGGAGGAACACTAGGAAGATCATCGAGAAATACTTTAGGAAACTCACAGACAACGAGGACAGATTACAAAGAAGGACCCTCCGAGTTAGAATCCTTAACATGCACTACATGGTATAGACACCCCTTGGAAATCAATTTTTGGTCTTTAAGATAAGATATAAAACTTCTCTTGGGCACTAGGGAACTACCTTCCCACTCAATCACCAGCTCATTCGGGAATCAAAATTGACCCTTCAAGTCCAACAATCAAGAGACGCATAGCACAAGTGCAACCAATCCATCCAAAAATCACATCAAAGTCTAACATGACTAATTCAATCAGGTCCACTAATGTTTCCCTACCACAAATGGATACCACACAACCCCTATAGACTCTTACATCCATAATAGAGTCACCCACTGAGGTAGACACTAAAAAGGGATCGAGAATATACTTAGGATCAAAACCAAAATAAATAGCCATATTAAGGGTCACGTAAGAGTGGGTAGCCCCGAGATTAAGTAGAAAATATACATCACGAGAGAAGAGTTTTAAAGTACCAATAATAACATCAGGAGATGCCTTAAAATTTAAATGGGTGGCAAGATCATATAGACACTTCTAACCAGTGTTTAAGCCAGAAGTAGCACCTTTTTGTCTAGGAGCTGAAGAAGCAGCAATCGGGACCTTATTAACCCCAGTAGCAACATTGCTTGAAGGACAGTTCCTCCTAATGTGGTCAGGCTAGCCACATCTAAAACACTTATTCCTCCCCTCATCACAAAAGCCATGATACAGTAATCCATAAAATCTACAAGGAGGATGGGATAGAGCTGACTAGCCCTACTGACTCGAGATTTAGCACCTTTTACCTTAAACCCATTACTTCTCTGAAAGTTACAATCACTAGAAGACTTAGGATAAGGAGTACTAGACGTAGAATAAGAGCCAGAACTCCCCCACTTCTTCTTAGACTACTGCCTAGCATCTCTATGACTTTTTTGCTGGCCATCACCCTGTTCAAAAAATTGGGATCTTTTACTTTGCCTCTACCCTATTTTGGCTTGCCTCTTCTTTTCCACCTCAACCTGTTGCATATATACCATAAGTTAAGAGATATCTATGTCATTGTTTAGCAAGGTGGCCTTACACTCCAACACCAAGTCTTGAGGCAATCCCAAAGAAAAATTCCTCATCTTAGCCCTCATATTAGATACTAGCTCAGAAGCATAATAGGAAAACTGGTAAAACTTCAAGGTGTACTCCTTTACAGCTATCTTACCATGCTTCAAATTAACGAACTCCTCAGTCTTCGCCTCTCTCAACTCTTGAGATAAGAATGATCAAGAAAAGTACCAGAGAGATTCTCCCATAAATCTAATTTTGCATCATCTCTCCTAGACTTGTCCCACTCCTCATAACACTGATACACCATATCTTTCAGCTTATATGTAGCAAATTTCACACGCTTATAGTCAGAAGCATGCATCACAAGAAAAATATTCTCCATCTCATCTATGAACCCTTAAGGATATTTCTTAACCTAAGAACCAGTAAAGGTTAAAGGATTAAGCCTTATGAACTAGCTAACCCTAGTGGCCTCAAAAGAACTCATAGTAGCACCAGCAGGACCCGACTAAAGTGACTAAAATATTATAAGTTGGGTCAACGGATGAATGGAATCGTGAAACTCAACATTGGTAATATCTCCTAGAGATAACCGAGTAGGTGTGTTACCAGTAGATAAGGGTCAGTGGAGACCAGTGGAACTCCACTAGGTCAATTAGAAGCACCAACCCTAGACCGAGTTTGAACTCTATGAGTAGGACGAGTCCTGTTCATATTGTCCTTGAGCGGGACAGAGCAGATTCCACGAGCATCAGATCATCTGGGAGGTATGATCTGAAAAGAGAACAAATAGAAATTAGAGGAGATTTCAAAACTCTAGACTCTATAGCCTAAAAGTAGATCATAAGAAAGGGGAATATTCCTAAATGCCACGTAGCCTCTTCCTTATAAGTGTAGCGTACTACACACTTATAAAAAGAGACTCTACTTGACACGAACACCCAATGACACTAAAGCTAGGCTATGATACCTACTTTGTCACGACCTGAAACTCGTATATCATTAGACCATATTGATAGACCATGAAAATGAATCATAATCATAAGCCATATCACTAAATCACAATAATTATCTATCAAAACTTACCCGAAATTAGCACTAACTCTCAACTACTGAACTAGTATAATAGATAAGCATATAATCCCTCAAGTCCCAAAGTAAGCATTAATAAGGGTATGTCAAGTGTAATAAAGTTTACAAAAGGTAACACAAGTCTTGGCCTAAGGTGAGATGGAGAGGCCTACTGTTAATCCCCGAAATCAATATTTAGACAAATTCTACCCCGAACTAGTCTAAGGTATCTATATTTATTTCTAGATATGAAATAAGAGATAATTAGCCCTAAGATAGAAATTCTCCCTAAAACATGAGCAACTAAGTCAATTACGCCTAAATTATGCTTTCAAGATCGGCTAAATAGACCAACTAACCCAAATATTTTCAATCATACCTTCAACACTTAAATCCAACCCTATATCTAGCATAACATCATAATCATGTAATGAAATAGCTCAATCTATGAAGAAGGTAAACCTAGCCTACCTGGACACCAAAGAAAAGTCTGAAGAATCTGCTAAACCACCTATCTACCTTTTTGAGAAGCTTTCAGAAGATGCCACGCTATTAAAACCAGGATCTACCCATGAAAATATGAACAATAATACCCATATTGCACTATTGTGCTTTCTGTCTAAAATTACATAAATTTCCATGTGGTGCCCATTCACGAAATCACACTTTTGAAACTAATGCAATATCTCTCTATGCTTAAGGAATATTTATCCTTAAGAATGTGTGAATGTTGAGCTCTAATGATCTATAATCAATCCACCAAGATTCTAGGGATTTTAGAAAAAAAGAAAGGATTTTATCAAGAAATTAATGGAAGCTTACCATAATTCAAAGAAGAAACCTGTAAATTAACTTCAATCAGTCTCTAAAATCAACCACAAATAATTCTCCAAAGTTTTTCCACTTTTTAGGGTTCAAAATACTAGGGAGTGGATAAAAAATGGTAGAAATTGAGATAAGTGGGGTATTTATACCCTTCCTAAGCCCACAATCTCCACTTAAGAGACATTTTAAGAAACCCTGGTATTGCTTAAGCGGCGTTTGCTTATTCGACATGTGCCTTTTATGCAATACTAGTATGCTAAGCCAGGATGCTTAAGCGACCAGCTGGTCATGTATGCAATGCACCAGCAGCAGCTAAAATTTGGAATTTTTCCAAGTCTCCTCCAATCCCTTGAGATTTATCCGGGATATCATATACGCAAGTGGTCTATGCTACCCTATCAAATTTGGTATTTTAGACTCGATAGTGCAGACAAATTTTCTATCTAAGGTCATTTAGATGAAAAGTGGGTCCTATACCCACTTGCTATTTTCTTAACTTCCAATCAATAGCACAAAATAAGTCAAAAGCCTCAAGACCTAAATCAAGGATCCTCCTAACAAAAAATCAACATTCTGGAGCTATTGAAATAGTTAGAATTGGAATATGAGGTCGTTTGTAAAGTTTTTTCCCTATAGCCAATTTGAACTGGTAAAGACTCCAAAATAAGGAATTATATCTAAAAACCAAATGAGTTACCCGATAACTGAACTGTCAGATACAGCAAGTCATAAATGACTTGGGGTAGATATAAAAATTTTCTAAACAGTAAAAATGAGAGGATATATAGAAAATGGCCTAGAGGGTCATTACAATATCCACTACTAAAAGAATTTTCATTCGTAAAAGTAAGGGATTATGATGTATCTGAAGCCTTAAACAGGTGAGGGTACTAGGTCCACATCTTGCTCTTGATCTCCCAAGTAGCCTTCTCTGGGTGGTTCCTCTACTAAACCTTAACTACTGGACTCTCACCAGTGTATAATCACCTGAAAATATTAGCCACAATGTGCACAAGTTCCTCCATGAAGGCCAACCGCTCATCCAACTAAACCAAGTCCCATCTAAACACATAAGAAGGCTCAGGAATATATCACCGCAACATAGAAACATGGAAATCCAAATAGACAATAGTAAAATCTGGGAGTAAGGGTAACTCATAAGCCACCTCACTAATTGTACGATAAATCTTAAAAGGTCCAATATATCTAGGGCTGAGCTTGTCTATCCTCCCAAACCTCATCATACCCATCATGGGAAAACACAGAAGAATACCCAGTCACCAACTCCAAATCTCAACGCACAAAGTATACGATTTGCATATGCCTTCTTCCTATTCTAAGCTACCCTCAACCTCTCCTAAATTATCCTAACTCTATCAAACGACTCCTAAAGCAGGTTAGTACCACAAGGTTTAATCTTAGAGTTATAAATCCACCTAATTGGATTATGACATATCCTACCACATAAAGGCTCAAAAGGTTCCATCTCAATAATCTAATGATAGCTACTATTATGCGCAAACTCTACCAAAGCTAAGTATTTCCCCTACTGACCTCCAAAATCCATAACACAAGCTCAGAGCATATCCTTGAGAACCTGAATAGTCCGCTATAACTATTTGTTGGTCTGTGGATGGAAAGTTGTACTAAGACCAACCTGAGTACCTAAATCCTCCTGAAAACTTCACCAAAAGGTAAAAGTAAACACTAAAACCCAATCAGAAATGATATATATAGGAACACCATACAAATAGACTATCTCACTAACATAGATACGGGCTAATCTCTCGGTGCTGAAGGATATTTGAATAGGAATGAAGTGTGTCGACTTGGTCAACTGTTCCATAATGACCCAAATACCATAATAACCATGGGAAGTACTAGGAAAATCACTAACAAAATCCATGGTGATCCATCCCATTTCTACTTGAGAATGGGATATCTCTAAATTAAGCCATTAGGTCTCTGATGCTCAACCTTCACCTGCTGATAACATAGGTAATAGGCTATAAAGTCTTCCATATCTCTCTTCATAGAACTCCACTAGTAAAGTTGCCTTTAATCTCTATACATCTTAGTTATATGTAGGTGAATAGAATACCTGGAGTTGTGAGCCTCATGCAAAATCGACTAAATCAAGTTGTCAACCCTTAGAACACAAATGCGGCAATCGAATTTCAAGACAGCCTCAAAATCTATGTTAGCCCTCTTAGACTTACCACTAAACATCTGATCAGGGATGATGAAAGTCTTTTATCCTCAAACTTCTCAAAAATCAAAGATCTGCTCAACACTAGCAAAATTCCTCCTAGGGTCTAAAATATCAAGTCGCATTATGAATTTTGCTAAGGTCTAAATGTCTTGTGCCAACAGCCTCTGAGAAACTAAAATGCAAGCCAATATACACATACTTATCACCTTATGAATTATGGCGTCTGCTACCATATTCTCTTTGCTCGAATGATACAAGATAAACATGTCATAATCCTTAAGCAACTTAATCTATCTATGTTGCCTAAAATTAAGCTTTGTCTTGGTCATAAGATACTGAAGACTATGATGATTGAAGAAGATCTCACAATGCATACTATAAAGATAATATCTCCAAATATAATACAAAAACTACCACCGCCAACTCCAAATAATGAGTGAGATTTCTGCAATCGTGCATCTTTAGCTGCCTCGATGCATAAGAAATACCCTATTATATGAATACACAACCCAAATCAACACTTGAAGCATTATAATACATGGTGAATCCCTCACCCTCAATAGGAAGAGCCAAGATAGGATATAAAGTAAGAAATTCCTTGAGCTTTCCAAAGCTCGACTCACACTTCTTGGACCATCAGAAAGAAATCTCCTTCTAAGTCAATCTGGTCATCAGTGTTTCAATGGTATCAAAACTCTCAACAAACCATCTTTAGTAATAGGCCAAGCTAATAACGCTAAGAACCTCAGATAGAGATGAAAGTCTAGCCCAATCACAAATAGCCTCAATCTTTATTGGGTCTGCTATAATTCCATCCTTAGATACTACATGCCCAAAGAATATCACTGACTCAAGCTAAAGCTCACACTTAGAAAAATTATCAAAAAGCATATGATCTCTCAAAGTTTAAAGCACAATCCTCAAATATTGGATATGCTCTTCTCTACTCCTCAAATACACAAGGATGTCGATAATGAACATAATAACAAAATAGTCCTAATAAGTCCTGAAACACAATTCATTAAATCTATAATTGGGGTTGGGGTATTGCTCTACCCAAAAGACATCAATAGAAACTCATAATGGCCATAACGGGTTTTAAAGGTTGTCTTTGGGATATCCTCAGCCTAAATCCTTAATTGATAGTAACTGGACCTCAAATCAATCTTAGAGAATATTGTTGTTCCTTGAAGTTGGTCAAAAAAATCATCAGTAAGTGGCATAGGATACTGGTTATTTACCCTCACCTTATTAAGTATCTATAATTAATACACATACGCATAGAACAATCCTTTCTTTTCACAAATAATCTAGGAGCTCCCCAAGGAGACGCACTTAATCTAATAAAACCTTTACCATAAAAATCCGAAAGTAGAGAATTTAGCTCCTTAAGCTCAGCAAGAGCCAAATGATTAGGTACCATTGAAATAATTGGGTGCCTTGATCACGATTAATAACAAACTTTATAAGTCCTAATGCATTCTCTCTCTGTGGCCCTCACACAATCAACATCCTGATGGAAGGAAGACCTAGCTACTATTAAGTGCTCTGGCGTCAAATGGAGTGGCAATGCTAGTCTTCTAATAAATCTATGCACCATGTCCTACTCTAAGAATATAGCATAGTAAAATGTCTAGCCCACTCAAGAAATCAAATCTCGTACTACAAACTGATAAAGAACCCTGATGAACACCAATAAATCCAACTCTGGCCTGAAAACTACTAGATGAATAGGATGTCATCCTTGACTGTGAGGTATCTGTAATTAGACTCGGGATTTCTAATGTTAAACCTTGAAGGGCTAAAATAGTCATGAGTTCTAATGGAGCCTAAGTTGGCTGTAAATCCTCTTGCTGATGCTGGAGATCTTTGATATCCATCTCTAACTCTCTAGTTTGACTCTATGTTGGAACTTTTAGAAATGCATGCTGAAGTATCATTCGCATCTATCGACATCATCGCATCATTCTTTAGGGGCAGAATAGAGTCAAAGAATGTGCTTGAGGCTCATAGAAATGTGTATATATGACAAAGAGTCAAGAAATAAATTTTCTAAGAATAACCCTGTAGCCTTCAAAAGATAGGTTAAGAACATCTCCGTACCAATCTGCAAGACTCTAGTAAACACTTAGCTCATGTACTAATACACTGGTGAACCTAACTCTAATACCAATTTATCCCAACCTAATTTCTTGGATCATGATGGCGCCTACTATAACCC
Organism: Capsicum chinense; assembly: GCA_026120095.1. Classification (NCBI taxonomy): domain Eukaryota; kingdom Viridiplantae; phylum Streptophyta; class Magnoliopsida; order Solanales; family Solanaceae; genus Capsicum; species Capsicum chinense. The sequence goes on along the minus strand of JAPEIP010000010.1, from coordinate 204,034,998 downwards.
ACCAGTAGGTAAGCTAACCTCGTAGTACAAAACTACTAGTAGCGGACAACACGGAAAGATAAAAGAAAGAATACGGAATATATGTAATAAAAGGCTATCATATGTAAGATAATCTAAAAACCTAGTGGTATTAGTACAAGATCTTCTAACATAAGAAGAATATAAGTAAGCCACTAAATGAAAATACAAATACAACCATCTTTGAATACAACATAGAGACTAGTCTAGTACATAAGAGGGAGAAAAGAATACTTTTAACGTCAGGAGCTCACTCTATGTCTCCTAACTATGGTTGCTCTGCATAAAGCACACAACACCATTGATAACCCATACTATGATCTGCAGGTTGCAAAAGTGGAGTATAAGTACCAAACGCGTGGTACATAATAGGCAACTGGAATTGAGCCCCAAAGATAATGCAGATATTTACAATATATAAACAGAATAGAATCTAAACCCATATGCCAAACATCCATATGACAAATCTAGAGAGATAATAAGGATAAATTATCCTATTTTAACCATACTCAGAAATCTCAACACTATACTATATATCACTAGAAAATATAAAAAATAAAGGCAAAAAAAGAATATATAATAGTATATAAGGTCAAGGACTAAATATACAATTTGAATAAATGAAGGAAGGAAGGGACATATGGGAATACCATAATTATACAAAGTTATATATACATACATACATAAATATAATGAGGTCAAATCAGAGTACACCCTAAATCATCATATCCTTATTTTAAAACCTCAAACTCCTAGAAGGACTTAGTACTAACACACTCAGGGTTTCTAGTCCATCCATCTAATCATGAGTTAATCATGTATAAATGTATACTCATAAAATCAGAAGGCCAAAAGCATACCTCAAATCTCAATATCAGATCATTAACAAAGCTACCACAAACTAACCATAACAATGTTCATCAAAATAATAATAACAATAGGAATGACAATGCATGCAATTGTCTAGTTCGGACAAATAATACCTAGTCGAGCCTTTTATGTACCCCCACTTCCCTAGACTTAAAAGAAAAAGGTCCAATCAATAAACAACATATCACAAAGCATAATCATCACTCATACCTATTCAACCCTTTATAATGCTGATAGATATAGGAGCATACTGGTGTTAGGCAATGTGCGTGTAAGAATAAAGGCCAAAAAATACAACTCATAAAACCATAAGTAACCTAGGCCATCACACAGCCTTTAAGATAATAATGTAATATAGGAGGTCGTCACACAACCCCCACGCTATCACACAACCTTTATAATAATTATGTAATACAATAGGTCATTGCATAATAACCGAGACCATCGCATAGTCTTAAAAATAAAAGAGTTGATATGGGAGGTCATCGCACAACCATCAAGAATATTGTACAGTCTTAAAATAAATGATAAGATGCAGGAAGTCATCACACAACCCTCAATACTATCACACAGTCTAAAAAATAAAAGATGTGATATGAGAGGTCATCGCACAACCCTTGAGACCGTTGCATAGCCTCAAAAATAAAAGATGTAAATCCATTGCTCGAGGTAAACTTCGGGACTAAATCTTTATAAGAGTGTAGAAAGGGCCAAAATCTCTCATGGCCAAAGTAATCAGTATTATCTAAAATGATAGACTGGAATCCATCTCGAGATAATCCTTTAAACCACCATTTTCAATCTCAATGCACATAAATCACCCATTAAGGTGGTATGATTCCTATTATGAAGAAATCCACTTAAAAAAGGTAAACAGTGGGATTTTTACCCCTTATTAGGAAAATAGAATTAAAGTAATATTTTAGTTTGAATCATACCATTTACTACTATAAAAATCATGAGTGTATCAAATCTATGCATGCCCATCATCAGTATTCACATAATGGAATTATAAAGGTCAACAAGTATATAAACTTTGGCCACATCCTTTGTAAGGAATGGAATAATTACAACATCACAATCATGATCTTAGGCCCACACAAATATCTGAAACTCATCCCCATAATTATATCGATAAACCATAACATAACGACTCGAGACTACTTCGTAGTTGTCATACGATGCTTAGACCACAAGTGATCCCAAGCTAACCCTTATACTGGCATAACTCGTGAGTAACTAAATAAAATACATAAGTTTGAAAGAATAATGCAGAATATAAATCTTTTCTGAATATGATCAATACAAAGCTATATTAAAATGATACAACTCTAATTATACAAAACAAAACTGAAATCAACTACATCAACTCTACTGACTTCCTATGAAGCCTCTACTAATATTGACTATAGGTAGTTGGGACGCGAATCCAACCACCACTAATCAATACATATGAGTAAGGAAGTATAGTACATGAAATAACATCTACCTAAAGTCTCCAAAGTAGGAGGACTCATCATCTGCTAGCCAAAATCTGCAAGTGTCTAATTATGATGTGCATGCTTCAACTAGTACCTACATTATTAAACAATGTAGCACATAGACATATATGTGAATCAGTACTTTTGGAATATATTGAGCATATGAGGGTGAATTCATAAGTAAAAAAAATAATGAACTATTCATGCAAACTGTCAAAAACTGTGTGTTAAGTATAAGTGACTTACCTTGGCTTGAGTAATCAAAATTATAAAATCATAAATCATGAGAAGTAAAGCATAAAGGTAATTCTGTGAGCCGACACACTTAGTTCTAAAAAGTTGTAGTCTTATTCTATTTTTAAGTCATGCTGGCTAAGTGTAAAAAAAAGACTCACCTTGATTATATGAAAACTAAAAGCTGAAATCTGATAACTGAAGTCTTATATAAGACAATATCTAAGTAAATTTGTGAGTCTTTACACTTAGTTTCTAAACACTATTTTGTTATTTTTTCTGTTAAGATTTAGGGACTTTGGGAGGTTCTTCTAACCGACATAAACCATATGAGTCGTCATAGAGTCCAACATCGCATACCCATATTGGTAGAATTGTTCTACCCTTGTCATCAAAATAGAACCTAGCTAGAGTGATCACTATACTGAACCCACATGGAACTGAATACCAAGTTTGGCACTGAAATATGAACATGAGAATGAGTAAGTTTAAGGAAAACTATTACCTTGAACTGATAATACCGATAAGTTTGAGATTAATTACTCCATATGCATGATCGAAAACATGAGAACATAACTAAGTCTGGGACATAGTAGATATACTGAATATCATGATCTAAATTGAATGTTGAAAACATGGCATACGACTGAAGTTGGAGTTTGAGGGTTAACTTATAAGTACCCCTTCTCCAAACTGGATTCATCAAAAGAAAATAGAGCAGCATGTTTATGTCATGAAATTTTAGGGGTATGATGTATCTCCCCCTTGGGACAC
>JAPEIP010000010.1:204014148-204031521 GCA_026120095.1 Capsicum chinense | reverse complement strand
AGGGTTAACTTATAAGTACCCCTTCTCCAAACTGGATTCATCAAAAGAAAATAGAGCAGCATGTTTATGTCATGAAATTTTAGGGGTATGATGTATCTCCCCCTTGGGACACTATGTCCCTCAAAGAATACTGACTTGGATGAGCTACTAAGGGAAATTGAGGCGATGATCAAGACACCTAGGAACTGATTCATAACTGAATAGCTAGGATCTAAAATTGAGACATAATACATGAACTGAACTGAACACAAGTGCATAAATACACTAACTTATCTGATTAACTAAATAACTGATAGCTAAATACTGGATCTGTAAAGCTAAACTGTACTTAGTCTGAATAGCTGGGTTGAGATTTTTGAGTTTTATGCATAGAAGATAAGGACTAACTGAGTAGAATGAGGTATCTGAGAATGGATTCATGAAGTCTGTATTATTTTCAAATGCGAGACTAAGAGTACAACATGGCTCTGAGGTATTCTATAAACTGGGGTACTGAAACACTGATAACTGAGTACTGACAACCTAAATGTTATGGTCAAGTATGTCTGGAACTGAAATAAGTTTCAAAGCTGGTTGTTGAACTAAAGATGACATTATAACTAAGCCTATAGCTAGTGAAGAAGTACTGAATTCAAGGACTGAACACTGATCACTGAGTGCTGGATACTGAAACTATAATTGAGTTGGCAACTGAGTTTTTGATGGCTACATGTTGTCAAGGATCTAAATGTAAACTTACACTTTTTACTTTCCCAACTTCTAAATATGACCCCTTGCAAGACGTTTACTTGCACATTTATCATGACATTCAATCCTATCTTCACAACTACACCCTCGTGCAAAGTAAGCATGCAACAATCTTCTCTTATCTAAACAACTGCTCATCACTACACTATTCCATAAAGAGAGCTAACTGGAGGAGCAAATCAGGAGGACCTAAAACATGAATAGATACAAAATAAACTTGACACATGACTGAAACTTGAGAAATAAAATATCAATAGTTTAGATTTACCAATAAGGTCTAAACTGAGGATATACATGACATAGTCTAAATATATCTGATCGGTATAGGCATAGCATGAGTCATGGAAGCTAAGTATACTGGAAAGCATGATATACGTATATGATTCATGAGCTTCATGACCTGAGTCTAGCGTTTTTGTACTCGTGGGACATAATTCATAATACTGAGGGAGCTGGAACTGAACCCCTTATACTAAGAACTAAAGGCGTACATGATCCCATAGAAAGTGTATGAAAGTAGATTGTGCTCATGGAACATGACTCATACTGCAAAGTAAAAGGGAGTCCTTATGCTGGAAATTGAATTCATACATGATTATAGTTCATGACCATAGAGTTGGTATGCAATGCCTGAGTTGGTTTCATGATAGCTAAAGTGAAAAACTCTGCACTGAGATAAGACTGGGTCTGGAATTGTCTTCCCTTACTGTTTTCTATACATACTGGCTCTACTACTGAAATCTGAGGGCCTGGCGTAGGTACTTGATCTACCATCATATACCTACATTATGGTTAACACTTGTCTGTCTTAATAAATACATCATCTGATTCTGTTTTCTCATATACTGCTAATATCACATTCATACCTTCATGCTTAATTTTGAGTCAATAAACTTAAGTGTTTAGCTGGTACTGTTCAAGCCTACTGATTTAATCCCCGTGAATACATAATCTGTTCAAATAGAATAATACTATCCCAAATCTACAACTACTAAACTTCTGGGTTCAAGAATGATTTCTCACGATCATGAATAAAATCTATATGACCTTGGAACAATAATAAACTGTTGGTATATTGTTTGAGTCTGTTGCTAATCTCATAACTGACCGTAGGGACTGTCTGAGAAAGCCCTATCTTGAGGACTTTGAACTTCAATATTTCTATTACCTTGAAAGTAAGGTAAAGTGAACATGAAGGGTGCATGATATGAATCTACATGATTTTCTTAAAGAAACTTGCTATAGCACGGTCTTGAAACATGAAAGAAGGGAAATTGTTCCTAAAACATCTTATAGCCTCTTGCACATAAGTGTAGTGCACAACACGCCCATGTACAAGACTCTACTTCATGCAGCTTTCAGACTTCCTAGGACACTGTTGAACCTTAGGTTCTGATACCAAGTTTGTAACGTCCTGATTTTTTGAACCGAAATGCTACACGATGCTCATGACCTCGAAGGACCACAGGCTAACCCACGACTGATATCTGTACCTGTAAACTGCATAATATCTCATAAATATATGGAAACATGAACTGTAAGGCCTTAAGGTTCAATACTAATACATATTTGAAAAATATGGTCTATCAATGCCAAAAAGAAACATAAATACTAAAGTTTGAACATCTAATCTGACATCTAGTCTGAAATCCTCTAACTGAACTGAATAAAGAGTTGATAGGACATGTCCCCAACTAACTCCAACTATTAAAATAAAGTGAAAACTAAAATAGAAATGAAATTATCATGTCCTCAAATGATGAGGACTCACGTCTAACTCTGACTACTGATCCTGGAATCTACTACTGATTTGGAGCTCATGCCTCTGAACCTATGGTGTAACATAAGAGAAAGAACCATAGCGCAAATGCGTCAGTACGTCTGAATGCACTAAGTATACGAGTGAGGTAGGCTAAATTCAAAGGGTTATATGAATGGACAATACTAATTGATATGAATGTGAGAGTATATACATGCATATGTAACTGTAACTAAACTCATGGAGATACAGAGTATTGAGTTTGAATATGACAACATGAGTGTATTAATAATGAAATTCTGAAAGACTGAGTTTACTGATATTGATATGTAAATCACTAATAAGTGATGGATCTGATATTGTATTACTAAATACTGGGAGACTGATAGTATATTACTGATAAAGGAATGATTGTTTTTTATAGTTCAAATTATGAAAAACTGGTCGGATTGACTGTATCTGACAGTCCTGAAGATGAGTACTGATAGCATGAGTTCTGATAAATTTTGTGATTGATAGCATAAGTGACTGTATGTGACAGTCCATAAATTTGAAGAAAACTATTTGAGTTTAATTTTATTTCTGAGTTGACTGTATCTGACAGTCCTGATATACTAAAATCTGAAGAACTATCTGAGTTCTTTACTGAGACTGGGTAGCTATAGCTGACATTCCTGAATCTGTAACTGAAATTGTGGGAAGTAGTTATCTAACCGACATGCCCCAAATACTCTATAATAGATAATCTGGGGTCCAATCTCTACCCCGATTGGAGGGGTGTCAATACCGCGCCACTGGTAAGCACAACTATGAGAACCCTACACTGGAAGGTACTCAATGAGAACGGTGGGAACCCTAAATTGATGGGTTAAGCCACCTCATCAACCCTAATCTGACAGGTTAAGAAGTCTCAACCTACGCTGGCTACGTAGTTCTGGAACACAAGGATGACTACTAAGAATCACACCCTGAACTGGCGGGTGAGTTCCCATCCTTAGGTTCACTCGGTGCTAACTTCTACTCCCATCTGAAGGACACTGAACTGAATAACTAAGCTGAACTAAATAATTGAACTGAACTGATTAGCTGAACTAATACTGATTAACTGGACTGATACTATTGATGTTGTTTATTAGAGCTAAACTAAGTTTACTAGATTCCAATGACTGATGGAATGTACTGAGTTCTGAGGATTGGTTGAGAGTACTGAAGTTACTCAGATTGACTGTGAATACTGAGGTTGCTGAGGTTACTGAGCACTGAGATTACTGAGATTACTGGACTGCTGAGACTACTGAGATTTTTGAGTTTTCCTGAGTCACATGACTGACTGAATTCGATAGATCATGGCTTGACTGAGAGTATCGTGAAAACATGACATAGCTCTAGGCACACAACTATATTTTTTGAGTACAAGTACCCCCAGGACTCGATGGAAGGAAACTGGCACAACTTGAATTTCTTGAGTACACGACCATCAATAAAAATCCATAATACATGAGTAGGGGATTTCATGAATTACATGGTCATCATAATATCTATCATGAATAGGAATGCTTATAATTAACGCATAAATATCATATTCTAATATCATGGGCATTCCGATAACATATACTATTCATAGCAATCGCATGGAAACCATTTAAGCATAAGAGAACGGGAACATGTAACGTTTAGTTCATATTGTAATGATTTGGGGATATTATACTTCATGTATTTATTCAACATCTCAAACATGGTAGGGAAAGCATGGATATATTTTGTGTACATATTTATATCTTCATTATCATACATATTTTATACCACAACAATAACAATACATAATTTGCATGGAAATTCATATTAGAGTGTATGACTAACATGAACTTGTTATTTAGATATCATGAAATCATGTAAAGATGAAGTTCTAACATACTAGGCATCTTATCAAACTCCTTGCATGCATTCTTTAAGGTATAGGTGGATTTCATACTTACATTCTATCAATCCATCTAAAGATTATGTTTTTCAACTAACAACATAACTTTCATGAGATATGCAGTCACAATACTATTATATAGCAAAACAATCAAGCATCAACATGGGTATGATCATATCACCACAATCAACCAAGCTTTTGTATTCTAAAGATTGATTCTTGAACTCCACGGATGAAAGAAATCCATGGATGAACACTACGCATACCTTGGAAGGGAGGTTCTTGATGATTGACGGAGGAATTTCCTTGAAATTTGATCTTCAAGCTTGATTGTGCAACCCTAGTTGTTTTTCTCCTATGGTGCTCTTGGATGATGAGCTTTGAGATTTTAATAGGGTTGTAATGTGTTTAGAAGCTATATATTTCGTAGGGTTAAGTTTAGGGACGTGTAAGGAGTGTTAAAAGACTTAATTACCCTCAAAATAACACAAAACGGAGTGTTTTTGGCATTGGAACTGACTTAGGCGGCGCCTAACCAATCGCCTAAGTTTGGTTGGGTGGCGCCTAACCAATCACCTATCTTTACTGTCTCTCACAAAAATGGGCATAACTTTTCAGTCGGGTATTGGATTAAGGAGAAATTGGTATTGTTGGAAAGCTAATTCAATTATCTAAAATTTGTTTAGTATAAATATGCAGAAATACCACATTAACATTGATTTATACTCATCAAAGATGACCCTCGCAAAATCAAACACTAAAACTTGATGGATTCAAAAACTCTTAGCTTGTATTACCTTAAGTGACTCATATGAACATGCTTAATATATCATAAGCTATCTTATCACTAGGATACTCATTGTAAGTCATGAACTAAAATTCTACTCACAGGATAAAAGGTTCCATACGTAGGAAAAATGGTTCATCTCCTAGCTTAGAAACATACGGGGTATTACAACGAGATCCATAGCATCAGTAGCATCCCAGTTCGGCAGTCAGAGTTAGCTGTGAGTCCTTATTCTTCTAGGAAATGATGATTACATTACTATTTCAATTTTTAGTCTATTTTAGTAGTCAGAGTTAGTTGGGAACATATCCCATCAACTCATTATTTAGACAAGTTTAGAGGCTTTCAGACTATAGTATGTTCAGACAGTTATCTCAGTTATTTGGGAATTGTTATACCCTATTTTTAGTTATATATTAGTATTGAACCTTATGGCCTTACAATTCATGTTTCCATATTATACAGTGTTTTATGCAGTATACAGGTATAGATATCAGTCATAGGTTAGTTTGTGGTCCTTCGGGGTCATGAGCACCGTATAGTATTCCGGTGCAGAAAATTGAGGCATTACAAAACCTTATTTATCATACCATTATATTCAAAGTACTGATTTCATACCTTTCTTTTGTGCTATGATGTATCATATCATAGGTGTTGATGCTTAGTTCTTGGATCACACTTAGTCCCTAGTAGTGGTAAGCCCTCATCATCCGAGCAAAGATTATACTACTTTATATCTTTATCTCAGTAGTTAGTAGAGTTAGTTGGGGGCATGTCCCTTCAACTCATAGTATTTAGTTTAGAGGCTTTTCAGAAACTACAGTTAGCTATTCATATTATTCAGATTTCAGTATTATGCCTTCATAATTCAGTAGTTGTTTCATTATTAAAACCTTATGGAATTTTAGTTATTCTTCCGCATTCATAATTATATTATTCAGCGCTAATGGCAGGTACTATCTCATGGGTTAGCTTATGGTTCCTCGGGACGACAAGCACCATGTAACGACTAGGGGGTAGTCTTGGGTCACTACAAACTTAGTATTAAAGCCTAAGGTTTTAAAGTATCCTAGAAAGTCTGAAAGTTGCGTCAAGTAGAGTCTTGGTCATGAGTGTATAGCGCACCAAACTTATGGATAAGAGGCTACAAGGTATTTAGGAAAAGGTTTCCCTTCTTTCAGTATTCATGTCATGCAAGTGAGCATGAGCTCAAGTTAATCTCTCTGTGTAATCCACTTTTTTCTTACGTTTACAGAACATGCATCCCAAGAAAAATGGAAAAAGAATAGGAACTCAGCTAGCCCCTCAGTCTATCCAGGCAGATCCTCTGGATGAGTATGTCTCTCACGTAGAATTCAGAGCTGTGTTCACTTCTCTAGCCAATTCAGTAGAAGCACAAAATAAATAGCCAGCTATTGTTCTATCCAATCCATTGGCCAATATTGCTGCAACCATTATTGAGGATTTCACCCGGATAAATCCACTTTTTTATGAGATCCAAGTCTGAAGAGGATCCACAGGAATTCTTTGATATGGTTCAGAAGGTAACGAATGTGATGGAGGTGATATCTAGTTAGGGTGCCGAGTTGGCTGCATATCAATTGCAGGATGTAGCCCATACTTGGTTTAAGCAGTGGAAGGTTGATAGAAGTGTAGATGTTGGGCTTGTAGAATAGGAAGAGTTTTCCACAACTTTGTTAGATAGATTCTTCCCATTGGAGTTGAGAGAGGCCATAGTGTTAGAGTTTATTAATTTAAAGCAAGGCAGCATGAGTGTGAGGGAGTATTCCCTTAAGTTTACTAAGTTAGATAGGTATGCTCCTCATATAGTAGCTGATAACAAGTCCAAGATGAGTAAGTTTGTGTATGGCATATCTAATAGTATGGTCAAGGAGCATAGGACTGCAATGCTGATTAGTGAGATGGACTTTTCTAGGATGATGGCCCATGCTCAACAAATAAAGGAGCAGAAGATTATGTAAAGGGAGAGAGGAAATAAGAGGTATAAGATGGGTAGTTTTAACTTCAACCAGCCAAAGCCAGAAAGTGGTAACTGTTCTCAATTTCATCAGCGGTCTTTAGCCCCATCACCCGCTTCATCCAGTGGTCTAGTACCCAAATTCAAAACAACAATAGGGGTAGGGCACCAGGCTCTAAGTCCCAAGTCAGTGTTAGCAATGCTCATACCAATCTTTTATATCAAAAGTATGATAGACACCATCTGGGTGAGTGTAGAATGGGTAGTGATGTGCGGTTCAAGTGTGGCAAGCCAAGCCATCAGATATAAAAGTGTTGGGTAGTTGCTCATAAGGGTAGGGATGTGTGCCAATAGGGCCAGTCTCATCAGTCATCAGTTCCATCCAGTTGCCTAACTCAGTAGGGTGCCACTTCTAGTGCTACCAGTGGTCAGCTTTTGAATAGATTATATGCTCTTCAGTCCATTCAAGATCAGGTAAATTCTCCTAACATAGTTACTGGTAAGTTGCAGGCTTTTCACTTACATGTTTATGCTATACTAGACCCTGGAGCTTCTTTTTGTTTTGTAACTTCATATATAACTGTCAACTTTGGAGTCAGTCCTAAATTGCTAGCAGAGCCCTTTTTAGTGTCTACCCCATTAGGTGTTTCCATTATAGATAGAAAGGTATACAGGAACTATCTCATCACAATATCTTAGAAAGTTACCTTAGTTGATCTCATGGAGTTAGAGATGATGAATTTTGACATCATTCTTGGCATGGATTGGATCCACTCATGCTATGTTTCAGTTTACTATAGAAACAAAATAGTTCATTTTCATTTTCCAAATGATCCAGTCCTTGAATGGAGGGGTAGTACTATAGCTCTAGGGGTCAATTGATCTCATACCTTAGAGCCAGAAAGATGATATCAAAGGGTGTATTTACCATCTTGTACGAGTCAAAGACTTTAAATCAGAAACTTCAGCTCTTGAATCAGTCCCAGTAGTAAATAAATTCTCAGATGTATTTCTAGAAAATCTCCTTGGAGTTACTCCCGAAAGGGAAATCAACTTTGGAATAAACCTTCTCCCAGATACTCACCCTATATCTATTCCACCATACAGAATGGCTCAAGCTGAACTCAAAGAACTTAAAGAACAGTTGAAGGATCCCTTAGATAAGGGATCCATCATGCCTATCATCTCCCTGTGGGGCGCACCTGTTCTATTAATGCGTAAGAAAGATAGTTCTCTGAGAATGTGCATAGACTATCGTCGGTTGAACAAAGTCACAGTCAAGAATAAATATCCACTTCCTAGAATCGTTTAGTTATTTGAATAACCTAAGGGTGCTAGCTACTTTTCCAAGATAGACCTCAGATCAGGCTAACATCAGCTTAGGGTCAGGGAATGTGACATTCCAAAAATAGCTTTCCAAACTCGGTATGGTCACTTTAAATTTCTAGTCATGTCTTTTGGTCTTACAAATGCCCCAGCATCTTTCATGGACTTGATGAACCAAGTGTTCAAGTAGTACTTGGACATGTTTATCATAGTCTTCATTGATGACATTTATGTTTACTCCCGTAGCAAAAATGAGCATGCAGACCACCTCAGAGTAGTGCTTTAGACTCTTAGAGCTCACCAGTTGTTCGCAAAATTTAGTAAGTGTAAATTCTGGCTCAGATTAGTAGCTTTCCTTTGACATATCATTTTCGGTGAGGGCATTAGAGTCGATCCTTAAAAGACCTAGGTGGTGAAAAACTAGCCTAGACCCATCTCTCCATCAGATATTAAGAGTTTCTTGAGTTGATTTGGCTATTACCGTCAGTTTGTTAAAGGGTTTTCTTCTATTTCATTGCACATATTAAGATTGACTCAAAAGAAAGTTAAGTTTCAGTGGTTAGATTTCTATGAGAAGTGTTTTCAGGAGTTGAAGACTAGACTAACCTTAGCCCCAGTCTTGACTCTACCAGATGGTTTTGTTGTATACTGTGATACACCCAAAGTAGCTTTGGGTTGTGTCCTCATGTAGAGAGGTAAGGTCATAGCCTATGCCTCCAAACAGCTTAAACCCTATGAGAAAAATTACCCCACTTATGATCTTGAGTTAGCAACTGTAGTGTTTACGTTAAAGATTTGGATGCATTACTTGTATGGGGTTCATATAGATGTGTTCAAAGACCACAAAAGCCTTTAGTATATGTTCTCCCAGAAAGATTTGAATCACCATTAGAGAAGGTGGTTAGAGTTATTAAAGAATTATGATATGAGTGTTCTGTATCATTCGGCCAAGGCCAATGTAGTGGTTAATGCTCTCAGTAGATTGTCTATGGGAAGTGTTGCTCATGTTGAGAATAAAGAAGTTAGCTCAGAAAGTTCATCAGCTTACCCAACTAGGTATCTACTTAGTCAACTCAATAGAAGGTAGTGTGTGGGTATAGAGTAGCGCCAAATTATTTCTAGTTTTCGAGGTAAAGAAAAAAAAAGGATAGATATCCCAGTCTAGTTATGTTAAAAGAATCAGTTAGAGACCAAAAAGTAGAGGTTTTCCCCCAAGGGGATATGGTATTTTAAGTTGTCAGGGTAGATTGTGTGTGCCTGGAGTAGATGATTTAAGGAAATAAATCCTTGCAGAAGCGCATCGTGTGCATTAATTTTTTCATCCAGGGGCCACTAAGATGTACCATAACTTATGGGAGATCTATTGGTGGAGTAGGATGAAGAGAGATATTATAGAGTTTGTAGCTAAGTTCTTTATATGCCAGCAAGTTAAGATTGAGCACTAGAAGCCTAGTGGGTCCATGTAAGAATTCAATATTCCTATGTGGAAATGGGAGAAAATGAACATGGACTTTGTGACAAGTTTGTCTCGTACCCATCATTAGCATGATTCTATTTGGGTTATCATAGACAGGATGACCAAATCATCTCATTTCTTGCCAGTCCATACCTCTTATTCAGCCGAGAACTATGCCAAACTCTATCTCAGAGAGTTGGTTAGGTTGCATGGTGTTCCCTTATCTATCATATCAGATAGAGATACCTAGTTTACCTCTCATTTCTGGAAATCATTCCAAAAGGGTCTTGGTACCCAAGTCTATCTCAGTACAGCCTTTCACCCTCAGATAGATGATCAAGTAGAAAGGACCATTCAGACTCTAGAAGATATGCTGAGATCATACGCAGTTGATTTTAAAGGTAGTTGGGATGACCACTTACCTTTGATTGAATTTACATATAATAACAGCTATCATTCCAGTATCCGTACGGCTCTATTTAGCGGTCTCTATGGTAGAAGATGTAGATATCCAATTGGTTAGTTTGAAGTAGGTCAGGTTGTAGTAGTCGGGTCTAACTTGGTGTTTGATACATTAGAGAAGGTTCAATTGATCATAGAAAGGCTTAGGGATGCCTAGAGCCGATAGAAATCATATGCAGATATAAGGAGAAAGGATCTCGAGTGTGAGGTCGGTGATTTCATATACTTGAAAATCTCCCCCATGAAAGGAGTGAAGAGATTCAGTAAGAAAAGGAAAACCAATCCTTGTTATGTTAGTCTCTTCAGAATTCTTAGTTATTTCGGAAAGGTAGCTTACGAGCTTGAGTTGCCTTCAGATTTAGATTCAATACACTCAGTATTCCATGTATCATAGTTGAAAAAGTATATTGGTAATACATATATAGTTGTTCCCTTAGAAAGTGTAGATATTCAGAATAGTCTTTCTTTTGAAGAAGTTCCAGTCAAAATTCTTGATCATCAAGTTCGTAGATGTAATACCCCAAAGTCTTCTAACTAATTTTGTCCCAAGAATGTCTAGTATTATCTTCTAAATTTAATAATGTTTATTCCATGGGAAAATTTTAAGATTTTCACTTTTTGTCATGTGGAAAATTCAATAAGCTTTCCATCGATATAAAAATTGCCCTAATCCGATAATCGGGTAAAAAGTTATGACTATTTTAGGTTCCTGTCGTAAAAAAGCGCCCTATTCAAAGCATACATATTCAGAACAGCTTCTCTTATAAAGAGATTCCAGTCAAAATTCTAGACTATCAGACTCGAAGACTGAGGAACAAAGAAGTCCCTCTAGTAAAAGTTCTTTGGTGGAATCAGTCTGTTGAGGGAGCTACTTGGGAAGCAGAAGTAGACATGCGTACCAAGTATCCTCACCTCTTCTCCGCTGACTCAGATCTAGCTCAAGGTAATAGTTCTCCTTAAGCTTTTCAGTTTTCATGTCCAAATTTCAGTTACAACTTGGAATCAGTCTCATGTTCAATACCATTGCATATTTAGTCATATTTTAAAGCTTTAGATTAGTCATGTGTTCATGCATCAGACATGCATTCTCCTAGTGAGAAACTCAGTTATCAGAAATCTCAGTCATGTGTTCATGAGTTAGTTAAGTCATGAAATCATGCATCAGATATGCATGCTCAGTATAAATCTCAGACATGTCAGTGATGCTTTATTTGTTCATGGTCAGCATGTACTTCAGCTTATTGTTTCTCCCATCTCAGTCAGTCTCATTCGAGGATAAATGTTCATAAGGGGGAGATATTATAATACCCCAAAGTTTTCTAACTAATTTCGTCCCAAGAATATATAGTATTATATTTTAAATTTAATTATGTTTATTCCATGGGGAATTTTTAAGATTTTCACTTTTTGTCATGTGTAAAATTCAATAAGCTTTCCATTGATATAAGATTCTCCCTAATCCGATAACTGGGTAAAAAGTTATGACTATTTCAGGTTCCTATCATAAAACAGAGCCATATTGATCAGTAGCACGCCGCGCCACAAGCTAAAATGGAAATTGTCCTTTTTCCAGTGTCTCAGTGAAATTTTTACCTTGTTGCGCCAAACTTCCAGGATACAAATAAAGTGGCAAAGTGATGGCTCTGCGTCGCGCCATTTCCCTATTTTCAAATTGTCAAATTCCAGTGACACGGCATGATAGCCCTGGGTCGCACCAAAGGTCCAGTTTGGGAAATTTTCACCAATTTAAAAGATGCATCCAAGGTTGAAAAGGTCAATTTCCCACCCCTATTTAAGCCCTTTAACACGAGATTCAGCAATTTGGAACCCAAAATAAAATAGTTTCTCTCAATTTTCTCTCAAGAACAAGCTAGGGTTTTAATTGGGGATTCAATTTCAAGAAAGTCTCTCCGTTAATCTTCCCTAAAACAAGAACTAAGGTTTGTGTTGTGTTGATTTATGGATTCCTTTCATCCATAAAGCTCAAGAACCCTATTTTAAATTATGAATCATGATATTTTTGTTGTGGGTTGGTTGTAACCATATTTATCTTGTTATATGATTCCCAAGTTGGAATATTTATGTGTGTTTTCATGAAACTACATTAGTAAGTGAGTGAAATTCATAAATTAAATTAATTATAATGTGTCAATTTGATGATTAGGCTTATGCCCTAAGGGTGCATGCAAGGTGTTTGATAAAATGTCTAAGAGAATAGAAATTATGCACTATAGCTTAATTGTGATCCAAAATGACTTCCATGCTATTCTTATGTATTGAAATTATTTGTCGGATTGTCCATCCGTTATCCATATGAAATTATTCTATGTATAAATTCTATCTTATTCACGTACCAAGCTATGATAATCAAATGCCCATAAAATATCTCCAATTATTGTATTATGGAATTTTGCTGATTGGTCAGGCATTCAAGAATGCCATGCCTTGTCAGTTTCCTTCCATTGAGTCCTGATGGTACTTGTACCCGAAAAATATAGTTGTATACCTAGAGTCAGTGACATGCTTCATGATATCCTTAGTCAAGCCATGATCTATAGAACTCAGTCAATCATGTGACTAAGGAAATCTCAGTACTATTCCGCCAGTCAATGGAATTCAGTTAATTCAGTCTAGTTCAGTTCAATAATCCATGTTCAGTACCTATTCAGATGGGAGCAGAAATTAGCACCGAGTGAACCCAGGGATGGGAACACACACTGTCAGATGAGGGTGTGATTCTTAGAAGTCATCCTTACGTTCCAGAACTATGTAGCCAGTATAGGTTAAGACATCAACACTGTCAGATGAGGGTTGATGAGGTGGATAAACACTATTAGATGAGGGTCCCACCATTCTCTTTTAGGAAAAACTATCAGATGAGGGTCACCCACAGTTTGTCCTTACCAGTGGCGCGGTATTGACACCCTTCTAATTGGGGTTACAGATTAGACCCCAACTCAGCCATAATGGAGTATTACGAGCATATCGATTAGATAACTACTTCCCACAGTTTCAGTTACAGAATTAGGACTATCAGATACAGTCAATCAGTCTCAGTATTA
This sequence comes from Capsicum chinense, assembly GCA_026120095.1. Lineage (NCBI taxonomy): Eukaryota > Viridiplantae > Streptophyta > Magnoliopsida > Solanales > Solanaceae > Capsicum > Capsicum chinense. Next base: position 204,018,026 of record JAPEIP010000010.1, on the reverse strand, counting down.
GAACTCAGATTGTTTTATAGAATTTAGGACTATTAGATACAGTCAACTCAGAATAGTACACAACTCAGCTAGTTCCATCAGATTTAGGACTGTCAGATACAGTCACTCATGTTATCAGTTATATCATCTATCAAAACTCAGTTATCAGTAAATTCATGTTTCAAGATCTCAGATATAGTTACTATGTATTCATACATGTATTCTCACGTTCATATTAGTCAGTTAGCTTGTATTGTTCATGCATATGAACCCCATGAATTCAGCCTATCTCACATGCATACCAGTACATTAAAAGTATTAACGCATTTGCGCTATGGTGTCTTATACCATAGGTTCAGAAGCACGAGCTCCATAGTATCAGTAGTATTCCAGTCTCAGCAGTCAGAGTTAGCAGTGAGTCCTCATCTCTCGAGGATATGATTATTTATTTATTATCTCATTAAGTAATTTATTAGTTGGAGTTATTTGGGGACATGTCCCATCAACTGCTCATTCAGATAGTTCAGTCAGTTAGAGGCTTTCCAGACTATCATGTTCAGACTATCATGTTATTTTAGTTTTGTTTTAGGTATTTCATACCCCATTCAGATGTTATATCTTTATCAGTTATGTCACAGTCTTGAACCTTATGGCCTTTCAGTTTATGTTTCTGCAACCATACGTATATTATGAGTATACAGGTACAAATATCAGTCATGGGCTAGCTTGTGGTCCTTTGGGGTCATGAGCACTATGTAGCATTTTGGGTACCAGATTCGGGGCGTTACAGTAGACTAAGGAACAAAGAAGTTCCACTAGTCAAAGTTCTTTAGCGGAATCTATCCATTGAGGGAGCCACTTGGGAAGAAGAGGCAGATATGCGGACCAAGTACCCTCATCATTTCTCCGCGAATCCAAATTCAGTATAAAGTACCAAATTTTCTTAAGATTTTTCTCTATCATGCTCAGTATCAGTTGCACATCATGTTCATGTCAGTCATGCATTCATGAATCAATTCAGTTATATATTCACTACAACAAATGTGATATTTAGCTACAAATATTTTAGCTACGATATAAAATTCGTCACTAACTGTTCTCTTTTAATGACAAAAGTTACCTTTCATCGTTAAATACATGGGTCATATATTTTTAGTGACACAATTTTGTCCTCTAAAGTTTCCCGCCAATGAGTTGGCGTCATTTTATTAAGCAACGTTAGTCACAAATTATGTATTCTCAGTGACACATTATTTCGTCACTAATAGTTTATCTAGTTTGTGACAAATCAACGTTTTGTTTTAAAATAATTAATTTTTGGACACAAATATTTTGCCACAAAAATATTTTGGTACAAAAGTGACAAATTATATTTTGTAGTTAAATGTGGTAAGCTTTAGCCATAAATTTTATATTTAATTGCGACATTAGTTTTTGTAACTAATAATATATATAATTAGTGACAATCATTTTATTGTCTCTAATATATCTATGATTTTTGACAATAAAAAAATTTTCACAAAATTTGCAAGGAATAAATAGCGATGACTTTAAAATTTGTTGTTGAATAATTCAACTATTTGCGACCAAAAAAATTCTTAGCAAAATACAAAACTTTCTTTGGTTACTATTGTTAATGATTACAAGCAGACCAATGTATTATGTGGACAAGAACAGAAATGATGGATATTAGATGGCCAGAGAAGCTTAGAAAAGGTTTTAAACGTCTTTAAAATAGTTTCATTCCGTATAAAATAATATCATTACTATATAGAAAATGTATCACTACTATATGTGTGTGAAAAATGTATTATGTGCAGAAAAAATTATATCATTTTTGTATCACTAATGTATACAACTATTTTCGTCATAGTATAGAAATTGTATCAATATGTATATGTCTGAAAATGTATCGTACACAATGAAACTATATCGTTGTTGTATAAAATATGTATCTCTATGTATATAAAAAATGTATTATTATTGTATAATTTATGTATAATAAATGTATAAATTCTCACTAATTGTACAGATATATACGATTAGTATACATGTATTATACATATTTTGGGATAATAGTTTAACCGCACGTGTCTCACACGTATAATATTTGATTATTTAAAATTAAATGATTGTATCTATTGCAAATACTTTTAGTGACATGTAAAAATCTTAACTCACTTTTTGAAGATCCTTCACATTTCAATGTAATAATGTAAATATAAACATATATTTTAGTATAAGCACATATATATTTTACTACCAGAAGTTTCAAGTGATTGATCGATCATCACTTTTGCGTTTGTCATGCAGTACCTCTTTCCCTTGCTGCCAGAGGCTAAGAGAGATGCATCAATTTGAACCATATTTGTGGCATGATTATTTTTCATTTTTTTCTATATTTAAATTTTTTTTTCTTGTTTTTAAAGTCAAACCTTTACCATATTATTGATTACATTTTTATTATGTACATAAAAATTTTAAAATTTGATACTTCTTAAATTTTTCTTATTTTAACGTTTTTATATTTATTTCTAGATTTTCTAATCTTCTTAAAATCAAATTTAGTTGATTTAGAATCATTAAACTAATGAAAAGAGTTTTAGTTGTCATTAATTCTGATGACTTCTAATAAGAAAAGATTTTACCATAAATATATTTAATTAATTTTCTACACTTAAATATTAAAAAATCATTAATTCTGATGACTTTTAATAAGGAAAGTTTTTACCATAAATATATTTAATTAATTTTTAATACTTAAATATTAGAAAAAAATATGAAAAAGACGTTTTTGTCTAAACCAAAGACTTTTAATGAAGGAAAAAAAGTTCAAACAATATTTTTTTGTACATAGTTGGAAAATATTTATATATAAATACAATACAATAAAAGTAACTTTAATGTAATTTTTTCTTTTAACTTTATCTATAATCTATGTTTATGATCTATAATATATCAAAAGTGTGAAAGGTCTTAAAAGTGTTGTTTGAACTTTTTGCCCTTCATTAAAAGTCCCTACTTTAAACAAATCATTTTTTTACTATTTTTCCTTTAATCATTATTTTATTAAATTAAGAATTTCTATAATATATAGGAAGATGAAAGAAATTAGTAATCCTAAAATACATGAATAATAAAATATATATAAAAAAAATTAAAAATCCTAAAATATATGTAAAAAATAATTACCTATATAAAGAATTACATTGTACTCATGCTTAGAAACATGAATACCTATTTGAAACACATCCTGCAAATACCTGTATAAAATTAACTAAAACTCTTAACCGACACACAAATATAAGTTGAAAATTTTCATATAAAAGATACATTGAAAGAATCCAAATGAAAGATACGTGAGATTTTTGGAAGTTTGGGGAATAAAACATTGAATATATATATTAGTTTTTATCTATTAATAGATATATTGAAAATTTCCATATGAAAGATACGTGAGATTTTTTAAATTTTTGTGGAATAAAATATTAAATATATATTAGCTTTATCTATTAATTTTATTTGAGGAAAAAAATAGTAAATGTAAATTGTTAAAAAAATTAAAATACTTGAAAACTTGCACATAACCTACTTCAATGAACCAATTCATCTTACTATACATAATATGGTAGAATTTTAATTAATTTCTAAGCTCTAAATTTTAGAAATTGTGATATAGTTAATAATCATCTTTTTACTATTTTTTAATTATTATTTTATTAAATTAAGGACTTCTATATATAGGAAGAAACATAATAAAATAAATATATAGAAAGAAATTAATAGTCCTTAAATATATGGATCCTAAAATATATGAAAAGAAATTAAGAATCCTAAAATATATAAAAAAAAAATAATTACCTTTATAAAGTGTTTTATTGTACTCATGCTTGAACAAC
>JAPEIP010000010.1:203993575-204014048 GCA_026120095.1 Capsicum chinense | reverse complement strand
AGGACTGTCAGATACAGTCACTCATGTTATCAGTTATATCATCTATCAAAACTCAGTTATCAGTAAATTCATGTTTCAAGATCTCAGATATAGTTACTATGTATTCATACATGTATTCTCACGTTCATATTAGTCAGTTAGCTTGTATTGTTCATGCATATGAACCCCATGAATTCAGCCTATCTCACATGCATACCAGTACATTAAAAGTATTAACGCATTTGCGCTATGGTGTCTTATACCATAGGTTCAGAAGCACGAGCTCCATAGTATCAGTAGTATTCCAGTCTCAGCAGTCAGAGTTAGCAGTGAGTCCTCATCTCTCGAGGATATGATTATTTATTTATTATCTCATTAAGTAATTTATTAGTTGGAGTTATTTGGGGACATGTCCCATCAACTGCTCATTCAGATAGTTCAGTCAGTTAGAGGCTTTCCAGACTATCATGTTCAGACTATCATGTTATTTTAGTTTTGTTTTAGGTATTTCATACCCCATTCAGATGTTATATCTTTATCAGTTATGTCACAGTCTTGAACCTTATGGCCTTTCAGTTTATGTTTCTGCAACCATACGTATATTATGAGTATACAGGTACAAATATCAGTCATGGGCTAGCTTGTGGTCCTTTGGGGTCATGAGCACTATGTAGCATTTTGGGTACCAGATTCGGGGCGTTACAGTAGACTAAGGAACAAAGAAGTTCCACTAGTCAAAGTTCTTTAGCGGAATCTATCCATTGAGGGAGCCACTTGGGAAGAAGAGGCAGATATGCGGACCAAGTACCCTCATCATTTCTCCGCGAATCCAAATTCAGTATAAAGTACCAAATTTTCTTAAGATTTTTCTCTATCATGCTCAGTATCAGTTGCACATCATGTTCATGTCAGTCATGCATTCATGAATCAATTCAGTTATATATTCACTACAACAAATGTGATATTTAGCTACAAATATTTTAGCTACGATATAAAATTCGTCACTAACTGTTCTCTTTTAATGACAAAAGTTACCTTTCATCGTTAAATACATGGGTCATATATTTTTAGTGACACAATTTTGTCCTCTAAAGTTTCCCGCCAATGAGTTGGCGTCATTTTATTAAGCAACGTTAGTCACAAATTATGTATTCTCAGTGACACATTATTTCGTCACTAATAGTTTATCTAGTTTGTGACAAATCAACGTTTTGTTTTAAAATAATTAATTTTTGGACACAAATATTTTGCCACAAAAATATTTTGGTACAAAAGTGACAAATTATATTTTGTAGTTAAATGTGGTAAGCTTTAGCCATAAATTTTATATTTAATTGCGACATTAGTTTTTGTAACTAATAATATATATAATTAGTGACAATCATTTTATTGTCTCTAATATATCTATGATTTTTGACAATAAAAAAATTTTCACAAAATTTGCAAGGAATAAATAGCGATGACTTTAAAATTTGTTGTTGAATAATTCAACTATTTGCGACCAAAAAAATTCTTAGCAAAATACAAAACTTTCTTTGGTTACTATTGTTAATGATTACAAGCAGACCAATGTATTATGTGGACAAGAACAGAAATGATGGATATTAGATGGCCAGAGAAGCTTAGAAAAGGTTTTAAACGTCTTTAAAATAGTTTCATTCCGTATAAAATAATATCATTACTATATAGAAAATGTATCACTACTATATGTGTGTGAAAAATGTATTATGTGCAGAAAAAATTATATCATTTTTGTATCACTAATGTATACAACTATTTTCGTCATAGTATAGAAATTGTATCAATATGTATATGTCTGAAAATGTATCGTACACAATGAAACTATATCGTTGTTGTATAAAATATGTATCTCTATGTATATAAAAAATGTATTATTATTGTATAATTTATGTATAATAAATGTATAAATTCTCACTAATTGTACAGATATATACGATTAGTATACATGTATTATACATATTTTGGGATAATAGTTTAACCGCACGTGTCTCACACGTATAATATTTGATTATTTAAAATTAAATGATTGTATCTATTGCAAATACTTTTAGTGACATGTAAAAATCTTAACTCACTTTTTGAAGATCCTTCACATTTCAATGTAATAATGTAAATATAAACATATATTTTAGTATAAGCACATATATATTTTACTACCAGAAGTTTCAAGTGATTGATCGATCATCACTTTTGCGTTTGTCATGCAGTACCTCTTTCCCTTGCTGCCAGAGGCTAAGAGAGATGCATCAATTTGAACCATATTTGTGGCATGATTATTTTTCATTTTTTTCTATATTTAAATTTTTTTTTCTTGTTTTTAAAGTCAAACCTTTACCATATTATTGATTACATTTTTATTATGTACATAAAAATTTTAAAATTTGATACTTCTTAAATTTTTCTTATTTTAACGTTTTTATATTTATTTCTAGATTTTCTAATCTTCTTAAAATCAAATTTAGTTGATTTAGAATCATTAAACTAATGAAAAGAGTTTTAGTTGTCATTAATTCTGATGACTTCTAATAAGAAAAGATTTTACCATAAATATATTTAATTAATTTTCTACACTTAAATATTAAAAAATCATTAATTCTGATGACTTTTAATAAGGAAAGTTTTTACCATAAATATATTTAATTAATTTTTAATACTTAAATATTAGAAAAAAATATGAAAAAGACGTTTTTGTCTAAACCAAAGACTTTTAATGAAGGAAAAAAAGTTCAAACAATATTTTTTTGTACATAGTTGGAAAATATTTATATATAAATACAATACAATAAAAGTAACTTTAATGTAATTTTTTCTTTTAACTTTATCTATAATCTATGTTTATGATCTATAATATATCAAAAGTGTGAAAGGTCTTAAAAGTGTTGTTTGAACTTTTTGCCCTTCATTAAAAGTCCCTACTTTAAACAAATCATTTTTTTACTATTTTTCCTTTAATCATTATTTTATTAAATTAAGAATTTCTATAATATATAGGAAGATGAAAGAAATTAGTAATCCTAAAATACATGAATAATAAAATATATATAAAAAAAATTAAAAATCCTAAAATATATGTAAAAAATAATTACCTATATAAAGAATTACATTGTACTCATGCTTAGAAACATGAATACCTATTTGAAACACATCCTGCAAATACCTGTATAAAATTAACTAAAACTCTTAACCGACACACAAATATAAGTTGAAAATTTTCATATAAAAGATACATTGAAAGAATCCAAATGAAAGATACGTGAGATTTTTGGAAGTTTGGGGAATAAAACATTGAATATATATATTAGTTTTTATCTATTAATAGATATATTGAAAATTTCCATATGAAAGATACGTGAGATTTTTTAAATTTTTGTGGAATAAAATATTAAATATATATTAGCTTTATCTATTAATTTTATTTGAGGAAAAAAATAGTAAATGTAAATTGTTAAAAAAATTAAAATACTTGAAAACTTGCACATAACCTACTTCAATGAACCAATTCATCTTACTATACATAATATGGTAGAATTTTAATTAATTTCTAAGCTCTAAATTTTAGAAATTGTGATATAGTTAATAATCATCTTTTTACTATTTTTTAATTATTATTTTATTAAATTAAGGACTTCTATATATAGGAAGAAACATAATAAAATAAATATATAGAAAGAAATTAATAGTCCTTAAATATATGGATCCTAAAATATATGAAAAGAAATTAAGAATCCTAAAATATATAAAAAAAAAATAATTACCTTTATAAAGTGTTTTATTGTACTCATGCTTGAACAACGCACACATACAATCGATCTTTTAAGAGGTAATTCTCTTTTGGTCGCTTTTTGTAGAAACAATTATATGCATGTTGATATTTTTGTCCATGTATGCATGTGTTTCTTCAAAGTATCTATATTGATTTGTATTAATACTCCTCTTACATGCAATTATTTATGGTTTGATTTTTTTCTCTATGTGATAGAGGGGGTGACCAACGATCATTAGCCTTTTAAGGATAATTTTCTCTTTGAAATTTTTTGCTCTTTTTTTCCCAAAAGTTTGTACGGAATTTGGTATTTTTGATGTCTTCCTTGATCTTCTGTAAAAATGCAATATGATATAATTGCTAACTAAATTTCAATTTAGTTATCATGATGAGCTTTTGCTATATTTTTGTTGAAGTTATGAATTTTGATGGTGATATATTTTTATAATTATTTTTTTGATGAGTTATGAACGTGCGGCTTATAATAGTTTCAGGAATTTTAAGTCTATATTATAAATGGGTGTTCAGTTGGACTTTTAGAAATTCTATATGTAACGATTAGATTTAGTCATATTAGATTGAATAGAAGATTAAAATTGTTACGTCCTATACTTAAAATCAGTAGGATTTAGGATTAGTACATGGAGTAGTTCAAAAATGGACTTGAGCAATTAAGTAAAATAAAATACTAGAAGGAACAAGAAGTGAAGAGAATTTTCTCAAAGTATATTGATGCTTCAGTCATAAAATTATAAGGACTAATTCTATTGTTAGAGTAGTAGTAGTTTGATTCTTTTAACAATATATTATAAAATTGGAGCACTGTTTACAAAATAATGAGAATGTCCATTTTAAGGCTTCAAACTAGCAACTTTTCCTTCAGTTTTAATGTATTTCACACCATTTTAATATTATTTGTATTATTTGGAAGTAATTTTACTTATTAGAATGAAATATGTGTTCAACATATGTATAGTAAATCTTTCGTTATTAGAAGTCATCAAAAATAATGACAATAATACCATTTCATTAGTTTAAGAATTCTAAATAAAAAATCTAGAAATAAATATTAATCGTTAGAATAAGAAAAATATAAGAGTACTAAATTGTTAAAAGTTTTTAGTAAGTAATCAAAGATTTTCTAAGGATTTAACTTTATAAAGAAGAAAAGATTTTAAATATAGAAAAAAATAATCGTACTACAAATATGGTTCAAATCGATGCGTCTCTCTTAGCCTCAAGCAGCAAGAAAAAAAGGATTTAAACTTTTTGTACTTTATTCAAAATCTTCACAATAGAAAAAATCCTCTAATTTTAAATAATCAAAAGGTTACACGTGCGAGGCACGTGCAACTAAACTAGTATATATATAAATCTCAGCATTCGTTTACGTGTCTTTTAAATGATTAAATAGGTACAATAGTTTTGTTAAAAAATAGAATTTTATTAAGAAAATTTGGCCGTGGAGCACTTGATGGAGCAATTATTATCATAATATTTTGAATTTAAAATCAACTAAAAGTTGTTTTAGTTTTTACCTTATTTAAATTATATAATTTAGAACTTTCAATCCCTTACATTACCTAGAGACAGGAAAAAACACTCTACTCTCTTAATCTCTCAGTTTTTGCTTTTCTTCATCTTTAGGAGGAATATAAGCAAAGTCATGCCACCAGGAGGACGTATATATAAACAAAAGATACTTACCGGAAAAACTATTTCGGCTACTCAATCTATCAGTAAGTCAAACAAAAGTACTCCTGCAACTACTACAGGTAATACCCTAACTATATTTTATTTTCATGGTACAGTGATCATTGAGCCTTATCAAGTTATCTCTTGAGGTACAATGAATAACTACATAAGTCTCTTCTCGTTAATTTTATCTTTAAAACTTTCTTTGTTAATTTTGCCAATTAGACCTGGGATTGAATTCTCAATCATCAAAAATCAAATTATCGAACCAAATAGAAGTTCTATGAGAGATGTCAATTGCTTTTGCTTACTCTGTTTTTATATTTTCTTATTCTTGTTTCTGAACTAGAAATTTGTTGTTTACTATTAGTTTGATGTTTAACTATTAATTTGCTATTTACTATTAGATTGTTCTCATGATGGAAAATATGGATAGTGAGATTGTGTTGAATAAAGCGTATATATTTCTTTATTTTTTATATTTATTTTTAGTCAAGAGTCTATTAGAAACATCAATGACAGAGGTAAGCTCCGCATACATCGAATTCTTTTTGAACTCGTGAAATTACGCTAAGAATATCATTGTTGTTGTAGTATATCATGATATCATAACATATGAATTCTAATCTTAAATTATTTTTTTTACACAGGTTGTGGAAGGTAGAAATCATGATTAGATGCTACAAAAAATGCTTTTGCAATGATCTTTTGAGAAGAAACATCCATTTTACTATCTTCATTTTGTAAATGTTTAGTATATCTCAGTTAGACATTCAAGTTGAATGAATTTTGATAAATGTTGATTTTTATTTAAGCGTATCTAGTGAGATATCATCTCATGAATGTTATTTTGGTTGTTCTTAATTAAAATATAACAATGTTTTTAATTATTATTATTTTTTTTGCTATTATCTTTCTTCTTTTAGTATGTTGTTTTTTTTCAAATTTGTATTACGCTCTTTCTAATGAAGTTAAAGATATTTATATATGATTTCAGTTTCGAATGGTTGTGATTAGTGATGAAATATTTTGTCCGTAAAAGCTTTACTTTTACTTTCTAAAACCATCACATATTCATCACATATTCGCCATCAAATTACAACATTTGGTGACAAGAGTAAATTTTGTCCTTAAATAGCCCACTTATTACCTACAAATTAACTTTGTATTTTGTGACAATTGCTATCGTCACTAATTCTAACATAGTCAAGTGATAAAATTATTTTGTAGGTAAAAAAAGTATTTTTAGTGACGACGTGATCTCTTTCAACTACAAAATGATAAGAAAGTAATGGTGTCACTAATTTATACATTTAGAGACAAATAGAGAATGCGTATGTAAAAGATACTATTCAGTGACGAAATAATTTATGTTTCCCGATGAAATATATAGAAGATTAGAGACAAAGTAATTCATCACTAATTCAAATAACCCATTAGCGACAGATCATTTTCGTCAGCATTATAACTCCTTTAGTGATAAAAAAATAACTATTACCTACAAAAAATATAATTTCTGTGACGAACAAGATCGTCATAAATGCTATGCATTTGGGGCCAAAAAATATTTTTGTCGTCCACGCAAGGCTATTTAGTGATGAAGCACTAAGTCATCTCAATATACATTTAATGACCCATGGTTTAAGAATGAACAAGTGAAGATTATATTTTCGTCACGAAAGATATTTCGTGATGAAATATGATTTTTTTATGATAAAATATTTCGTCACTGATAATCGAATTTGTTTTAGTGATTCCATGCATCAGATATGCTTGTTCAGTGTAAGCTAAGTCTATCAGTTTTTCCTTAGCTTAACCAATCTCATTCGAGGATGAATGATCCCAAGGGGGAGATATTGTAATACCCCGTATTTCGGTAACATAATCTAAGTCCCAATACATAAGTATTCACTTACAAAATTTTCAAAACACTTATTATTTTCTAGTTTAGAGCCTGCCATTGTGTAGAAAATTGAATCATATTTTCAACAATATAAAATTCACCTAAATTCGATAACTAGGTAAGAAGTTATGGCGATTTAAAGTTTCAGTCGTTAAACACCGTCATTTTAACCCTTAGCGCATCACATAGGCAGCCCAAATGACAATTGTCAATTTTCAATGTAACTCCGCGATCATGGCGCGTCGCAGAGAAGGCCAATTTTTCATTTGTCAATTTCCAGTGGGCCTCCGCGATGTTGGCGCATCGCGAAGGTGGCCAAAATGGCATCCAAAGGCTTACTGCGATAATGGCGCGACACGCCGTCAACCCAGTTTCTAGTTGTCAGTTTCTAGTGAGACGGCACGATATTGCCGCGTCGTGCCAGGTTCCCATTTCGGAAAAAATTAGATAAAAAATTAATATTTTATTCAGGTATAAAATAGTCCTTTTTCCATTATTTTAGTCCGCCTAGGTGTGATATTTAAGCCCTAAAAATATTTTTAAAATTATTCTTTAATTAATTTTCCCCAAATCAAAAGGCATTCCCTCCCAATAAAGAACCCTAGCTCTCAAATTCAAGGTCAATCCTCAAGAATTCTCCAAGAACTTCAAGAAATCCATCAATTAAGGTATGTTAGATGTTCATTCATGGATCTCTTTCATCCATGGAGTCCAAGCAACCCTTCTAAATTATAAAATTGTGATCTTTTCAAGTTATTATATTTTAAATTGTGATTTCACCCATGAATCTCCATGAACTATGATTTTATACCATGTTACCATGAAATTATTATTATTATTTAATCCAACATATTTTAATGTTGTTATTTATTGAACAAGACCACGATTTAACTCTATTATATCGGATTCATGATATTTCTATGAGCCCATTTGGATAGGATTAAAAAATAGTTTTTTAGCTTAAGTGATTAAAAACTTAAAATAAGTTCTTATAAATTAAGAAGATAAGTGTTTGGATTAAAGTGTTGAAACTGAAAAAAAGTTGTTGTGTGTTTGGTAAACAAGTGATGTTAAGCATTTTTTTGTTGTTAAAATGACTTAAATGTCCTTAAAGTTGTTAACATCATAAATAAGGTGAATTATTTATAATTTTTAAATCTAAAATAAAATTTTTGAACAAACCTCCAATGTAATGATGGATTCGATAAAAACAAGAAGAAAGACGAATGGAAAATTGGAGGAAAGAGATGAAGCAAAGCGGCAAAGAGAAAAAGAAAAAAAATCAGTATATATTTAAGGGCTACAAGTTTAGGATATTGTTTCGAATTGGAGGAAAATATAAGGGATAAAAAGGTAAATATTTTGGTCAAACCTAAAAGAAATTTAATCTAAAAAGTAAAAAGCCGGGGGTACCCAGCGTCTCACTTTTTGATTCTTTTAATCAGTTTTTAGCATTTTTTAAGAACTTTTAAATTTTACCAAACACCTTAAAGAGCTAAAAAAGAGATTAAAAGCTGGTTAAACTAGATTTTAATCCTATCCAAATTGGCTCTATATGTCTTAGGACATTCCTATGTTTGTTTTGAACCATGAACTACAAGTGTGATAAAATGCCTATAAGAGTGATTGATTTAATAAAAAGCTTAATGCTTTGTCCCCTAAGCTTTAGTTTCTTTTCAGTATTATTATTTTGAGTCCTGGGGGTATTGAATACCCGAAAACTATAGTTGTTTATTTAGTCTAGTCTCAGTACATTATAGAATATTCTTCAGATTATATTATGAGCATTATAAGAATAGTTAGATATCAGTCGTTAAACTTAGAACAATCTAGTATCTCAGTGTCTTTTAGTTGGGAGTACGATTTAGTATCAAGCGAGTGCAGGGATGGCAACTTCCCCGTCAGATAGGCAGAGTCTGTAATAGCAGTCCTTATAGTCTAGAACTACATAGCCAGCGTAGTATACGAGTAGTCACCCGTCAGATTAGGCTTGACTACTCGCAGGGGTCACCCATCAATTCAGGCTTGACATCCTTAGTCTTTTGGACATTATTTCAGTTTTGTGGATCCACACAACCATTGTTAATTCCTGTGGCATAGTATTAATACCCTTCCAATTGGGATTATAGGTTGGACCCCGATTAGCTCAAATTAGGGAATGTCGGTTAGATGATACCTCCAACAATCTCAGATATAGTCTCAATTACAGTCTCAGTTCAGTTATACAGTCTTAGAGTTGTTTGGACAAAGCATACAAATATCAGTATTTTGTCAGTATTTTATTTTATAGATTTACTCAGCCCATGTTATATGTTTGGTCATGCATCCCCAGTGTCCACAGATTTTCACGTATCTTCAGTATTTATAGACTGTCGCATACTCGGTATTTATAGATTTCTCCATATTTTCAGTACCTACAGATTTTATATTCTCTATTCAGTACTTTATGTTTTACATGTATAATCAGTTAATTATTATTATTCCTATTCATAAAACCATCCATATCAGCCTACCTCATTTAGCATACCAGTACATTCAAAGTACTGATCGTATACCTTTCTTTTGTGCTATGATGTATCATATCATAGGTGTTGAAGTTCAGGTCTCAGATCGCACTTAGACCCTTAGATCATCAATAGTACGGTAGCAGTGGTGAGTCCTTATCATCCGAGGATAGATTATACTACGTCATGTCTTTATCTCAGTAGTTAGTAGAGTTAGTTGGGGGCCTGTCCCATCAACTCACAGTATTTAGTTTAGAGGCTTTTCAGACACTACAGTTAGCTATTCAGATTATTCAAATTTCAGTATTATGCCAAATTCATAATTTAGTAGTCATTTCATTATTAAAACCTTATGGCATTTAAGTTATTCTTCCGCATTCATGATTATATTATTCAGTGCTCATAGGAGGTACTAGCTCATGGGTTAGATTATGGTCCTTCGAGACCGTAAGCACCGTGTAACGACTAGGAGGTAGTCTTTGGTCATTACAAAACTGATTTCTGAGCTGACTTGCCTTTACTTACTTTAAGGAGATGATTTATCCTTAGAGTGTAGAATTTGCTTGAAGTGTTCATGATACAATCATACGTATAGAATTGGAAACTGATAACTTATGTAAGCACGAATCATGAGACAACGAGACTTAGATCGTAGCAGGGGTATTACACTGTTTACCTGAAATACATGGAAAACTGAGATTAAGCACTAAACACTTATAAATTGAGTCATGACTAAATAGCTGAATCTGAAACATGATGCTTGGAATGAATTGAATTCACAATTCACATGGATGCGAACAGATTATCTCCCTGAATGGCCACATGCATGAGATTTCGGATATTAGGACTAGGTGGAAAGGTGGAAAACCACAGGATCTCACCGTGATCAAGCCTAACTTGAAATCACAAGATACAACACGCTATACCATAATAATAGTCTAAACAATATGATTCAATCTTCTATGTCTCTTCCAGAGCTCACATCCTAAGCATAATGTGCCTTACCACTTCAATGACTAACTCAGAACTCTTACAATGGATTCACTAGCGCATATTGCATTCCTCTACTTACATCCCAACTTGACATTAAAGCCTATCTTTATAACCACATATGAACTTCAAGGAAAGCACCCATAAAGACATACTTCACATATTCTCTAAACCTCTATCAACAACAACTTTCTTGCGCTATTCTTAATAACACACATATATTTTCTACTAACCATGACATGTATCAAAGACTTGGCCTCAATCTCACTTCACACTTTAGCCTTAGATAGAAAAACATAGGTAACCTTTCTTAATGAGGGTGATCAACACCCCTTCATTTAAACCATTGTTTATCCATTATCATCACCACTATATTAACGTAGGAAGAGGTCACTGAAGGGCTAACATCTAAGAACCTAAAGCACAAAAGAATACTGTACATAACTCTGACACTTAACTGTGGCCTGAAGAATAGAATGTCAAAGGTATGGATTCATTAAAGAGATCTAAACTTAGGACATACATGATATAAATTAGATTTCACTAGGATCATGAGTTAATACTTATCATAATATATTCAATATAAGACTGGAGTTCACTAATTCATGAGGGATAACTCGAATCACAGAGTGAAGTTGTTACTTGCTTACTAGAAGCTGAGAATGTACTTGAGTACGCATAAAGTGTATAAGCATTGGCCTTTGGCATGGATTTATCATGCAAGACATGGATTTAGTGTGATAGTGACTGAAATCCAAGGAATACTCTAGAGTAAGAAAGGACCACTATCTCATTACAACTCTTATTGACATTAATCACAATTTAATTCTCAAAGCTTGATTTGGTTCTGCACTCTACCATCTCCCCCTTAGGTCAAAGCGGACATTCTAAGCTTATCGGTCAACACATAAATGCTAAACTCATAAGAATAAATTATATTTTAACCTTATTGACTTCATTCTTGAGCAACCCTTCATATACCATCCTTAAATTTCTAGCTTTAATAATCATCATTAAAGACTTACACTCTCATTTGCAAACATATATCCCTCTCTAAACACATAATCACAGCCTACCAAGATCACACTTCTATACTTATATTTTTCCTAAATCGTAAGAATCAAAATCATACTTAAAAAACCCAACACCATCTATCCAAAACTCCTCAACTTAGCTATTAAGAACACTATGTACCAAATAACAAGCCTTCTTCCACTTAGCAACTCAAGGGTACTGCTAACTACACACAACACTAACCTTATAAAATAATGCAACCCCATATCACCTTGGGAAAACCTCTACATCATACCCAAAATATCATACTTAATCTCTAATCAACAAACTTAAGTTCTTGTATTCACTGTTCAAGCCTACTAGATCACCTACGTATAACTAGCATCACCAACCAAGCAATTATTATTTCCTCCTTTATGATCCTCTACTAATAAAACTTAATGTCTAGTGCTAAACATGATTAACAACCCAACCTCACGTACTATTCTCATTTGGAAGCTATAAAACAAGACACCAAGAAATACTAGTCCACTAGGACCCTATAAAAACCATAATCGATCACAATCCTATGGTATACCTTATTAAAATCCATTAGCACATCTTCCTTCTACACATCACGACTATTTACCCATCTATACACCTAAATTACTTTCATAAATCTTTAAGTTTCAACTAAATTCCCATTTTTTTTGCAAACTCAAGGGAAGCCTAAATCAATAATACTCAACCACCAAATACTTCATTACTATGCTATATCTTTATAACACAATAGATACCATCAATAACTTATTTCCTACTTCAAGCATACAACAACTTACCTTAACTAATAACTCTTTCTCTACCTTCCACTAAACTAACATACAAGGACATATCACCTCAATACAAACTCGATAGCATACATAAGTTTATCTTTATACTTTCTATCAATCGTCATTCCCACTTTTCTTGCCACCACACATCTATACCCATACTTTAAACTATAAAAGAGTTATACTACTTATAAATCATAACACTCTAGGTTGCAATATTCTTCCAATGCAAACTTTATTAATAATCTAGGTTAATACTATCTTCTCTCATGAGTACTATCTGTAATAAAGGGTTAATGAGGAATCTGAACACATATCTTATTCTATCTCAAATGAACAACGTCTAAGGATGAGGACATAAGCTTTTGCCTTAAGGGACTTATAACACACTAACATGTTTCTCTCAAACCCTTGGTCCAATTTCTAAAATTGCTGATAGTAAATCTGAGAGCATCATCTTGGGAGGAATTGGAAATTGATAGTCATGTTATCTATATAATATAGCATTGATGGAGAAGTATGGATTAACACAAAAATCAACAGAATTTTCTAAAGGAACAACTTTACAGCACGACCTAGAGTATGCAAGAAAGGAAACTTTTCTTAAATACCTTATAGCCTCTTGAAGAAAAGTACAGATGTCTCCGTATTGTTTTGAAAAACTCTACTAGACACGGCTTCACAGACACCCTTGGATACTTGAACTCTTTGCTCTGATACCAAGTTTGTAACGACTCAAGACTACTCTCAAGTCATCACATGGTGCTTAGGACCACAAGTGATCCCAAGCTAACCCTTATACTGGCATAATTCGTGAGTAACTAAATAAAATACATATGTTGAAAGAATAATATGGAAAATAAATCTTTTCTTAAAATGATCACTACAAAGCTATATTAAAATGATATAACTCTGATTATATAAAACAAAACTGGAATCAACTATATCCACTCTACTAACTGCCTATGAAGCCTCTACTAATATTGACTATAAGTAGCTAAGACGTGACTCCAACCACCACTAATTAATACATATGAGTAAGGAAGTAAAGTACATAAAATAACATCTATCTGAAGTCCCCGAAGTAGGAGGACTCATCATCTACAGGCTAAAATATACAAGTGTCTGATTATGATATGCATGCTACAACTAGTACGTACATTATTAAACAATGTAGCACATAGACATATATGTGGATTAATACTTTTGGAATATACATAGCATATGGGGGTGAATGCACAAGAAAAAAAATAATTCACTATTTATGCAAACCATCAAAAACTGTATGCTAAGTATAAGTGACTCACCTTGGCTTGAGTAATCAAAACAGTAAAATAATAAATCATGAGAAGTACAGTGTAAAGTATTTATGTGAGCCAACAAACTTAGTTCTGGAAATTTGTAGTCTTATTCTATTTTCAAATCATGTTGGCTAAGTGTAAAAAAAAAAGACTCGCCTTGATCAGATGAAAACTAAAAGATGAAATCTTATAACTGACGTCTTATGTAAGACAATAGCAGAGTAAATTTGTGAGACTTTACACTTAGTTTCTAACAACTATTTTGTTATTCTATTTCTGTTAAGATTTAGGGACTTTGGAAGGTTCTTCTAACCGACATAAACCATGTGAGCCATCATGGAGTCCAACATCTCGTACCCATGTTAGTAGAGTTATTCTACCCTTGCTATCATAATAGAACCTAGCTAGAGTGATTACTATACTGAACCCACTAGGGGTGTTAAAACCAATGGTGGCGCGTACTTCTGGGGTATGAGACCTTGGGATCATAACCAACTTAGTGCTAAATAATACTCCCAATCTGTTGCTCAGAACTTTAGGAAATCCACCTTAAAATAGCACAAGGGTTTTTAATGAAACCCAATTATACTTCTCTTCTTTAAAGCTCAAACTGTAGGAACAATGTGGATTCCTTGTCTTAGCTTAGGATCAAAAGATTAAGTTTCTTGCTTAAATTTTGGTAAACAATTCATAAAAGTGACTCAAAATTATAATCATATAGATTTATCAATACTTCAAACTTAAGGCTTTAAAACCCATTCTTTAAACTTATGCAAACTCATAGAAAAATGTCATGCTCAATATACTTCTTGAAATACTTCAACAATATCAAAGAAGTGAAATTAAACTCAAAATATCATGCTTAAAACTTAATTGAAAATTTGTAAAATCATCTCACACGTATAAATATGTGAAAATAGATATGCAATTCATCATCTAAATCACTTGTAATGTTATAATCCTCAAATAATGATAATTGGGTATGAACCCTAAATTGAACTCATGTAAATTCATCTTCAAAATTAATTTTGGGCACAAGGATGGAAGGGTATCCTTATTCATAAATCCCACATACCTTTATAGGTTTGATTTGATGTAGAGAACTTCACTTGTTAACCTTGGGAATGTTCTTGAAAGCTTTTCTTGGAATTCTTGAACTTAAGAACTCAAATTCTTATTTATCTTGAAAATATTGTAAAGGAGTTTAGAGTTTCTTGGATGGAGGAACCTTAATTTCTTGATTGTCTTTAAGAAAATTGGATGAATTTCTTGGTGTTCTTGAGGAGGCTAGGGTTTTCTTCGAGAGAAAAAGATGAATAAGAATGTGTATAATGCTTTTAGGGATAAAATTAAGTGTTATGGACGGATTTGGGTGAGGGGAAGTGACATAAGTTCCCCTAGACCCTTTAGGAACTGAAATAGCATGTGAAATAGTTTGGTATCGCGTTGTCCATCATGTCGCATCTCTAATCTCGTCGACAACTGATGTGCCACATCCCAATCGCGTCGTCTTATTGCCTCACATAGAAAATGTCATAACTTTTTGCTCGAATATTGAATTAAGGCAAAATTAGAATCGTCGGAAAGCTAATTCAATTATCTACAATTTGGTGGGTCTTGAGATGAAAAATTATATTTATAGAAAAAGTTATACATATTCAAAGTAGACCCTTGTAGAATCGAATACCAAACTTTGGACGAATCAAGGGCTCATAACTCAACTTTGTTATAGGTGATTCTTATGAACATTTTTCACCTCAAAATCACTTCAAACACTAGGATAATGATAATGAAACTTATATTCACATGGAAATCATTTGGATTAGAGCTTACACATGCAGGAATGATGGTTAGAATTCTAGCACGAGAATGTAAGGTGTTACATTATCTCCCCCTTGGAATCATTCGTCCTCAAATGATGGCAAGGATCTTGTTGAAGACTTAGACGTATGGAATAATGTGGATATGATATGTACTCTAAGAAAGGATAACACTGATCTAAAAGATTAAAACTTCTATCATGAAACTGATTTCTGAGCTGACTTGCCTTTACTTACTTTAAGGAGCTGATTCATGCTGAGAGTTTAGAATTCGCTGGAAGTGTTCATGATACAATCATACATATAGAACTGGGAAGTGATAACTTATGCAAGCACGAATCATAAGACAATGAGACTTACATCGTACTAGGGGTATTACACATTCTGAACTATAATACTTCGAAAAGTAAGATTATGCACTGAACACTTATGAACTGAGTCATAACCAAATAGCTGAATCTGAAACATGATGCTTGGGCTGAACTAAATTCACAATTTACATGGATATGAACAGATTATCTCTTAGAATGTCCATACGCATGAGACTTAGGATAGTATGAATGGGTTGAAAGGTGGAAAACAACAAGAACTTGTTAGCCTAACTGCTAAATTAAATTGTTGGTTGTACGAACTTAATTATACTCGACACTTATACTTAACATGAGTATCTCTTCAACATTCCTTATAAACAAGTTCTAGTAACATTTCGGAGCAAAGAGTCTTGGGCATAATCTGAACAAGACATCTTACTAAGGAATCAGATCATTGACACTACTCTATTGCATGGAATATAGACATATAGATTATAAGCTAGGATAGAATTTTCTAGGCCTTAGGCAATGCAACTTCTTACTTTCAAGCTTAGCAACACTTCTCCAATGCTCCCTAAACTATACTATTCCCCTTAAAGACCATACCCATTTGCTTCAACTTATAATTCTCACATGGGCATTGATAAATCTATCGACTAATGTCCAAACTAAACAAAATCCTCTCGCCCTAATCAAGCCTAACTCGAAATCATAAGATACAATACTCTACACCATAATACTAGTCTAAACCACATGATTCAATCTTATATGTCTCTTCCATAGCTCACACCCTAAGCATAACATGCCTTACCGCTTCAATTACTAACTCAGAACTCTTACAATGGATTTACTAGCGCATATTGCATTCCTCTACTTATATCCCAACTTGACATTAAAGCCTATCTTTATAACCACATATGAACTTCAAGGAAAAACCCCATAAAGGCATACTTCACATATTCTCAAAACCTCTATCAACAACAACTTTCTTGCGCTATTCTTAAGAACACACATAAATTTTCAACTAACCATGACATGTATCAAAGACTTGGCCTCAATCTCACTTCACTCTTTAGCCTTAGATAGAAAAATATAAGTAACCTTTCTTAATGAGGGTCATCAACTCCCTCTCATCTAAACCATTGTTTATCCATTATCATCACCACTATCTTAACGTAGGAAGAGGTCACTGAAGGGCTAACACCTAAGGACCTGAAGCAAAAAAGAATACTATGCATAACTGGGGCCTGAAGAATAGAATATCAAAGGCATGGATTCATTAAAGAGATCTAAAATGAGGAAATACATGATATAAATTGGATTTCACTAGGATCATGAGTTAATACTTATCATAATCTATTCAACATAAGACTGGAGTTCACTGATTCATGAGTGATAACTCGAATCACAGAGTGACACTGTTACTTGCTTGCTAGAAGCTGAGAATGAACTTGAGTACTCATGAATTGTATAAGCATTGGCCTTTAGCATGGATCTATCACGCAAGACATGGATTTGGTGTGATATTGACTGAAATCCAAGGAATACTCTAGAGTAAGAAGAGATCATTATCTCATAACAACTCTTATTGACATTCATCATAATCTAATTCTCAAAACTTAATTTGGTTCTGCACTCTACCATCTCCCACTTAGATCAAAGCGGGTATTCTAAGTTTATGGGCCTACACATAAATGCTAAACTCACAAGAATAATTTATATTTTGAACTTACTGACTTCATTCTTGAGCAGCCCTTTCATATACCATCCTTAACTTTCTACCTTCAATAATCATCATTAAAAACTTACACTCTCATTTGCAAGCGTATCGACCTAACTAAACACATAATGACAGCCTTCCAAGATCACACTTCTATACTTATATTTTTCCCAATTCATAAAAATCAAAATCATTCTTAAAAGACCTAACACCATCTATCCAAAACTCCAAAACTTAGCTATTAAGAATACCATTTACTAAATAACTAGCCTTCTTCCACTTAGCAACTCAAGGGTACTATTAACCATACACAACACTTAATAACCTTAGAAAACAATGCAACCCCATATCACCTTGGGAAAACCTCTACATCATACCTATAACATCATACTTAATCTGTAATCAACAAACTTAAATTCTTGCATTCACTTATCATGCCTACTAGATCACCTCCATATAACTTGCATTACCAACCAAGCAATTATTGTTTCCACCTTTATGTTCCTCTACTATTCAAACTTAATGTCTAGTGCTAAACATGATTAAAAACACAGCCTCACATACTATTCTCACTTGGAAGCTATAAAACAAGATACCAAGAAATACCAGTCCACTAGGAACCCATAACTACCATAATTAATCACAATCCTATGGTATACCTTATGAAATTCCATTAGCACATCCTCCTTCTACACATCACAACTATTTACCCATCTACATACCTAAATTACTTTCATAGCTCTATAAGTTTCAACTAAACTCAAATTTTTTTTGCAACCTCAAGGGAAGCCTAAATCCATAATACTCAACCACCAAATACTTCATTACTATCCTATATCTTTCTAACACAATAGATACCATCAATAACTCATTTCTTACATCAAGAAAACAATAACTCACCTTAACTAATAACTTTTTCTCTACCTTTCACTAAACTAACACACAAGGACATATCACCTCAACACAAACTCGATGTCATGCACAAGTTTATTGTTATACTTTTCATTAATCATCATTCCCACTTTTTTTGTCACCACACTTCTATAACCACACTTTAAACTATAAAAGAGTTATACTAGTTATAAATCATAACACTCTAGGTTGCAATATTCATCGAATGCAAACTTTATTATACTGGCATAACTCATGAGCAACTAAATAAAATACATAAGTCAGAAAGAATAATATGGAAGATAAATCTTTTCTAAAAATCATCACTACAAAGCTATATAAAAATGATACAACTTTGACTATACGAAACAAAACTGGAATCAACTACATCAACTTTACTAACTGCCTATGAAGCCTCTACTAATATTGACTATAGGTAGCTGGGATGCGACTTCAACCACCATTAATCAATACATATGAGTAAGGAAGTAAAGTACATAAAATAACATCTGTCTGAAGTCCCCAAAGTAGGAGGACTCATCATCTACGGGCTTAAATATGCAAGTGTTTGATTATGATGTGCATACTACAACTAGTAGCTATATTTTAAAACTATGTAGTACATAGACATATATTTGGATCAGTACTTTTGGAATGTACTGAGCATATGGGGGTGAATGCATAAGAAAAAAAATAATGCACTATTTATGCAAACTGTCAAAAATTGCATGCTAAGTATAAGTGATTCACCTTGGCTTAAGAAATCAAAACTGTAAAATTATAAATCATGAGGTGTACAGTGTAAAGGTATTTCTATGAGCCGACACAATAAGTTCTAAAAAGTTTTAGTTTTATTCTATTTTCAAATCATGCTGGCTAAGTGTAAAAAAAAAAAAGACTCACCTAGATCATATGAAAACTAAAAGCTGAAATCTGGTAACGGAAGTCTTATGTAAGACATTATTTGAGTAAATTTGTGAGACTTTACACTTAGTTTCTAATAATTGTTCTATTATTCTTTTTCTGTTAAGATTTAGGGACTTTGGCAGGTTCTTCTAACTGACATAAACCATGTGATCCATCATGGAGTCCAACATTTTGTACCCACGTTAGTAGAGTTATTCTACCCTTGCCATAGAAATAGAACCTAGCTAGAGTGATCACTATATTGAACCCACTATGGGTGTTAAAACCGACGGTGGGACGTAGTTCTTGGCATAAAACCTTGGAACCATACCCAACTCGGTGCTAAATACTACTCCCAATCTGCTGCCCAGAACTTTAGAAAATCCACCTTAAAATAGCACAAGGGTTTGTAATGAAAACCAATTATGCTTCTCTTCTTTAAATCTCAAACTGTAGGAACAATGTGGATTCCTTGTCTTAGATTAGGATCAAAAGATCAAGTTTCTTTCTTAAATCTTGGTAAACAATTCATAAGAGAGACTCAAAATCATAATCTTATAGAGATATCAATACTGCAAACTTAAGGCTTTAAAACCCATTCTTTAAACTCATGCAAACTCATAGCAGGATGTCATGCTCAATATACTTCTTGAAATACTTCAACAATATCAAAGTAGTGAAATTAAACTAACAATATCATGCTTAAAACTCAATTGAAAATCTGTAAAATCATCTCAGGAGCATAAAGATATGAAAATAGATATGCAATTCAACATCTAAATCACTTGTAACGTCATAATCCTTAAATAATGATAATTGGGTATGAACCCTAAATTTGAACTCATA
>JAPEIP010000010.1:203978592-203993475 GCA_026120095.1 Capsicum chinense | reverse complement strand
AAAACTAAAAGCTGAAATCTGGTAACGGAAGTCTTATGTAAGACATTATTTGAGTAAATTTGTGAGACTTTACACTTAGTTTCTAATAATTGTTCTATTATTCTTTTTCTGTTAAGATTTAGGGACTTTGGCAGGTTCTTCTAACTGACATAAACCATGTGATCCATCATGGAGTCCAACATTTTGTACCCACGTTAGTAGAGTTATTCTACCCTTGCCATAGAAATAGAACCTAGCTAGAGTGATCACTATATTGAACCCACTATGGGTGTTAAAACCGACGGTGGGACGTAGTTCTTGGCATAAAACCTTGGAACCATACCCAACTCGGTGCTAAATACTACTCCCAATCTGCTGCCCAGAACTTTAGAAAATCCACCTTAAAATAGCACAAGGGTTTGTAATGAAAACCAATTATGCTTCTCTTCTTTAAATCTCAAACTGTAGGAACAATGTGGATTCCTTGTCTTAGATTAGGATCAAAAGATCAAGTTTCTTTCTTAAATCTTGGTAAACAATTCATAAGAGAGACTCAAAATCATAATCTTATAGAGATATCAATACTGCAAACTTAAGGCTTTAAAACCCATTCTTTAAACTCATGCAAACTCATAGCAGGATGTCATGCTCAATATACTTCTTGAAATACTTCAACAATATCAAAGTAGTGAAATTAAACTAACAATATCATGCTTAAAACTCAATTGAAAATCTGTAAAATCATCTCAGGAGCATAAAGATATGAAAATAGATATGCAATTCAACATCTAAATCACTTGTAACGTCATAATCCTTAAATAATGATAATTGGGTATGAACCCTAAATTTGAACTCATATAAATTCATCTTCAAAATTAATTTTGGGTACAAGGATGAAAGGGTATCCTTGTTTATAAATCTCACATACCTTAATAGGTTTGATTTGATGTAGAGAACTTGACTTGGAAACCTTGGGAATGTTCTTGAAAGCTTTTCTTGGAATTCTTGAACTTAAGAACTTAAATTCTTGTTTATCTTGAGAATATTGTAATGGAGTTTTGTATTTCTTTGATGGAGGAACCGTAATTTCTTGATTGTATTGAAGAAAATTTGATGAATTCTTGGTGTTCTTGAGGGGGCTAGGGTTTTCTTTGTGAGAAAAAGATGAATAAGAATGTCTATAATGCTTTTGGGGATGAAATTAAGTGTTATGGGCGGATTTGGGTAAGGGGAAGTGAACAAAGTTCCCCTAGACCCTTTAGGAACTGAAATAGCATGTGAAACAGTTCGGTATTGTGTTGTCCATCACGTTGCATCGCTAATTGCGTCGACAACCTATGGAAAATGCCATAACTTTTTGCTAGGGTATCGGATTTAGGCAAAATTAGTATCGTTGGAAAGCTAATTCAATTATATACAATTTTGTGGTTCTTGAGCTGAAAAATTCTACATATATAAAAAGTTATACACATCCAAAGTATACCCTTGTAGAATCGAATACAAACTTTGGACGAATCAAGGGCTCTTAACTTTGTGATAGGTGATTCGTATGAATATTTTCACCTCAAAATCACTTCAAACACTAGAATAATGATAATGAAACTTATATTCACATGGAAATCATTTAGATTAGAGCTTACACATTCAGGAACGACGGCTAAAATTCTAACACAAAAATGTGGGGTGTTACACTTAACATATCCATGAGGCAGAACATATCTATAGGCCAAACATCATAATCCGGGGAAAACCATCACCATTCATCAAGTCATGAAGTAAACTCATACTAAAGGCTCATTATTCTCAACAAAGACTAACATCTATAAATAAGCCCTCAAGGACAAATGTAAGTCTTGGCCTAAAGTGGGCAGGAGGAACCCTCTTCTAATCCTTGCAACTTCAATAATCAAGTCTAAGTCTCGGTGCTCTACCCTTAATCAATCTTAACACTCACATTCATATGCAATACATATATAACATCATCATGTGAAGAAGAGTAGACAGAAGCCTACCCTAAAGACGAACTGCAAATCATTGAATTATCCATAAAACATCCATCTTCACTCCACAATCTCTAAAATGTTGCCATACTATCAAAATCATAATAGATACATTATTAGGAGTCGAATAAGACCAATATAGCTATACTAAGGGTCGTGTTGAATTTTCGGTCAAGAAAGGGCCTGGGAGGCTTGCTAACAGAATCCATAATCAACCCCATCACGAGGTCTCTTGAAAGGTAGGGAAGTTTTGCATAAAAATTGAGCATAAATGGAGCATAAATCGGGTCTCAAATCAATCCTCAAAGTTTAAGAATTCAAAGACCTAATTTTTAAAAATCTATCAAGGAATTGAAGGAAACTTACCATAAATTTGAAAGGAAATTATGGAATAATGGATAACCAAGCTCCCTCAAAGCATCTACAAGCTTAACCCCAAGTTTTGCATTTCTCTTAGGGTTTTGGCTCTTAACAAATAGTTGAAGAATGAGCAAAACTGGGCAAGATGGGTCCTTTTATAGCCATTCCAGGCCCTTAGAAGTGGCTATCGTGACAGCAAAGTGTGCAATCGCCACATCATGTAGCCTACACCACTTGTCGTGATCGCGACTCCTTATGTGCAATCACACTACCGTGATTGCGGCTTAAGAATGGTGATAGCCATTGCATCAAATAACAGTTGATGACTCAAAATTCTTCAAAGTCTCTACAAAGGCCTCGAGATTCATTTGAAATCTCATATACACAAATGAACTATGTAACCATACCAAATTCGACATTTCAAACGTGATAGTACAATCGAATTTTCCATCTGGAGTCATTTAAAGGAAATATGGGTCCCACACTCAAATTTCCAATTCCTTAAATATTTGTCCAATAGGTCAAAATATGCTTGGGTGCATCAAGACCCAAACCAAACATCTACCTACCCTAAAATCGGCATTACGGAGCTGCTAATGCAGTCAAAATCCACATATGAGGTCATCTACTAGGAGTTTTTGTATGGGACCAAATCCTAACTAGTTAAAGATCCAAAATAGGGAAATAAGTCTAAAATCCAAACAAACTATCCGATCACCAAATCGATAGTTTTGGCAAGTCATAAATGACCTGTATCTAGTGTGGAAAGGCTAGAAATGCCAAAAATGCATACAAATCATGGAAATGACCAGGAGGGTCATTATAATATCCACTATTAAAAGGACTTTTATCCTCAAAGTTAATGATAGAAAGACCTCAAAGCTCGAAAGGATAAGGTATTTGGCCCACATGCTCCGAGCATGACTTCCCTAATAATCTCTACAAAGAGATAAAACTTACAAGGTATATTGCTAGGTATCCCCTTTACTATTAGCTCTCTTACTTCACTTCCAAATAATCAAAACTAAACTTCAACCATCAACTGTCCTCCAACTGAACCAGAAAAGGATGATGCACGTGAATCTAAACTACAACACACTGATACCATCTCGATACCCGCATAAATCAATAAAGGCTCATCCAAGCCCAAAAGCAAACCAAGGCATGAGTTATACAACCGATTATAAATCCAAATATAACCTTTCTTTACATTCCACATATTCTATCCAATCCAAACCAAAAAAGAATTCACCAAGTCCTGTTCGCACAGTATCATCATAGAGAACTCAAAGACCTGGAGATGATTTGCAGAAAGTTCAAGCAGCAAATATAAGAATAAGCCTATAAGGCACTGTCTAGGCAAACAAATAGAGATAATCAAGGAATTAAATATATGCCAGTGCTACAACTAATCTGAATGATAATTGAAATTGAGATCCAGAAGTCCAAAGTATAACTACTCATCACTGAAGGATTTGCTCCAGGATTCACATTAATCCTAGAATAAAACTAAGCAGAATCCAACCTAAGAACACTATTCCCATTAAGTATATCATTTGAAAATATTAATGAATAGTGAAGACCCAAAGTCAAAGCTGAAGAAACCAATACCTAGTCCATGGGCTATCATCTGAGCACCCATCAACTATAATCCATCAAAACTTTAGCAGGATGAATAGGTGACCAGGGAGTAGGATCAACCAGCCTATAGATAAAATTTGCACTGAGGCATATCTAAAAAAATATTGCACTCAGCTCTACAACTCCAAGATGAATTCTCAACACCAAGGTTGAGTCACTCGATCTCAAATTCCCAAACCAAGCATGAAGATGGGTAGGCATCCATACCCTAAATCTATCATAACTTCCAAATCTAGTTTTCAAATCAAGTTAAAAACTAAGCCAATAAGTCTATTTTAATGTCAATTACACAACTCAACCTTGGTATCCAAATCTGACATATCCGAGCTAAATTATATCGAGCCAAAATCAAAACATAGTTGAAGAACTAAATCACCACAGGATAAACCATTGACTAAAAATGTCAATAACCAACTCCATATTAGATAGAGGGCATGACATGTAGCCACAAAAGTGATCACAGGAAAGACCACTTGCCTCTAACTCTCTACCTCTACTTTAGACAAGAACCCCATCATGATAAGAACGGAGCATCCAATCTCCATACTAGTACCAAAGCAAACCCTCCTAAGAAGACATAACTGACAAATTTAAGAGATGAATCTAAGACATCTCGATAAAAATATCAAACCACTATCGGACAATGGGATAGCCACAAGTGAAGAATGGACCTCAACTGGTCAATCTCAAAAATGGGCTACATTAAGAGGGATAGCCAATGCAAAATTCTTTGCAATTGAGGATTGAGGTCTAAGAATCCCAAACTCAAAATGGGCGATATAACTAAATCGCCAGCTCTAAAACCATAACCGAACCACAAATGGTCAACTTACCTTTAATACCATAATCCATTCTATAATCAATTTAGCATAGATAGCAATAGAGAAAAACAACCAACCTCACCTCGCTATAGAAAAAAAAATCACCCAACCATTCTCAAGCTACTTAAGTCACCGAATAAGAACTGCAAGAAGTGGAATTCTAACTAAATACTATTAGTCTACCCAATGAGTAACAATAATAATATAATCCTCAATAAAATGAATAGGCGATACAAACATAAAAATCAATAGCAAGTACTACTCTAGGGCCACAATAAGGCCAATATGCCAAGGTAAATGGGACTCGATCCTAAAATCTATATCCATAGTGAGGAAATAACAACAAAGATTTACTCCATCCACTACTAAAAGAATAATCAATGGGGGTAGTCGTATAACCATGAATTCAATAGTAAGGTACACAACAACTAATATGAACTCATCAAGGCATATAATCATTGATGGGTACGAAGACCCCACTACACATAAATTTAAAAGGTAATGCAACAATAAAAGCACACCTGCCATGGTGAAATCCATAATCACATGCCTTACGGTTCTAAGGGTAGATAAATCTGAACGGATCTAAATTTCAATCGATTGAATGAATCATTAATTGAGGCACCAAGCATACTATCTCTAATTGAGAAAGTCACAACACTATAAGACTGATCTAAACAAGTTAAATGATAAGAAATACCATATTGAGGACACTCTCTAGACCAGTAATAGATTTCTTTGCAGTCGTAATAAATTCTTCAAGTTCTAACCAAGGCGAGTAACACAAACTAAACCCAAATAGCTGGCCAACTGACACTGAGACCACCCTCTACTATAATGTCCATCATTTCCACAATCATAACCTGCCTCAAGAACTCTAAGCTGGTGGGGAATACCTACTAACTCTAACAAAATAACTACCACATATCTGAAGGCACTTTCCAAACCAATGTCCTATCTCACCACAACTAAAAAAAGACTCTAGAATACTTTGAGGTACTGTCCTTCCTAATCTATAATGGCCGTCATGGCTTGAAGATCTATACCAAAATACTCCACGAGGTCCTATGAAAACTTTTTCCAGTATGACCGCTATGAATAACTTGAGACCTACTCATAGTCTGAAACACTACTCACGGAGAATTAATAGGCTACACAAGAAGTTGAACTTCACGGGAAGGATTTTCCGAATAAAGTACCAATAGCACTATACTAATGGAATATCATCTTATCACCATCTCCATAATTCCAAATGCATACTCTCTGAGGACCTCACATAATTAACAACTTAAGGGAAATAAGTCCCAGTTGCTATTAAGTGGTTTGATGCTAAATGGAGTAGAAATGTTAGTCCTCTAATAAATTCATGCACCATATGTTGCTCTGAAGGATATAGCATAGGAAAATGCATGTCCCACTCAAGAAACCCAATCTCATACTCCAAACTAATAAAGAACCCTGATGAACACCAACGAATCCAATACTAGCCTAAAAACTGCTTGATGAACTAAATGCCATCCGTGATAGTGATGTATCTATAAATATACTTGGGATCCCTAACTGAATCTCGAAGGGTTGAAAGAGTCGTGAGATCTAATAGAGCCTATGCTGGCCCTAAATCCTTTGTTGGACACTAGAGATCTTCGATATCCATCTTTGGCTCTCTAGTTTGATGATATGCTAAAACTCCTGGAAATGCATGTTGAAGCCTCATTTACATCTATTGATACTATCGCATCATCCTTTAGGGGCAGAATAGAGTCAAATAATATGCTTGAGGCTCATAGCAATATGGACACATTATAAGGAGTCAAGAATAAATTTTCCAAGAATGTCCCTGTAGCCTTCCAAAAATAAGTTATGAACATTTCCACACCAATTTGTAGGACTCTACTAAACACTTAGCTTTTGTACTAATACATCGGTAAACCAGATTCTGATACCAATTTATCATGACCTAATTTCTTGGATCATGATAGCACCTACTATAACCCACCAGTAGGAAAAACAACCCTATAGTCTAGGACTATAAGTAATTAACTACACAGAAAGATAAAAGGAAGAATGCAGGATATATGTAATAAAAGGCTAGAATATACAAGATAATCCCAAAACCTAGTAGAACCAGTACAAGAGCTTCTAACATAAAAAGAATACAAGTAAGGCATAAATGAATATACAAATACAACCATCACTAAATACAACATAGAGACTAGTCTAATACTTAAGAGGGAGGAAAGAATACTTCGGACGTCAGGAGCTCGCTCTATGTCTTAAACCATGGCTGCTCCACATGATGTACATAACACTAATGATAACCCGTACTATGATTTGCAACCTGCAAAAGTGTAGTATGAGCACCAAACATATGGTACTTAGTAGGCAACTGCCAGTGAGCCCCAAAGATAATGTAGATATATACAACATATAAATAGAATAAAATCTAAACCCATATGTCCAGTATCCATATAACAAATCAAGAGATATAATAAGGATAAACCATCAAATTTTAGCCATACCCGTAAATCTCAACACTATACCTTATATCACCAGACAATATACCAAATAAAGATGAAAGAAGGATATATTTATATAAGGTCAAGGACTGAATATACAATCTGAACAAATGAAGGAAGGAATAGATATATGGTAATACCATGACTACATAAATCTAGATATACATATATATATATATATATAACAAGGTCAACTTGAAGTACAACCTAAATCATCATATCTTTATTTTAAGACCTTATACTTCTATCAGGATTTAGTACTAATACACTCAAGGTTTCTAGTCCATCTACCTAGTAATGAGCTAATCATGTATAAAGGCATTCTTGTAAAATTAGAGGGGGCAGAAACATACCTCAAATCTCAATATCAGATCATTAACAAAGTTGTCATTAACTAACCATAACAATGATCATCAAAACAATAATTACAATAGTAATAACAACTCTAGTAACCACCTAGTTCAAATAAACAATACCTAGATGAACCTTTCATATACCACCATCGCCCCAAGCTCAGAAGGCTCAATCAACATACAACACACCATAAGGCGTAATCATTACCCATACCTATGCAACCTTCATAAGGCTGATACATATAGGTAGATACTGGTAATAGGTAATATGCATGCAAGAATCAATATCTAAAAGTACAACTCATCAAACCATAACTAATCTTGGTTCTCAAATAGCCTTTATGTAATGATGTGATATAAGAGGTTATCATAGAACCCCTAGGATGTGGCACAGCCTCTATAATAATGATGTGATATAGGAGGTCATCGTACTTCCCCCAAAACATTGCATAGTCTCAAAAATAAAAGATGTGATATGGGAGGTTGTCGCAAAACCCCTGAGATCATCACACAGTCTTAAAAATAAAAGATGTGATATGAGAGGTTGTCGTATAACACTTGAGACCATTACGAAAGTGGTTATTATAACAGGATAGTGTGTGATTGCCATATCTTATGGATGCACCACTTATAGTGATCGAGAATTCTTATATGTGATTGCACCACCATAATCGCGGCTTAAGGACAGTGATATCCATTGTACCAGATAACAGTTAAAGACTTGGAATTCTTCCAAGTCTCTACCAAGGCCTCAAGATTTATCCAAAATCTCTATACACAAACGAACTTTGTAACCATAAAAAATTCAACATTTTAGATATGATGGCATAATTATATTTTTCATCGGAGGTCATTTTGATGAAATATGGGTCCCTGATGAGCGGTGATCTTACCACTTATTCTTACTCAACAAATATATACATTACCTTGGTTTGAATGAGTTAATATAACACATTTGTGAGTAAACACACTAATATCTACCCTTTGTAGGTACAGAGTTGAAAAGCTAGAAAGATGAGGATTAGAGCTTAAAATAAGTGAAAAGGGAATAGGAAAGTACAGCTGAAGACTTGGAGCAGGAACTGGCCTCAGATACCGTGGTTATGGTCTGCTGACCGCAGTTGTGGCAATCAAGTAGAAGTTAGTCAATTGCAATCTCAAAAGTTAACCGTGGTTGCGGCCAAACTATCGCGATCGCGGCCTAGAGAAACAAAGTATCATAGGGGAAAAACTGGAAATGCACGTGGTTGTTACTAATTTTGACAAAATGACTCTAACCCTATCATATATTAATAACTCCATCTTTCCTAATTTTTAGGTTTAGCTTTAGTAATTGATAAGCCTTCATTTTTAGAGAAGAGAATATAGTGTAAATTTTTAGTGAAGAATACATTAGAGACTTTCTAAGTAGAAGATTTGATCACTACCATTGTTGATACTATGAGAGATCCAAGTTTGAAGTAACATTCACTTAAATCTTCAACAATTTATTTCAATGAAGATTATGGGTATATCTATGCTTATTTATCTTATGTGTAGCTAAATCTCCCTCTTAGGGATATGTGTGAATAGGGGTTAAAGTATGTGTGGATTTTTATTATTAGCATCTATTTTGTAGTTTATGTTTATGGGTTTTAGCATTGCTATGCTAATTTGGTTGGGATTTGATAGGTGAAAGCCCTAAATACTCACATGGGTTTGATGAGAGAAAGCTCCAAGCTCTATAAAGTTTGAGGCCATCTTTGAAAGAAGGGTTTGGGTAAAGTGTAGGAATCCATATCATCCTTGAAAGAGGGATGTGGAAACCAAAGTAATTATAGATAATTATATGTATAGTTTGCAAAATTTTCAATATCTTAGACATAAGGGTGAATGTGAGGTTGATTATACCATAGGTATCATCCTAGAAATAGGGATTCCTAGATTGAGGTTGTGGTAACAAATTATTGAACACACCTATAAGGTATTCGAAAGAATTAATGGGTGAAATTTTGGTGTTTTGTCGAAAGACTAGTATCAAAGTCTATAACCAAGCCTACCCATATTTGACTTACTAAATTGATGTTGATAACTAACTCCCACATATCACTCCCTTAGTAATTCATAATCCCAAGATCTGTGCTTAATTGTTAAACTGTAATTATTTGTAGCCCCGTATTTATACTAGAAAATCCAAAAAGAAATACTAGTGTAGGAACCTATATCCCTCATTTAATTTTTGTACCATTTGTTTGAATTTAACTTGTATCTATCATTTCAAATTAACTTGATCACCATTAACATTGTTCCTCGTGGATTCGATCCCGACTCCAAAGTTGGGCAAATATATTGCACTTAAATTAACTTGTAAGTTGAGTGTTATTAGTCCCACACTCAAATTTCTAATTCCTTAACTTTTGACCAATAGGTCAAAATAAGCCTAAGTGCATCAGGACCTAAACTAAAGGTGTACCTAGCCTAAAATTGACATTTTGGAGCTACAAGCTCAGTTAGAATCTACATTTGTGGTATCCTAACCAGAAAAAGCTCCAAAATAGAAAAATGAGCCTACGATTGAAACAAACTATCCGATCACCAAATAGATAGTTTTGGTAAGTCATAAATAACTTGTATACACTATGGAAAGGCTTGAATGCAAAAAAATCATGCGAATAAAGGAAATGACCAGGAGCAAGATGATCATCAAAACTTGACTGGCCTTCATTAATAATCTGAAGAGCGGCCTGAATAGGCACACTAGACTGATCTTGATTCTGATATGTTTGACGAGGGTCCCAACCCTAAGAACCACTGCCTCTAAATTATGATCTACTAAAGCTCCTACTGAAACTACCCTAATATCGTGGCCTCTTATTGCTGCCTCCTTAAGATTCACGATGCATCCCCTTCATAACATGAGCATGATAAAAATCCCTCAGGAAAAGACCTACCCACACAACCAAACTCTGTGAGACATACAAAGATGAAGTCTCAACCCTCAAAAAAGCAATGAACCCTCTTATACTTAATAGTCAGAATAGAAGCAGCATGTCTTTCCAACTTGTGAAATCAATCTACACAATCCATAATTGTAATGGATCCTTTCTCCAACCTCGAGAACTGATCTCTCAGATGATCCCTAAGACTGCGAGGTATGTACTTCTCTAAAAAAATATCAGAGAACTGAGTCTATGTCTATGGAGAAGATCCAGCTGTCCTAGAATCAATATGACCTCTCCACCAATGTTAACCTGCCAAGTCCAATTGAAAATTAGTGTAATCCACACAACTAGTCTTAACTAGGCCCAAATTCCAAAGCCTATCCTCACAAGTAATCAAGAAATCATACACATCTTCGCTCGATGCACTAGAAAACCTAGGCAGAGCCAATCTCAAAAACCTGCCCAATATCTTATACTCCTTAATAAACATAGCACAGTGGGCAACCACCAGGAAAGCAATTTTTGACTGGGCAATAGCCATCTAAGAAGGACCTCAACTCTAGTATCCACAGTTATAGGTTGCGCCCCCACCTCAGTAATAATTTCATCTATAGACTATGCACTATCAGATGGTGCACCACTAACCAATCCTAAAAAATGAACAAAAGCAACATTGAGAATTGAAGAAGAAATAAACCCTCATGGTGCCTGGCCTGGTCTTTGGCCCACCGTTGGCTGAGGCAAAAGAACCTCTTGCTCTGGAGTAGGAATAAAGTTTGGTGAAGGCCCTTTATCCTGGTCCCTAGGTGAGGACACATCTTTGGGGTGTCCACAACCTATAGGTAGTCTACAAATAGCAATAGGATCCCTAGGCTCACTCTTAGAACCAATATCTGGTGTAGCAATAGCATGTTCCTAGCCATCTATGAAAGAGTAAAACCAAAGGAATGATTTTGAAACCAACTCTGACTCTTAGCAAAAAAATAAGTAAAATAAGTAAAGAACTCCTAACAATATCCAATAGCCTCCTAAAGATAAGAAATAAACGCCATTGTTCTATTCCACAAAACTCTACCAGACAATTGCTACTGTACCAACAATACGAGTGAACCTAGGCTCTGATACCAATTTGTCATGACTCGATTACAAGTCATAATGGCACCTACTTTATCATGCTAGTAGGTAAGCCAAACTGTATCTTAGAGCTACACGTAATAGGCTAATTTGGTGAAAATGGCCTAAAAGAATAAAATCAACATCTAAAGAGTTAATATAGCAATAAAGTAGTCAAAACAATCTAAAATATAGATAAAAGGTTAACAACCATCCCAAGGCTTAGTAATGTCGGTACAATAACTACTAAAAATGAATTATAAGTACATAATAGTCAAATACAATCTATCTCAAAAATGAAATACTAGACATAGATAAACAAAATAAAAAGGGGGAACTTCAACTACAAGAGCTCACCCAATCTCCAAAGTCAACCCTATATGATCGTTCCATCAACGGCGATAATTAGTATTCGGATCAGCACCAAAAAGGTACAGAAGAGTAGTATGAGTACCAAAACCATGGGTACTTAGTAGGAATCGTTGGACAACTAAGATAAATCATGATAAAAATGTAACAAGATCAAAGATAAAATCACTAAGTCAAGGTAAAAAGGTAAACCTGAAAATAAGCTCCAACACCATTGTTCATAAGTAAATAAATAAATAAATACACAAAGTAATGTAAGGACCACACTATTATAACTACTAAATTGGCCCCTACAAGCCAATAAGTTTAGAAAAGTAAATAACCCGATGCAGGCCCCCATAAACCTAGAGTAGAGCTGTGCCAAAATTTGAGTCAACCCATTAACCCGAATCGATAATTCAGTTATTGGATTAGTGGGTTGTTTTTCTAGATTTTCTAGTTGAGTTTTGATTTTATTATTTTTGTTACCAGGTTTTTGGGTTGGGGCTCAATTTAATCATTTTTTTATCGGGTAACTCGATAAATTGATAAATAAATAGGCTGTGTACTAAATCTCAATTCAAACACAAATTATCCTAATTTTCATAGGCCCAAAAACTAACCTAATCCTAATCTGTTATTACGGAATACGGTGACTGAGGGTAATTGGGTTATTCACGTATTCAATTAGAATTAGAAAAGTTATTCACTTACTCACCTCTCACTACTCACAGATATCGTTGTTGTTGGTTGTTGCTCAAGATAAAAACATTGATGTTGGTTGTTTTTGGATATTGTTGGTTCTTTATCAAGACTCAAAGGCCAAAGTTGTTGTTTTTGCACTCAACCGGTAACTTCTATTCTCATCTCATTATCAGATAGTCAATCTTCTACTCCATCTTTGATTTTTGTCCAATATTTGATGTATGTCATTATTTGGAAAGATTTAATAGTATATCTTTAATTTTAATACTTAATTTTTAAGAATTCAGGTGTTATTTGCTTGATAGTTGATATCCGACCCAACCTAGAGTATTGAATCCCACGACAATATTTCTTTTGCTCTATAATTGGAATTTTTTTGGTTGTCTTGACTGAAGTGAATTCTATTCCATTTGGATTAGTTGTGTCACTAGTTGAAGGTTATTGTCGCAAAATTTGTCAACTGTGTTGCTTTAATGTGAAAGTTGGTTGACTTTTTATTAGGATAAGTTGTGATCAAGCTATTGAATATTTGCATATTGTATTCCTGGAAAAAGGATAGTACAATTTTTATTGTGAAATTACTGTTCAGTTAAAAGGGTAGATTTGGTTTTGCTTGTAAGTGGGAGGATTTGAGTTGTAGTTTGGAATTTTCTTATTTTTTATCTTAGTTGTTGAATGTTATGAGAAAGCTTATGGACAGTCTTGGTCAAACTTTATTGATGGTTGATTAAGGTTTTGAAGAGGTTTTTTTTTATATAGAATATTGTACTTGTATAAGAACTTTTGATTTTCTGGACTTGATTATCTTAGATGTAGATAAATTGTGTGTAATTTTTGGCCAATACAATTGTGAAATGACAAATTCTGCTAAACCCTCATCATTGATAAGATTTACATCAACTTATAACTCATCTAATAGTGGGTCGATTGGCACTAGCCAAAACACATGTTCCTATTTTTTGGTCATACGCTCATCACTTTTAAGGTCAAAATTTGGTATGATTTGTTCAGTGATTGAGAAAGTTGAGGGACCAAGACGAGGCTAATAGTATATGATAAGTATATATTTAATCATAAAGGCAATGCAACTTTAATCATATTGACATTTTGCTATATTTTGGATTACTGAAGGATTACTTTGACATTAGAAATTGTTGTTTGTTTGATAAGAAATGATTACTTTGGATTACTATTGTTGTTTGTATTGGCTTTCTCTTTGAGCTATGTGTTGAATGCTATACATACATAGTTAAACTGTTGTATTTTTGTTGTTCGCTTGCTGAATTATGTTGTTGGCTTGTTGTTTGATTAGTTTTTTTTTTTTAAATCACAGTCATAGTGACACAACTAGATGGAAGAAAATAATATAGTTGGTAAAGTGATTGGTGAAAGTAGAGCTTTTGATTTGAATATAGTGAATCAAATTCAAACTATTTAGTCTAAAGAAAAGAAAGAACGGAGAAAAAGATCTTGTATGTGGGATTATTTTACTACTAAAGTTGATCCTGAAGGAAATAAAAAGGGTGTTTATAACTATTGTAAACAAAAGTATTTTGTTAACACAAAAGATCACGGTATGATGGCAATGCATGGTTATATAAATAAATGCAAAACAAATGCCCCATAATATTGATACTAGGAAATCAAATGTAGCATTTCAACCGGTTACAGAGGGTAACAAGGGTGATGTATCAACTATTTCATGGAATTTGATCAACAAGAGTGTAGAAAAGCTTTATGTCATATGATAATTCTTGATGAGCTTCTTTTTAGATTTGTTGAAAAAAAGGTGGTACAACTTTTTTTGTATTCCCTCCCATACCACTGTTACTCATGATTGTTTTTATCTCTTTGATAAAGAGAAAAATTAAATGAGGAACATTTTAAGGAAACACAACAAACAATGTGTATAATGATTGATACTTGGACTTTTGTGCAAATAATCAATTATATGTGTATTACTGCTCATTGGATTGATAAATATTGAACTTTGCATAAAACAATTATCAATTTTTATCTAATTTCTAGCCATAGAGGTGAAGATATAGCAAAGGATATTATTAAGATTATAGATGAGTGGGGATTGCATCGGATTTTCACTAGTACAATTGATAATGCTAGTTCAA
>JAPEIP010000010.1:203944608-203962285 GCA_026120095.1 Capsicum chinense | reverse complement strand
AGATGTTTAGATTTATGAACCAAAAACCAACATGCTTTACTACTTTTAGCATATCCTATGAAAACGCAGTCCACAGTCTTAGGTCCTATCTTAACCCTTTTAGGTATGGAAACTTAGACCTTTGCTAGACACCCCCACACTTTGAAATATTTCAATTTGGGTTTCCTTCCTTTCCATTTTCATAAGGAATTGATTGTGTCTTACTATGGGGAACTCTATTGGGTATACAGTTGGTTGTAAGGATAGCCTTCCCCCACAAGTTTTGTGGTAAACTAGAACTTATAAGTAAGGCATTCATTATTTTCTTCAACGTTTGGTTTTTTCTTTATGCAATTCCATTAGATTAAGGTGAATACGAGGACGTAGTTTAATGGACGATTCTATTTTCTACACATATTTTGGCAAAGTGAGATTCATATTCTCCACCCCTATCACTTTTTATCATTTTTATCTTTTTCTCTAACTATTTTCAACTTTAGTTTTGTATTGCCTAAATGCATATATTGCTTCATCCTTACTATTTAGCAAGTAGACATAATAGTATCTAGTTCAATCGTCAATAAAAGTCATGAAATATTTTTTCTCACCACGTGATGGTGTTGACTTCATATCACAAATGTCAATGTGTATTAAGTATAAAGGATTGGAATTTCTTTCAACGGACTTATAAGGATGTTTTGCACACTTTGATTCCACACATATTTGACACTTTGATTTATTGCACTCAAAGTTTGGCAAAACCTATAAGTTAATCAGTTTTCATAACATTTTATAATTAACATGGCCTAAATGTTCATGCCACAAATTATAAGACTCAAGAAAGTAAGAAAAATTTGAATTTTTATTGATTTTAACATTCATTACTTTCATATTAAAAAGACCCTCGGTGAGATAGCCTTTTCCTACATACGCCTTTTCTAATTACAATTTTTCCAGAAACGGTTATATATTTGAATCCATTCTTTTCTAGAAGTGAAACATAAATTAAGTTCCTACGTAACTCCGAAACATACAAGACATTATTAAGTGTCAAGACCTTTCCTGAAGTCATTTTCAAGTCCACTTATCCTGTTCCTTCTACCTTAACCATAGCGGAGTTAGTCATATAGATCATTTCCTCTACTTGAGCCAGAGCGAATTACGAAAATAACTCTTTGTTGACACAAACATGGCGGGTGGTACCAGAATCCATCCACCATTCGCGAGGATTCCCCACTAAGTTGCATTATGAGAACATAGCACACAGATCAGTACTTTCTCGGCAACCTTATCATCCTCTTCAATACGCAGTCGGACAGTAAGATCTTTGACAATCATCTCCTTGTGTTTGTTCTTAAAGTATTTTTTAAAGTCTTTTGACATAGGTGGTAGCTTCTCAATGATCGCTGCTACTTGAAATGTATTATTCACAATCAAACCTACAAAACAGTTTATGTGAGTATAAAAAACATTTTCAATTTGTTCAACTAAGGTATTTTTCAAAGATATACCTTACGCTAGGAGATCATGGATGATTACTTGCAATTCCTGCACTTGAGAGACAACTGATTTGCTATCTATCATTTTAAAGTCCAAGAACCCTGCAACAAAGAATTTCTTAATTCATGTATCCTCTGACATGTATTTTCGTTCTAGTGCCCCCATAATTCCTTCAATGTCTTAGTTCCATTGTAAATATTATAGAGGTCATCTTGGAGACCACTCAAGATATAATTCCTGCAAAGGAAGTTCGAGTGTTTTCAAGCCTCTACAATCACGAAATGCTCTTTGTACAAAGTTCCCTCGGGTACCTCATGAGCATCCTCACTAGTGAACCTTTGAAGGCATAGAGTGGTGAGGTAAAAGAACATCTTTTACTGTCATCGCTTAAAGTCAATGCCCGCAAATTTTTTAGGCTTCTCCGTAGGTGCCATTGGTTGTGGAGTATTTGCTCGACTTGTTGAGGCAATACTAGTTGCTCCCACAGTCATAGCCGTATCTTGCATTTGACTTTCGTTAGTCATTTTTCCTGTCACCATAAGACAATAAAATTTAGTATTTTCAGAATACTACTTATAAAGTTAAGCAACTTTAAACTCTTCTTCTTGTTTCTAGTTAACGATGAAGTTTTTATGAATTCTAATCGTCAACCAAGTGATCTTTAATTTGTGATGAAGATTTTATGTCTTAAAATCACTAGTAAGCTCAAATGGAGTAGAAAGCTTAAAGCTTTAATCTCCAAAAACAAGTAATGCAGATTCTGCAAAGGTTATTCCTTAAGATTGTTATTTCATATGTATTTTGGGTACACGAATCTGTATCTATATACAACACCAACTTCAAAAATAGTTCATGTATAAATAAGAACACCTTTAAAGTTCTTTAACACCTTGAACATAAGATTACTAATAATCTATCCAAGAAGTGTGTTAGATTTCAGAAAATAGATGAAACAGAATTTAAGTACAAGTCCCCCGACTTCATAGAGTATCCATAAGGAATAATTCCCCTCACTGTACCCGAGGTTATGGAATCTTTCTCCCAGGATAAAATAGCCTACAATCCGAACAATAGCGATACCTCAAATTATTGGATTCTACGAACTCACTCAACAACTTAATGATCACACGAAGTATTTGTTAAGTATAGAAGCGTTTTTGTTTTCAAAATTCATATTCATACCTGAGAAAAATAGTAGGTATTTATAGCCTTAAATATATTCTTTTAGAAAGGATGCATTGCTTCAGCAGAAAGGCATCTTTCTGTAACAATCACGTATCTGTTCGGGAACTGCACCAGGACTGCGTCCAAAGTGCGGTCGTAGATGACATTTTGCAGATTTTAGTGAGCATCTATGTTTGAACTGCATCCGCAATTTTTTGATCTACGTGCGCAGATTGGTCGTATTTCAAAACAGTGTGCCTTTTCTTGAAGGGTCGCATTCCTTCATGATGTACATTGCGTATGCATTGTAACTGTGCCTGAAATGCGCCCATATTTGTAGAAATTTTATCTAAAAAATTAGATTTCATCGATTGACAAATCCAAATCCAAATTCGAAGCTGAGTCGAGCGAGCAACGGCGATGACGACGTGAGGGATCTCTTATTTTTTCCCTCACTTACCATGTGGAGTTAGTGTTTCTCATTATAAAACCTCACAAGTTCTCTTCCCACCAATATGGGAGAAATAAGTGAACTTTCTAATTTAGGAATACAATTTTTAAATTGGTGTCTCCCTTTTCTCCATCATTTTCCCTCTATTTTCCATTTACATACACCTTGAACCCAACAGAAATTGTCGTTAGGAATAAATGTCACTAATATGCTATCAACTTTGACATTTAGTTTCATAAATTAATTAATAATAGAACTTTAGATTTCTCATCCTACAGTTCCATCCATTTCATTTTATTCATCATTTTTTTTATTTTGTATATCTTTAAAATATTAATTAAAAGGACAATTTAATCATCTGTTCTTCAATTTTAATGTAATATCAATTCTTACTTTTATCATATTAAAATCTATCAATTCTTTCTTGGCTTTTCTAAAACCTCAAATATTTTTGAATAAATATTTTTTATAAACGTGACAAATAAAATAGAACGAATGAAGTTTTAACTATTCTTCTAGCTCATCTTTTTAATTAGTTAACTCTATGTCATGTCATAACCTTCTCCAATATAATCATTCTTAAGTTAAATTCAAATAAGGGAATGTTATTGTTAACAACAATCAATATGAAAATAGTTGAATTGCTATAAAGTCTTCGAATACAAAATCATATAATCTACCTACCTCATATCAATCTAAAAATGGTGTACAAATACATTTGTGTTGCTGAAGTGTTTGAGCTCTCAAAATAATCTACCGTACAGAAAAGTTAGTAGTTGGGTTCTAGGCTGTTGACTTTGACTTTGGAGGGATGGAATGAAACCCAGGGAAGCACAGTTCAGCAGTGAGCCAGTGACATGTTATCAATACTTTCAAATATGGCTGGCTAACGACTTGACACTTAATCGGATCTCCTCCAACATGTGGCAAATCGGCCTTCCAAGAAACACCCTCTTTTCTGCCTCTATTTTTGTGATTTGTTTTAAATATTCCACCTATCATATCTACAACAAGTACTTTAGTTATCTTTAGAGAAATTTGTGTTTGTTTTCTATAATTTTGTACAAGACATATATATGCCATTTCTACATAATGATTTTCTTTAATTAGAAACACCACTTTGTGGAAGTTTGAACCCTTATGATATTTATATGCAAATTTATAAGTTTTTTTTTTAAAGAAGTCAAATATATATATGGAAGAGGAATTAATAGAGTAATTTACCTTCTCATAACCTTTACCAAAGTAGGGAATTCCCTCTCTTAGTATTATAGCGGCAATATAATGTCTTACCTCCTGATAAATCCTTTGGAGTGAAAACGTTCCTCTTTTACCATTGTTGTATTCAATAACATACTCTGACTAATAAGGCTAGGACTTTAATTTATATACACAATAGTGTTGGGTTATTAAGAGGTGTGAATGAAAAATGAAAATGTGGTGTTTTTTTTTCGGAAAGACACTAAGAGAAAGGATGAAATTTAAATAGGCACCTTTTCAGATCGTATGGTTATGACCTTTCCAATGATTGTGAGTTTTTTGAAGAGTTGTAACTTTTTCAAAGAGTTGCACCTTTATGAAGGGGTGCACCATTTTTAACCATTGTTTCTCTTCATGAAGAAACACCTTAATGGCTATAAATACCTGAATTTTTCATCAGGTAAAGACAATTTTTTAGAGTTGAAAACATTCTTCTTCTTCTTAAAAAGTCTCTTATGATTATCAAACTGTTGAGTGCACTTGAATTTTTTGAAAGTTTGAGGTACCGCTACTTTCAGAAAGTGAATCATTTTATCCTGTGAGGAAAGATTTCATAACCTAGGGTACTTAAAGGGAATAAATTCCTTAAGGACACACCGTAAAGCCGGTGGACTTGGTTCTTAAATTTCTGCTTTATCTTGATTTCTTAATAGTTGATAAACACTTCATTTCATTATTCATTTGAACTTGTGTTTGAAGGTGTTAAACTTAATAGTAGTTCTTAAAAACTTGTTCTTGAACTTCGTTTGAAGTTTGTATAGAAAAACATATGGATTATTGTTGGAAACAACAATATTAAGGAATTTCTACTGATTTGTATTATTTGGTTTTACTGCTTTTCATCAAATATTTTGAACTTCATATTGATTGTCCTTCAATTGTTGCAACTTGTGTTTGAAGTTCTTGAAACATCATTTTGATAGTTCATAAGTTGGTTGAACTTGTGT
Source organism: Capsicum chinense (assembly GCA_026120095.1). Classification (NCBI taxonomy): domain Eukaryota; kingdom Viridiplantae; phylum Streptophyta; class Magnoliopsida; order Solanales; family Solanaceae; genus Capsicum; species Capsicum chinense. Next base: position 203,956,984 of record JAPEIP010000010.1, on the reverse strand, counting down.
TGAAATTCTTAACATTTGTTTTTGCTATTTTCCAAAAAAATTATTTGAACTTCATTTTGTTGATGTTCATAAGTTGGTTGAACTTATTGTTAAAAGTTCAAAGTTATAAATACCAAGTTTAAACTTTATTTGATTGTTCATATGTTAATTTGAACATGTTTTTGAAGTTATTGTTGAAAAATACAGATTTTACCAAATTCAAGATAAACAATAATTTTAAGGAAATTAGAAAAATATATATTTTTGTGCTTGCTTGGTGAAAGAAAAAAAATTATTACTCTTTCTAAATCAATTATTTCGTGAATCTACATTGGGTCTGATTTGGTGAAAACTAAAATCTTTTGATTTCTACTACCTCAATTAGAAGAATATAAAAAATTCACCAAGAAATCAGTGTGGAAATTTGGTTCGAAGAATATAAAAACTTCATCGATTTGGTAAACTCTCTGTATTAGTTTCTGAAGTTTAAAACGCATGGATTTTCACTCTGTTTGGATTTAATTCTGATTTGAAGTCATAAAGATTTCATTAAGTTTTAAATTTCATTCGATTGATGATCTGAAGATATAAAAACTTCATCATTGACTAGAAACAAGTTGGCTAAAGATTAAAGTCTTTATTGTTAGTATTTTGAAATACTAAAGAGTATGTCAAAGATTGATAGGAAAATGACGAATGAAATTGAACAACAAATTGATTTGATTGTGAATAGTATTGTCCCAACAACAACCAATGTTGTGTCATTAAGTCATTTACATATTACTCTAGCAATGAAAATGGCAGAGAAACCAGAAAATATTTTGATGTCAATTCAAAGAATGAAAGTAAATGATGTCATTTTGGCTGGTCAAACTTGAAATGTAAATGTTCACAAGTATAGAGCCTCATTTTCTAGAATAAGAAAATGTTCAAAGGCAATTGCTATATTTGTAGTGACATTGGATGCAAAGCTCTAAATAGTCATGTTCTAAATAAGAACAAGAAAAGAGATTCGATAAACATGTTGGAAACAACTAGAAAGATTGAAAATCTATGTGATATGATCACTGAAAGCAATCTTGTTAGATATCCAAATGAATGGTGGTTTAATTTAGGAGTCACTATACATGTTTGAGTGGACAAATAGGCTTTTGCTACTTATGATACCGTTGGTCCCAAAGAAGTGATCTTCATATAAAATAATGCAATAACCAAGGTTGAAAGAAGTAGGAATATATTCCTAAAAATAACTTCCGACAAGATGTTGACTCTCAATAATGTTCTCCACGTTCCTATTATTAGGAAGAACTTTGTGTCGACAACACTTCTTATTAAAAATGGGTTTAAGTGTATTTGTTTGGATAAAGTTATAGTAAGCAAGAATGAAATGTATGTAGGAAGGGCTACCTCAATGAGGGCCTTTTCAAACTTGATATAATGCTAGTTGAAATGAAGAAAGTTGAGGCTTCTTCTTACTTGTTAGAGTCAAATAATTTATGGTATAGTCATTGAGGATATGTCAATTATGAAACCTTGTGAAAACTGATTAGTTTGGAAGTGTTGCCTAAATTTGAGTGCAATAGATCAAAGTATCAAATATGTGTGAAATCAAAGTATGCTAGCATCTGTATAAGTCTGTTGAAAGGAATTTCAATCCCTTAGACTTAATCCACACAAATATTTGTGATATGAGGTCAACACTATCTCGTGGTGAAAAAAAATATTTTATAACTTTTATTGACGATTGCACTAGGTACCGTTATGTCTATTTGCAAAATAGTAAGGATAAAGCAAAAAATGTGTTTAGACAATATAAAACCAAAGTTGAAAATCAGTTAGAGAAGAAGATCAAAACAATAAGAAGTGGTAGGGATAGAGAATATGAATCTCCTTTTGTGAAAATATATGTGGATAATAGAATTGTCCATCAAACTACTGCCCTGTATTTACCTCAATCTAATGGGATTATGGAAAGAAGGAATCGAACCTTAAAGGAAATAATGAATGGCTTACTTATTAGTTCAGGTTTATCGCAAAACTTGTGGAGGGAAGCTATCTTTACAGCTAATCAAATACTCAATAGAGTGCTCCATAGTAAGAAACTATCAATTCCATATGAAAAATGAAAAGGAAGGAAACTCAACTTGATATATTTTCAAAGTGGGGGGGTTTCTAGTGAAAGTCCAAGTACCTATGCCTAAAAGGGTGAAGATAGGACCTAAGATATGGAATGCATGTTCATAGGACAAGCTAAAAGTAGTGAAGTATGTTAGTTTTTGATTCATAAATTCAAACATCCGAATATCAATGAAAATATGGTAATTGAATCAGCTAATATTGAGTTCTTTGAACACATTTATCCATATAGTACTAGACATGAAAATTCTAGTGGAGGATCTAAATGACCTTGAGATGAACCTAGCGAGAATGTACATAATAATAAGAATCCAAGACGTAGTATACATCAAAGAGCGTCAACTTCATTTGGACTGGATTTTGTAACATTTCTCCTAGAAAATGAGCCTCAAACATTTAAAGAAGCGATGTCATCTTCAGACTCATCCTTTTAAAAAGAGACAATCAATAGTTAGATTGATTCAATCTTGAGCACCCATACTTGGGAGTTGGTTGATCTTCCTCCAGGAAATAACTCTTTAAGTTATAAATGGATCTTCAAAAGAAAAATGAAAGCGGATGGTACTATTGGCAGATACAATGCAAGACTTGTAGTAAAAGGCTTTAAACAGAAGGAAAACCTTGACTATTTTGATGCATACTCGCCTGTAACAAGGATAACATCAATTTAGATGGTAGCTGCCCTTGTAGCAGTATATGGTCTTTAAATCCATCAAATGAATATGAAAACATCACTCCTAAATGGATAATTGAAGGAAGAAATTTACATAAAACAACCCGAGGGTTTGTGGTTCCTGGTATAGAAAAGGTGTGCGAACTTTTAAAGTCACTTTATGGACTAAAACAAGCACCCAAACAGTGGCATGCAAAGTTTGACCAAACCATGTTGGAAAATGGATGTAAGATAAATGAATGTTATGAATATGTTTACACTAAAAACACTCCAAATCACAAGGTCATTGTCTATTTGTATGTGGATGATATGTTGATCATTAGTAGAAATATTTCTGACATAAATACTATGAAAAATAAATGCTTGAGAGCAAATTTGATATAAAAGACCTTGGAGTCGCGGATGTGATTTTAGGAATAAGAATTCATAAAACTCCACAGAGGTCTGCATTATCACAATCTCATTACATTGAAAAGGTACTTGACAAGTTCAAGTATTTGGATTTCATTATTGCCAAGACTCTATTAGATATGAGCTTTTCATTTTAAAAGAATGAAGATGAAAGTGAATCGCAGTTAGAATATGCAAAGGAGTTGGGATGTTTAATGTATATCATGAACTGTACACGGCCAAACATAGAATGTGCTATTAATAAATTGAGTTGGTAAATGAATAATATAATAAAACTCATTGGATGGCAATGAAAAGAGTTTTTGGGTATCTTAAATCCACTCAAGGCTATGTTTGCGTTATAATAAATATCCAGTGGCAATTGAAGGATATAGTGATACAAATTGGATCACCGCATCGAATGAAGTAAAATCCACGAGTAAATATGTATTTACTTTAGGTGGAGGAGCAGTCTCTTGGAAATAGTCCAAACAGACATGTATTGTCTGTTGTATAATGGAATCTAAATTTATCACACTAGCTAAAGCTGGTAAAGAAACTGAATGGCTCCAAATTTCTTGAAAGATATTCCTTATTGGCCCAAACCTTTAGCACCAGTATTGATATATTGTGATAGCCAAGCATCGATAGGTAGGACATGGAGCATAATGTATAACGATAAATCTTGTCATATTAGTGTAATACCCCATACTTATCCTAGCTTGATTCAGCTCTTAGTTTCCTTCTTAAGGGGCTTAAGTCTTGAAATTTTCACTAAGTGTTGGAGACTTAGTGATTTTCAAGACCCCTAAACTTTGAGGATTTTTATTTTGGTCTTCTCGACCCCGAGATATTAGTTTTTGAGTTAATTCATGTTCAGGGATATAAAAAGTATGTCTCAAGGGAGTTTGGGATTCTTTGAACAAGGTATGGCTCACATTTGGATCACGAATCCAGTAAGTCACCATGATAGGGCCACGTCGTCGTGACCTTTCCTTTGCCACATGCATTATATTGCAGTAAAAGTGTTTTCATCCAATTCTTGATTTAGAATTTGATGCATGTGTCATGATCTTTATCCTAATGTGTGAAGTGCTTAGGAGGTGGAGAATGTTCATATAAATCACTTAGAACAAAGTTGAGCTAAGAGTCTTTAATTCATACAAAGTTGAGCTAAGATTTAAAGTAAAGATTGATCTTTAGATCTTAAGATAAAACTTGGAATCCACATTTGTTCATCCTGATTATGATTTAAAGAAAGAGATGCATAACTGGTTTTCATTCTATAAACTCTTAAGCTATTTTAAGGTGGATTTTCTAAAGTATGAGTATATAAGTAATATGGGAGTAATATTTAGCACTGAGTTGGGTATGAGTCTAAGGTCACATTCCCCAAAACTACATGCCACCGTAGGTTTAAGTCCCATTATGGGTTAAGTATAGTGATCACTCAAGTTAAGGTTTTATTCTGATGGCAAGGGTAGAATATTTCTCCACAATGTGGGTAAGATGTTAGGCTCCATGATAGCTCACATGGTTTATGTCGGTTATAAGAACCTCCTAAAAGAAAGAGTAAGATTAAATATTTTAGAACTAAGTGTTATGACTCACAAAGTGTATCCTTATGCTTCATTACTTGTGTTTATGATTTTACAGCTTTCGTTTCATTCAAACTCAAGGTGAGTCATCTACACTTAGCATGCATTATTTTAAAGTCTATGTGTACATACAATTATTGTTTTTCTTATGCATTCACCCCCACATACTCAATATATTCCAAAAGTACTAATCCACATATATGTGTATATGCTACATTATTTATTAATATAGATACTAGTTGTATCCCACATATCATAATCAGATAGTGTGCAGCTTTCAGTCAGCAGGTGATGGATTTTTTTTAATCAAGGGCTCGATTCAATCATAGTTTAGAAGCATCTTGTTTTCTTTATTCATTCGTATTGATTAGGGATAGTTAGGGGTCATGTCTCAACTACCTATAGTAAAATTAGTAAAGGCTTCATAGATAGTCAGTAAAGTTGATGTATTTGATTCTATTTTTTTTTGTATAGCCTGAGTTGTAATCATTTTAAATAGTTTTGTTTTGAGCATGTTCAACTAAAGACTTCTCTTCCGTGTGTTACTTCCAGTCTTATGTATTTTAATAAGTAGCTCAAGCATCATGCCAGTACAAGGTTAGCTTGGGATCACTTGTGGTCCTAAGCACCATGTGACGTCCAGGGGGTAGTCTCGGGGCATTACAAACTTGGTATCAGAGATGTCTGTACTTTTCTTTGAGATGCTACAAGGCATTTAAGAAATATTTTCCTTCTTCATGCTCTAGATCATACTGTAAAGTTATTCTCTCAGAAAATTATGTCGGTTCATGTGTAACTCCATAATTCTCCATTTGTGAATTTCCAAGATAACATGAGTACTAGATTCCAATTTCTTCCAAGATAATGCTCTTAAATTTACTATCAGTAACTTCAGAACTCATACACGGGGCTTTAGGAGAGCTTAATATTGTGTTATAAGTCCCTTAAGTTGAAAGATTATGACCTCATTCATATGAGTTATTCAGTTAATAAAGAACAAGATATGTATTTAGATTCCTCATTAACCCTTCAAGACAGATAGTTCTCATGAGAGGAGATAGGATGAATCTAGGTTATTAAGTAGTGTTTACAATTGAGGGATATTATAACATTGAGTGTTATGATTCATACGTAGTAGAACCTTATTATAGTTATAAGTATGGGTTTAGAAGTGTAGCGACAAGAAAGGTGGTAATGACAGTTGATTGAATGTATTAGATGAACTTTTGCATACGATCAAGTTAGTAGTGAAGTGATAGATCCTTATGTGTTAGTTTAGGAGTACTAAATATGGTATAGGTTCATTGGTTGAAGGTATAGAAAGAGTTATTGATGGTACTTATTATGTTATAAAAGTGTAGGTTATTGATTAAAGTATTTTGTAACATCCTGGGTTTTGGCCATAGAAATTTTCCTTGAAATTCATTCTCCGAACCCAATATGACTTTAGGGTACGAGCCGTATGCTGGAATATGATTGGTGTGGTCCTATCATAATCTTACCAGTATTAGTTGGTGGGATGGTTTTGATAACTAAAATGTTCACGACTTAGGTTGCGAGTCATAAGGATTGATATGAGTCATATCGGTGACTTATATGGTTAGCAGTGTTTGATCCTCTTGGTAATTTATTCTACCAGGGATATGGGTCATGGGTATGCTGTACAGTGTCTGATCCAAAAGGTTAAGGCCTAGGTAAGACTGATGGAAACCAATCATAAGGAAGGGTACAACTCATAAGAGGGTCACTCGTATCCCTGTGACGGGTTTTTAAGGGACTTAAGTAGGGGGTTTTTGGACATTTTTCTACTTACCCTAATTATGACCCATGATTTCTAATACACTTAGGAGGTTATTTATCCTATTATTCTATTCATTAACACTTAGAAAACTATTTCAAAATACATCATAATTCTCTCAAGAGCTTACAGGGCAAGAGAGCTAGGGTTTCAACTTAGGAATTATTTTGGGGTTTGCAAGGGTGATTTTCTTCCATCATCTTTCTCAATTTAAGGCACGTGTCTCTTCCCTACTTCTTACTTCTAAAAAGGCCTGAATTTTATGGATGAAATTATGGTTTCAATGTTGCACGGTTTATGGTTTTCAATTAGTAATTAGGGGTTTTGCTTATAATGGCTTGGTTATAGTTTCATATGGCTTAATTATGCTTTTATATGCATCAATGATGTTTTTGGTAAATTGGATTGCATGGTAATGGTTTAATGGTTTTGAAATTGGTTTTGGTCATATTATGCCCCCAAGGTGTTTGATAAAATGCTTATAAAGATATGTTCATTGCATTGACTTCTTTAAGTGGAAATTCTTCTTGTTTTCATCTTATATATGAAACTATAAATGGTTTACAAATTTTAAAGACTAATTAGTTATGCTTGTGGAGAACATGGTATTCTCTCAAAAGGTTAATATGGTAAACGGAAAGGGCACTTGAGAGTCCCTTAAACCTAAATGTTTTGGCTATGGATAAATCTTGCAAGTATGGTTGGTATGATGATACCACTAATAATTGGCCTTGGTAATAAATTATAATTGGATTTTTTGGACATGGTTTTAATTTGGACATTAATGGCGGGATGTGTAACTAAGTCGTAGAAGGTGAAGGTTCCAGGGGGACCAAAACTGGAAACTCATATTTGCCGATATGAGGGGTCATCGATGACCATGTATGAGTGTCCCATTTTATATTAGAGTGATGTACTATTCATCCCATGGGATATTTCCTGGTCGTGCGGCTGCACGCACTGGACTCTTTTAGCAGGGGGAGCTGAACCCATATGGCCCATGGGTGTGGTTAAACGGCAAGGTTATACACCCCAGGTAAAAGTTATAAGTGCATGCTAAACCCAGTCCCTTTTACTAGCACTTATATATATATTGTTGTATGCATCATAGATGGTTTTACTTGTCTTTTTAAATTCTATTACTTCATACTTATCCTGAGATATATACTAGCGGTCACTCGTTAACCCATCTACTAGCTATTGTATACCCACGCTACATAGGAATCGGCCGTTCGACTGGGTTTTTTAAATGGTATTACTTCATACTTATCCTGAGATACATACTAGCGGTCACTCATTAACCCATCTACTAGCTGTTGTATACCCACGATATACAAGAACCGATCGTTCGACTCCTTATACATAGTGATTGACTCGAGGACAGTATTTAGATTAAGTTGTGAGCTTTCATCTTTTTGGAAGGCTCTATTTCATGATATGGACGTTCTTAGACATTTTGCTTTTGCTTTTAATATTGGTTTTGGCTATAGTTGGGAGCATGTCCCAATCATATAGAGATTTTGTGGTACTTTTAGGTGGTTGGTATGGGTGGGATTGGTATTGGTGTCAGCCTTGGCATTATAATAAGCTAAGAGGCTGGCATCATCGGACATAATTTCTCACTGTTCCATCGTTTTACATTTTGGGTTTGATTATCATGTTGTGTTTTGATATTCTTTTTAGTTTGGTAGTGTAATACCCCGTATTTCCCAAGCCTAGATTAACTCTCAGTACATGAGTGATCAAACATAAATTTTTCTAAATACTTAATATTTTTCAGTTTAGATCCTAAATCTAATAACCGGGTAAGAAGTTATGGCTATTTTAAGCTTCAGTCATTAAACACTGTCATTCAAGGTAGTAACGTATCGCAGAGTATGTCTAAATGGCAATTGTCATTTTTTAGTAAGCTAACGCGATACCACCGCGTCGCGCCACCAGCCAATCTCCTAATTGTCACTTTTCCAGTGTTGCCCCGCGATAATGGAGCATCGTGCCAAGGCCCAGTTTCCTATTTAGTGATGCCACCAGCCCAGTTCTTAGTTGTCTACTTTCCAATAAGTCGGCGCGATTGTACCGTGTCATGTCGGGGTTAAAAATTGGGATTTCCAGCTTCCGCTATTTAATTTAAGGGGTTGTTTGTTCAATTCTCAAACCCCTTAATCAGCCTAAACATGAGATTTATATCCTAAATAACCTAATATCTCATTATTCACTCACTTTTCTCAAGATTTAAAACATTCTCTCTCAAGAGGCAAAAACCCTAGCTCTAAGAATCAAGGTCAATCCTCAAGAAATCCTCCAAGAACCTTCAAGAACTCTTCTTCTCAGGTATGTTAGGTGTTCATTCATGGGCTCCTTTCACCCATGAAGTCCAAGAACCCTTTTTAAACATACAAGATCTCATATTTATGATTTCTATGTTTGAATTAGATTCAATTCATGTTCATGATATTAGTTGGGTTTCAATCTATGATTTAATTGCAAGTTTCATGAAAATTGAATAGCATGTGTGATGAATATGTGATTATCTTGATAAAACCTTGAATTTACAAATTGATTAATGTATCATGATGTTTATGTGTTGGCCATTATCATGTAAATAATCTATGCTCCCCAAGTATTTGCTAAATTTTCTATGTGAAGTAAATAGTGGAATCATGACATGTTATTATGTGGTTCCAATCATGTACAAGTTTATGCCCTACAAGTGTTTAATGAAATGCTTAGGTGATTTGACTAATGAAAGCATGATATGTTGATATGTGATCCCATTCACACACAAGTTCATGTATATCAAGTGTTTGACAAAATGTCTAAATGAGTGCATTGTTAGCAAACAAGTATTGTTATGCCTTTATGATGATGTTATGTCTTTTTTTATGCTATCGAAACCTGGGGGTATTTTATACTCGACAATCTAATAATTTACCTAGAACTAGTGTTAGTTACAGAATAGTATCAGTCATGTCACAATCAGTAGAACTCAGTCAATTACAGAACTCAAGAAAACTCAGTAGACTTAGTATCTGTCCAGTCCAGTGCAATATAATCAGTTCAGTTTCTTTTAGTTGGGAGTAGGATTTAGCATCGAGCGAGTGCAGGGGTGACGACTTCCCTTCAGAGAGGCAGAGTCATTAGTAGTAGTCCCTATACTCTAGAACTGCATATCCAGTGCAGGATGAGGAGTCACCTGTCAGACTAGGCATGACTACCTCCCAGGGGTCACCCATTAGATTAGGCTTGGCTTCACCTAGGTGTCAGCTATCAGTTAGTCTTGGCATCCTGGTTTTCCAGTGTTAGTACTCGTGGCACGGTATTAGTACCCTTCCAACTGGGGTTATAGGATGGACCCCAATTAGTTCAGAGAGGGGTATGTCGGTTATATGTTTAGCTCCCACAATTTTAGTTTCAGTCTCAGTCTTCAGTCTATAACTCCGTTCAATTTACAGAATTAGGACTGTCAGACATAGTCACTCAGTATCAGTAATTCAGCTATCAGTAACTTCAGATATCAGTTACTCAGTTATCAAAACTCAGTACTTAGCTTCAAAAAAGCTCAGTTACAGTATACATATATGCACAGTATTACCTACTTAGTATTTACAATAGTTTTAGTTGTCCATGTACTCTCATATTCAGTTACTCTATATCATTCTGTCAGTTATTATTCATGCATATGAACCCTTACATTCATCCTTACCTCATATAGTATACTAGTACATTCCATGTACTGATCGCATACTCTTTCTTTGCACTATGATGTCTCATATCACAAGTTTGGATGCTCAGGTTCCTAACCGCGCTTAGACAGATCCAGTCAGCAATCATAGATCTAGTAGTGAGTCTTTATCTATCGAGGATATATTTTTCTTTTAGTATTTTAGTTTATCAGTAGTCCAGTAGTTGGCGTTAGTTAGGGGCTTGTCTCATCAACTCTACTTTTAGACAGTTCAGCGTATAGACTTTCAGACAAGATTTTTAGACAGTATTTAGTTTTACGGATTGCTATTTTAGATGTTATATTTTATCAGTATTTTAGATTTTGAATCTTATGGCATTTCAGCCTATTTCTGTATTTATTTCAGTATTATTATCCAGTGCTCACAATATATATCAGTCATGGGCTAGCTTGTGGTCCTTCGGGATTATAAGCACCATATAGCACCCAGGGTATACTCTTAAGCATTACAGGTAGTCTATGGATGGTTGGTTTGGTGCGGGTAGACTCAGTTGGGTCGATCACTGTTGTGACCCTATCTTAGAGTCTCCATGAGAGCATTTATGCAATCTTATTATATGCTTAAAATTTAGCTCATCTAAGGCTGTAAAAGGTGGTTGGGTTGGGTTAAGGGGGCAGTCCTCAGTCCTAGTTGGACTTTGATGCCCATTACATCTAGGCCTCAGTTTGTTTCTTGACAAGTTGGTATCAGAGCTTTAGGTTCATGGTTAACATGGAAGTCCAAAAACCCATGGCGAGTAGAGTCTTTTTTAGGGGTGTGAAGCGCGCCACACTCATAAGAGAGAGGATGTGAGACATTTAGGAATTTTTACTTTCTAGAAATTCTTAGTCCTGGTATCTTCTCTAGTCCTTGGTTGTTTCTCTTTCAGATCATGCCTCCTAGATCTAGAACACAAGGAAACTCTTTTGTCCTATCTGGATATAATGCTGAAGGGGTACCTCCTATGTCTGGAGTACATCTTTGATCTCATGGTCCTATTCTCGATTATGCTAGAGTTTCTCCTATTCCTCCTACTGCTCTTCAGGTCCCTCAGGGTAATGTGGTGAGCATAAAATTTTTTAGTCTATTCACGTTATTGCTCAGATGGTCGTTGCTCAGGCTGAGTAGAGTATGGCTAGTGCTTTGTCTACTGAGGCCACAAAGGTTAGTTAGTTTACGAAGATAGGTCTTCCTACTTTTATGGGAGTGAAGCAAGAGAAAGACCCACAGGGCTTCTTAGATGAGCTGGAGAAGATATTTTGGGTTATGCAGGCTTCTGATGTAGAAGGAACTAGCTTTGTGGATTATCAGGTTAAAGATGTTACTTATCAGTAGTATAAGAAGTGGGACAGAGATAAAGATAATATGGTAGAGAAGAGGTTATGGGAGGCCTTTTCTAATGCCTCCATGGATCATTTCTTTCCTCATGAGATGAGGGAAGCTAAGATAGAGGAATTTATAAACATCAGGCAACGAAGGATGTCTGTGAGGGAATATGCCTTGAAGTTCATCAGTTGTTAAGGTATTTTCTTAATTTGGTGGCTGATATGAGGTCAAGAGTGAGGAAGTTTGCTTTCAAGTAATATAGAGTTTTGATTTTAGAGAGCAAGACTGCTTTGGTTATTAAGGATATGGACATCTCTAGGTTGATAGTTCATTACAGCAGGTTGAGGATGAGAAGAAAAAGTAGGTGAAATTTAGGTATAGCCAGGAAAAACGGGTCATATTTTCTAATTAGGAAGGTCCATAGTCTCAGGGTGGTAGAGATAGTGGCAAGTGAAAAAAAAAAGAAGTAGTGGAGTTTTGGTTCCTTCTTTACTGCTAGCGCTCCTTAATAATAATAGTTGGGCGACAGGAGTCACCAAGGTAGTGATAATTCTCGGGCTCAAGTTTTCTAATCTCAAGCAAGTGGAGATCAATCTATTTCTCCATGCCCTCCTAGTCAGTTCTCCAGTCGTCCTCATCGGGGACTTTGTGAGAAAGGTAGAGATAAGTACTTTAAGTATAGTCAGGTAGGCCATCGTCTCAAGGATTGTTTGATCAACAAGGTTGCTACCGGGGAGAATAAGATTCTGGTGGC
>JAPEIP010000010.1:203931562-203944508 GCA_026120095.1 Capsicum chinense | reverse complement strand
GGTTATTAAGGATATGGACATCTCTAGGTTGATAGTTCATTACAGCAGGTTGAGGATGAGAAGAAAAAGTAGGTGAAATTTAGGTATAGCCAGGAAAAACGGGTCATATTTTCTAATTAGGAAGGTCCATAGTCTCAGGGTGGTAGAGATAGTGGCAAGTGAAAAAAAAAAGAAGTAGTGGAGTTTTGGTTCCTTCTTTACTGCTAGCGCTCCTTAATAATAATAGTTGGGCGACAGGAGTCACCAAGGTAGTGATAATTCTCGGGCTCAAGTTTTCTAATCTCAAGCAAGTGGAGATCAATCTATTTCTCCATGCCCTCCTAGTCAGTTCTCCAGTCGTCCTCATCGGGGACTTTGTGAGAAAGGTAGAGATAAGTACTTTAAGTATAGTCAGGTAGGCCATCGTCTCAAGGATTGTTTGATCAACAAGGTTGCTACCGGGGAGAATAAGATTCTGGTGGCTTCATCTTCTTCTTTTACACCTGGTGATGTAGCATATGCTTCTGTTACTGCTCCTAGTTCTAGTATTGGTAGGAATAGGTTGTATGCTTTGGCATTGCGGCAGGAATCTGAGGTATCACCTAATGTTGTTACTGGTATGCTACAGCTCTTTTTATGTGACATATATTATTTGCTTGATCTGGGCTCTACTCTTTCTTATGTGACTCCTTATACAGCTGTGTCATTTGGTTTAGATCCAAAAATTATTTCGAATCCTTTTGCTATTTCTGCCACGGTAGAAGACTCGATCATTACTTAACAGGTCTATAGAGGTGTGGTATCTTTTTGTGATAGGAGAACCTTGGTAGATCTATTTGAGTTGGGAATGTTGGATTTTTATGTAATTTTGAGTATGGAGTGGTTGCATTCTTGTTATGCATCTTTAGACTGTCAGACTCGTAGGGTCATCTTTAGGTTCCCTGGTGAGCCAGAGAATAGAAGGGTTGTTCTTTAGCTCCTAGGGAGAGATTTATTTCTTATCTTAGAGCTCAATGGTTAATCTCTAAAGGCTGTCTTCAAGTCAGGGATAGAGGATGGATTTTTCCAGGGTGTGTGAACTTCCAACTATATTCAGCCACATGTGCGGGTGTGAAAGGATTTTATGGTCTTGGTCATTCTTCTATGAAATATCGATTCTATCAATCATTCCATTTCAGAATCAAGTCCCCCCTGAATAAGTAAGGCCCCATGATTCCCCAAACCAGCTCCTTTATCACTTGATCCGAGTTAAAGATTCTAACTCAGAAGGTCCTTCTTTGCAGTCAGTTTCGGTAGTTAATGTGTTTCAAGAGGCCTTTTCAGATGATCTACCTGGTGTTTATCCCGATAGATAATTAGAGTTTGGTATTGATTTGCTTCCGGACACTTGTCCAATATTTATTCCTCCATATAGAATAGCTTCGACTAAGTTAAGGAAACTTAAAAAGTAAATTAAGGAACTTCTGGATAAGGGGTTTATTTGTCCTAGTGTTTCTCCGTGGGGTGCACCGATGTTGTTCGTGTGCAAGAAGGATGGTTCCCTTTTGATGTGCATTGACTATAGAAAGTTGAACAAGGTAACGGTCCAGAACAAGTATCCTCTCCCAAGGATAGATGATTTTTTTGATCAGTTACAGGGTGCCAAGTTTTTTTCCAAGATAAATCTTTGGTCTGGGTACTATCAGCATAAGATTAGGGAGGTGGATATCCCTTAGACAGCTTTTCATTCTTGATATGGGCATTGTGAGTTCTTGGTGATGTCATTTGGGTTAACTAATGCACTAGCAGCATTTATGGATTTAATGAACAGGGTGTCCAGGCAGTATTTGGATCTCGTTCTCATTGTGTTTATTGATGATATTCTAGTGTATTCGAGGAGTGATATGGATTATGCTAGTCACCTCTGTGTGGTGTTGTAGACCTTAAAGGAACAATAGTTGTTTGCCAAGTTCTCTAAGAATGAGTTTTGCTTTATTGCCATAACTTTCTTGGGTCACATTATTTCTAGTGAGGGGATAATGGTTGATCCTTAAAAGGTTGCTATGGTGACGGGATGGCCTAGGCTCATGACTCCATATGATGTTCAGAGCTTCTTGGATTTAGCCTGGTATTATAGGCGATTTTGTAAAAATCTTCTCGTTGATAGATGCTCCTTTGACTAAGTTAACTCAGAAGAAGGTTAAGCTTTTTTTGTTGAATGCTTGTGAGGGGAGTTTTGAGAAGTTGAAGGATAGGTTGACTTCGGCTCTGATTTTGACATTGCCGGAAGCTAATGATGGGTTTGTGGTTTATAGTGATGCATCTTGGGTAAGGCTTGGTTTTATTTTGGTACAGCATGGGAAGGTGATTGCCTATTCTTCCAGATAGTTGAACTTACATGAGAGGAATTATTCTACCCATGATTTGGTGTTGTTGGCGGTTGTGTTTGCTTTAAAAATATTGCGACATTATCTGTATGGTGTCTGCATAGATATATTTTCATATCATAAGATTCTTTAGTATTTTTTCACATAGAAGGAGCTTAATCTCAGGCAAAAGAGATGGCTTGATCTTCTAAAGGATTATGATATCAGTCTTAATTATCACCCGGGTAAGGCTAACGTGGTTGTTGATGCTCTTAGCAGGATGTCTATGGGAAGTTTGGCTCATGTGGAGGTAGGAAAGTGGGAATCGGTGAAGGATATTCACCACTTGGCTAATCATGAAATTTGTCTCTTGGATTCCAAGGATGGTGGTGTGATGGAGTAAGAAGTGGTTTGATTATCTCTTGGTGCAGAGATTAAGGAGAAACAAGTATTGGATCCGGTCTTGATGAAAATCAAGAGTGATGTTGGTGAGCAAAAGGTGGCAATATTTAAGATTAGTGGTGATGGTACTTTGCGGTACTAAGGGACGCTGTGTGTTTTGAATGTCGACGAGTTGCAACAAAGGGTTTTTGCTAAGGCCCATGAGTCACACTATGTCATCCATTTTGGTTC
This sequence comes from Capsicum chinense, assembly GCA_026120095.1. Classification (NCBI taxonomy): domain Eukaryota; kingdom Viridiplantae; phylum Streptophyta; class Magnoliopsida; order Solanales; family Solanaceae; genus Capsicum; species Capsicum chinense. The sequence goes on along the minus strand of JAPEIP010000010.1, from coordinate 203,941,551 downwards.
GACAAAGATGTATCATAATCTTAAAGAGATTTATTAATGGAAAAGTATGAAGAGAGATATGGTAAATTTCATGGCCAAGTGCATGGTGTGTCAACAGGTTAAGGTTAAGCACATGAGGCCCGATGAGTTGCATTAAGAAATAGAGTTTCCTAAATAAAAGTAGGAGATGATCAATATGGATTTCATTACTAGTCTTCCTTGGTCTTGGGACTAATTTGATTTGATTTGGGTTATCGTGGAAAGGATGATAAAGTCTACTATTTTTTGCTAGTGAGGACTACCTTTTCAATGGAATATTATGCAAAGTTGTATCTTCAAGAGATTGTGAAGCTTCATGGGGTGCCTGTCTCGATTATTTTTTATCATGGTACGCAGTTTATATCCTATTTCTGGTAGTCTTTCCATAAAGGATTAGATAATAGGTTAGTTTAAGTATGGCTTTTCATTCACATCCGGATGGGTAAGCAGAGAGAATAATTCAGCCATTAGAGGACATGCTTCGGGTATACGTGATTGATTATGGTGGCAGTTGGGTTGAGCATCCACCTTTGGTAAAGTTTTCTTACAACAATAGCTATTATTCTAGTATTGGTATGGCTTCCTTTGAGGCGTTGTATAGTAGGAGATGTAGATCTCTTATTAGATGGTTTGATCTTGGTGAGGTGGATATATTTAGTTTAGATTTGGTCTATCAAGCTATGAAGAAGGTAAAGGTTATTTAGGATAAGCTTAAGGCTACCCAGAGTCATCAAAAGTCTTATATGAATGTGAGGCGTAGAGATTTGGAGTTTGAGGTTGGGGATAGGGTATTCCTAAAGGTGTCTCCAATGAAGGGAATAGTGCAGTTTGGCAAGAGGGGGAAGCTTATTCCTCGATTTATTGGACCTTATGTGATTTTGTGGAGAGTTAGTAATATTTCTTATAAGTTGGAGTTTCCATCTAGTTTGGGTTTGGTTCATCGAGTCTTTCATGTTTCCATGTTGAGGAAGTGTATTGGCGATCCTTCTTTGGCTGTTCCTTTGGAAGGGTTGGATATCTCAGATTCTCCGTCTTATAATGAGGTCCCGGTTGAGATATTGGATAGGTAAGTTCATCGGTTGTAGACTAAGAATATGACTTTGGTTAAGGTTTTGTGGCAGAACCGTAAGGTAAAAGAAACTACTTGGGAAGCGGAAGAGGACATGAAGTCCAAGTATCCATATTTTTTTCTGCTCCTGGTATTCATACGGAAGGTAGGTGTTCTTGAACACATCTTTATTTCTAAGTTTGTTAAAGAAAAGATTAACACCATTGTCTGTTTGTTTTCAAAATTTGTTAAAGGGATGTTTGATAATGCAAATGACTCTGTGTATGGTTACCCCTACATTGTTCGTCATTCGAGGATAATGTTCCTAGTGAGGGCGAATTTTACATCCTGGGTTTTGGCCATAGAAATTTTCCTTAAAATTTGTTCTCCAGACCCAATACGACTCTAGGGTACGATCCATATATTGGGGTATGAGTGTTATGGTCCATTGTAAGCTGACCAGTGTTAGTTGGTGGGGTAGTTTTAATCACTAGAATGGTAACAACTTAGGGGTGTGAGTCATAGGAATTGATACGAGTCGTATCAGTGACTCGTGTGATGGGTCGTGTTTGATCTTCCTGGTAATTCATGCTGCCAGAGATATGGGTCATGGGTACGGATTGTATGCTCAAGTTATAACTTGGTTGGATGAGTCGTATGCTATACAGTGTCTGATCTAAAAGGTTAAGGCCTAGGTACGACTTGTGAAAACCAATCGTAAGGAAGGATACGACTCGTAAGAGGGTCAGTCGTATCCCTGTGATGGGTTTTTAAGAGACTTAAGTGGGGGTATTCTGGACATTTCCCTACTTCCCCTAATTATGACCCATAACTCTTAATAGATTTAGGAGGTTATTTACCCTATTATTCTATTCATTAACACTTAGAAAACTATTTAAAAACACATTATAATTCTCTTAAGAGCTTTTGGGGCAAAAAAGCTAGGGTTTCAACTTAGGGCTTGTTTGGTGCTTGCTTTGTTGATTTTCTTCCATCATCTTTCTCAGTTTAAGGCATGTGTCTCTTCTCTACTTCTTACTTCTAAAAAGGCCAGAATTTTATGGATGAAATTATGGTGTCAATGTTGCATGGCTTATGGTTTTCAACTATTAATTGGGGATTTTGTTTATAATGGCTTGGTTATGGTTTTCTATGGTTTAATTATGCTTTTATATGCATCAATGATGTTTTGGGGTAATTGAATTTCATGGTAATGGTTAAATGGTCTTTGGAATTGGTTTTGATCATATTATGCCCCCAAGGTGTTTGATAAAAGGCTTATAAAGATATGTTCGTTGCATTGATTTCTTTAAATGGAACTCTTGCTTGTCTTCAGCTTATATATGAAACAAAAAATAGTTTAAATGATTTACAAAGGTTAAAGGCTAATTAGTTATGCTTGTAGAGAGCATGGTAGTCTGCCAAGAGGTTAATATGGTAAACGAAAAGGGCACTTTAAAGTCCCCTTGACCTAAATGGTTTGGCTATGGATAAATCTTGCAAGTATGGTTGGTATGATGATACCACTAATAATTGGCCTTGGTAATAACTGGTAATTGGATTTTTTGGAAATGGTTTTAATTTAGGCATTAATGGCGGGATTTGTATCTAAGTCATGGAAGGTGGAGGTTTTGGGGGGACCAAAACTAGAAACTCATATTTGCCAATATGAGGGGTCTTCGATGACCACGTACGAGTGTCACATTTTATATTAGAGGGATGTACTAGTCATCCTATGGGATGTTTCCTGGTCATGCGGCTACACACACTGGACTTTTTTAGTAGGAAAGTTGAATCCATATGGCCCATGGGTGTGGTTAAATAGTAAAGTTACATAGCCAGTTAAAAGTTTTAAGTGCAGGCTAAACCCGATCCCTTTTCCCGGCACTTATATATGTATGGTTGTACGCATCATGTATGGTTTTACTTAGTTATTTAAATGGCATTACTTTATCATTATCCTGAGATACATGCTAGCGGTCACTCCCTAACCTGTCTACTGGAGACTGTATACCCATGCTATGCAGGAACCAGCCATTTGACTTCTCATACATAGTGATTTACTTAGGGACAACATTTAGATTGAAGTGGTGATCTTCCATCTTTTTGGAAGGCTTCATTTCATAATATGGACGTTTTTACACATTTTGCTTTTATTTTGGACATTGATTTTAGCCATGGTTGGGGGCATGTCCTAACCGAATATTTGTATTCTTTTGGATAGAGGCTTTGTGGAACTCCTGAGGGTTGGTATGGACGGAATCGATATTAGTGTCATCCTTGGCATCAGAATAAGTTGAAAGGATGGCATCATCGGACATAATTTCTCATTGTTCTATCGTATTACATTATGGGTTTGATTATCATGTTATGTTTGGATATTCTCTTTAGTTTGGTATGGTATGGATGTTTGGGTTGGTTCGGGTAGACTTGATTGGGTCGGTCACTATTGTGACCCTATCCCAGAGTCTTCACGAGAACATTTACGTAATCTTGTTATATGATCAAAAATTTAGCTCATCTAAGGTTGTAAAAGGTGGTTGGGTTGGGTTAAGGGGGCGGTCCCCAGTCTTGGTTGGACTTGGAATGCCCATTACATCTAGGCCCTGGTTTGGGTCGTGACATATTTGGTGGTTGAGTATTGTGAATTTAGTCTTCTATTGAGTTTGCAAGGAGTTTAGTTGAAACTTATAGAGCTATGAAAAAAATTTAGGAGTATAGATGGGTGAATAGTAGTGATGTGTAGTGGGAGTATGTGCTAATAGATTATAATATGAAACGCCATACGATCATGATCAATTATTATTATTATGAGGTTCTAGTGTACTAGTGTTTCTTGATGTTTTATTTTATAGCTTCCAAGGGATAATAGTATATAAAGTTGGGTTGTTGATCATATATAGCATTAGACACTAAGAATGAATAGTGGATGATCGTCAAGGTAGAAATAATGATTGCTTAGTTAGTGATGCTGGTTATATGGAAGTGATCTAGTAGGCTTCAATAGTATATATAAGAGTTTAAGTTTATTCTTATTCGCAATTGAGTAAGATGTTGTAGGTATGATTTAGATATGTACCAAAGGTGATATAGGGGTTGTATTATTTTCTAAGATTATTAAAGAGTGTGTGTGGTTAGTAGTACCCTTGAGTTGCTAAATGGGAAGAAGGCTAGTATATAGTATATGGTGTTCTTAATAACTAAGTTAAGGAGTTACGGATACGAGATGTTAAGTGTTTTGGTATGATTTTGATTCCCATGGTTTAGGGAAGAATATAAGTTTAGATATGTGACAATGGTAGGCTATAATAGAAAAGAGGTCGATTATGTGTTTAGTAAGGCAATTATGTTGTCAAGAAGGGTGTAAGTATGTGATCAGTGTTGAAGATAAGGAAAGTTAAGGATAGTATATATTAAGGGAGTGTTCAAGGATGAAGGTAGTATAGTTCATTAGAAGCTTGGGAATATCCATGTTAAGAGTTAGAATCTAAGTCTGAATCTGGGATGATTAAGCTAATAGAAAGAAGAGTTGAAGCTCTAAATGGTGTGAACTCAGGGTATGGTGATTCTCATAAAGATTCTAAGTGTTCAAGTTATTATAGGATGACCATTGGGGCTATAGAAAGTTAAAGAGTTATATCTCGAAAGGAAGTATTTGCACTAGGTTTTTCATTTTCAAGTGTAGTCTTTCAGGGTGAGTTTATTAGTTGTGTGTATTTTTATTTCTCGAACTCTAGTGTAGAATGGTTGCAGCTAAGTTTAGTGTTTGTTAAAGGGATCTGCCGACTTAGAATGATGGGTTAAAGCTAGGGTGGAGATGATAAATTAAGTAACCAAGTCAGGCTTCCAAATTCTAGTAGTGATATTAGTGAGTTGTAGAATAGCAGTAAGGGAGGAAGGTAACCGACCCATTTTTATCTCAATGCAAATTATTGTACTTCAGTCATCACGATATCTACTCATGCCTTATATGTCATCTACATGATCATAGCTCATATTCATCCATTTTCCATAGAATTATGTACGCCTCTAGTCCCTAGTATAAGGAGTTCCAATTCACTAAGTAGTACGAATCCTATTTCATGAATTTATGAACTCCAAACTCAGGTCATGCAGTTCATGACTCATGAACCCATGCTTTACAGTATGCTTAGTTCCTAGAACTCACTCCCTCAGTTAAGTGTCCAAGTAATGCATAGTATTCTTTCATATTCCAAGCCCTCATGTTCTAATCCTCCAGTTACCTCTCCTTATGAATTGATAGTGGCGATGAGAAATTATTTAGAGAGAAGAGAGTAAATGTCTCATGTTAGGGAAATATCCTTGCGTTCTTGTTGTATCTCAGGTTATAAGTGTGAAGGTTGATTAAGGTAGAGATTTTTTATGTACATCATAGTTAGTTGAAATTTTGTGTGTGTTTTCTTGAAGGTGGTGCATGGAAGTCGTTATTGATAGAGGTTTAGAGAACATGAGAAAGATATTTTTATGGGTGTTTGCTTAGAAATTCCTAGGTGGTTATAATGATAGGCTTGAATGTCATTTTCATATATATGTGGATGAATGCAATGCAAGTTAGTGAATGTGTAGTAAGAGGTTGAATGTAGTTGTTGAAGTGGTAATTAGAATTATTCTTGAGATGAGGAATTGTGAAAACGCAGGATGTATTGAATTCATGATTCAGACTAGTAGTACAGTTCTATATGTGCACTTTGTAGATTCAAGTAGGCTTGAAGATAGTGAGAGAATTCAGTTCAGCTCAGACTTCCGTCGATATAGTTATCAGTGCCCATGTGAATACTTTAAGTAGCCTCAAGTAAAGTGCAGTTTTGAAGTGAAATATATGGTTGAGTATAAGCTTTCAGTATAATTCAATCTGTTTAGCCTGCAGTTTAGTTTAGTAGTCAGACAGAAAAGTTCCTATGGTTTTCCATCTTTTGATCTAGTCTTACTATCTGAAGTTTCATGAATATAGCTATTCCAAGAGATAGTTTGTTCGCATCCATGTAAATTGTGAATCCAGTTCAGTTCATGCATCATGTTTTAGATTCAGATATTTGGTCATGATTCAGTTCTTAAGTGTCCTGTGCATCATCTCAGTCTTTTCTTAGTATTTCAACCAAGTCAATATCATTTGGGGGACAAAGTATCCCAAGGGGGAGATGTGGTGATACCTCGAGTTTTTATATCCTAAACCACTCTTTTTTCTTCAAAAAATCATATCCATCCTAAAGTAATGGTTACTCATAATTTGACTCTCTCATTTCTATCTCAGCCTTATAACCATTCTCATGTCATTGCATGTATTCAAGAAATCGATTTAGTTCAAGATATTCAGTTTATGTATCATGTTTCAGACTCAGTTATGCAATCATGTTCCAAGTCATGCATGTTCAGTATATGATCTCAGTTACCTTAGTACAGCACTCTCATTCAAGGAAGAATGTTCCCAGGGGGGAGATAATGTAATACCTCGTACTTATCCTAACTCGATTCAGCTCTTAGTTGCATGCTCAAGGGGCTTAAGGCTTGAAATTTTCACTAAGTGTTGAGGACTTAGTAATTTTCAAGACCCCTAAACTTTGAGAATTTTCATTTTGATCTTCCCGGCCTCGAGTGGAGTTAATTCATGTTCAGGGATGTAAAAAGTATGTCTCAGGGGAGTTTCATATTTTTTGGATAAGGTTTGGGGCACGTTTGGATCAAGAATATAGCAAGTCACTGCAATAAGGCCGTGTCTAGAAGACATTTCCTTAGGCACGTACATCGTGTCGCGGTGAAGGTATTTTCATCCAGTTCTTGATTTATAATTAAATGCATGTTTCATAATCTTTATCCTAGTGTGTGAAGTGCTTATGAGGTGAAGAATGTTCATAGGAATCACTTAGAATAAAGTTGAGCCAAGAGTCTTTGATTCGTCCAAAGTTTGGCATTTGATTCTGCAATGGTCAATTTTGAACGTGTATAAATTTTTATATATGTGGAATTTTTCATATCAAGACCCACCAAATTGTAGATAATTAATTAGTATGCCAACTATACCAATTTCGCCGTAATTTGATACCCGAGCAAAAAGTTATAATCACTTTCATCAAAACCATGAGCCAACACGATAAGACCGCATCATGACCCTGTAAACCACATTCCAGTTGCGAATTTAATTGCCTGAGGGGCAATTGTGTCTTTTCTCCTCAACCCCATAGTCCATAACACGATTTGGGGTATATTTTAGGTCATAATTAGTCTTCTTCTCCAATTCTCCTCTCAAGGAAGCCCTAATCCTCTCCCAAGAACATCAATTTTATTACTTTCTCTCCAAGGAAACTAAGAATTCAAGTTCCTCAAGTTCAAGAACCTTCAAGAAAGTATCAAGATTGGTGTTTCTCTTTCAAGTTAAAAGCTTAAGGTATGTGGGGTTTATGAACATGGATACTCTTTCATCCTTGTGTCTAAAACTTATTTTAAAGTTATGATTATCTGATTTGCAATTAGGGTTCATACCCAATCTTTCTTGTTTTGAGTTTATGGATTTATAAAGTGATTTAAGTATTAAAGTACATGCTTATTCTCATCTATTTATGTTTTGACTTAAAGATTCGCTATTGTGATTTGTATATCATGAGTTTAATTTGAATATTGATTGAAGATTCTCAGTTGTGTTTTAAGCATGATATCATGTTACAAGTTATATGAAATAAAGCATGAGATTCAAAGGTTTTACGTGCATCAAGGTTACACATGCTCATATTTTGATTTATAAGATTCATATTGTGATTTTGATTTCATTATCTTAGCTGAAATTATTGAAGTATTTCATGAAGATTATTGAGCATGAAATATTGTTAAGAAATTCTAAGAATTTAATCTTATATTATAAGTCCTAAGTACAAGTTTTTGAGATTTCAAGAAGACTATGCTCTTAAGTTCCTTTGGTAAGTTATACCAAGATTTAAAGTAAAGATTGATCTTTTGGTCTTAAGATAAGATATGGAATCCACATTTGTTCATCCTGACTATGATTTAAAGAAAGAGATGCATAACTGGTTTTCATTCTATAAGCCTTTATGTAATTTTAAGGTGGATTTCCTAAAGAATGAGCATATAAGTAATATGGGAGCAGTATTTAGCACTGAGTTGGATATGAGTCTAAGGTCACATGCCCCAAAACTACATGTCACCGTAGATTTAAGTCCCATTATGGTTTAAGTATAGTGATCACTCAAGCTAAGGTTCTATTCTGATGGCAAGGGTATAACAACGCTCCTCAATGTGGGTAATACGTTGGACTCCATAATAGCTCACAAGATTTATGTCGGTTAGAAGAATGTCCCAAAGTAAAGAGTAAAAATAAAGCTTTTTGAACTAAGTGTTATGGCTCACAAAGTGTATCCTTATGCTTCATTACTTGTGTTTAGGATTTTATAACTTTCATTTTATTCTAGCTCAAGGTGAGTCATCTACACTTATCATGCATTATTTTAAAGTCTATGTGTACATTCAGTTATTGTTTTACTGATGCATTTACCCCCGCATGCTCAGTATATTCCACAAGTACTGATCCACATATATATCTATGTGCTATATTATTTCATAATGTAGGTACCAGTTGTATCCCACACATCATAATTAGACAGTGTGCAGCTTCTAGTCAGCAGGTGATGGGTCATTTTGATTCAAGGGCTCGAGTCAATAATAGTTTGGGAAGCATTTTGTTGTCTTTATTCAGTCTTATTGATTAGGAATAGTTGGAGGTCATGTCCTGGCTATCTATAGTTAATATTAGTAGAGGCTTTATTGACAATCAGTAAAGTTGATGTATTTGATTCCATTTTTATTTTGTATAAGCAGAGTTCTAATCATTTTAAATAGTTTTGTTTTGAGCATGTTCAACTAAAGACTTCTCTTCCGTGTGTTACTTCCAATATTATGTATTTTAATCAGTAGCTCAAGCATCATGCTAGTATAGGGTTAGCATGGGATCACTTGTGGTCCTACTCACCATGTGACGTTCAGGAGGTAGTCTTGGGGCGTTACAATTAGATGGGGACATAATACTGTTATAGAACTACTCTCTAGTATAATTATAACTATTGACTATGTGAAGTCAATGGATAATATGTCGGATCTACTTACAAAAAGCCTATCTAGAGAGGGAGTTGAGAGAACATCGAAGGGAATGGGTTTACGATCTAGGACAAATCAGCATGGCGGTAACTCTACCTAGCAGACTGGATATCGCAAGAGTTAGGTTCAAGGATATCAAATAAAGTTGTGAATGATGGTTCAACATTGTCAATATACTCAACCCATTCTCATGATGTAGACAATATTCAGGAAACAAGGATATAGCTTTGGTTTAAAGCTGTTTAATGATTATCTAAGTTTGGCATATTTGACCAAATAGTTCAATCTATAGGATTAAAAGTTTAGAAATCACCTATGTGAGAGTGAAATGGAAGTCACTTCAAGGAGAATGTTAGTAAAGGTCTATTCTCTAAGCTCTCATTAAACTTGGACGTGTTTATCGCTGAAACAAACAAAACCGTGAGAACCATAAACGGTAAAAGGCTAGTTGGTTGACATATATTGTTTAGGTGTACATTAAAGTTGGATGGAGGTGCGGATTAGGCGCGGTAAGTTTACTAGATAATAAATACGTACGTATTTATTTATTTTTATATTATGTATTTTGTGAATATTATTAATTGGAATAATTTTCATTTTTATCTTCTTGACTTAAGATGTTTTATTAATTCATATTCTAGATTAGATATTATCGTAATTACATTATCTAGTGTTTTAGGATCCTCGTTAGTATTATGTAACCTTTTGTATTCTAGGTATAAACTATATAGTTGGGTTTCTATTTCTTTTAATGATTTATTCTTTTCGTAAGATGTATCCATTAATTTATGTAATTGTTAAA
>JAPEIP010000010.1:203903834-203915076 GCA_026120095.1 Capsicum chinense | reverse complement strand
ATTATTAATAAATAAAATAATTTTCTTTCTCTTATTGATAGATCAATCAACTCCAATATTCTTCCTTCTTTTCACTTATTCCATGCCTAAAAGTTCACAAGACAATAGCAAATCTACAACCCCATATATATTTGTCTATCATTTTTCCTTTGTCAAAGTTCAACATTCCTCCAAGCTTTTAATAAGTTGGATCATTAAGAAAAAATAAAATTCTGAACCAAAGTAAGAATTAAAAGATCAAATCAAATAAAGTTACAAGAAAGATTTATTTTTTTTTAAAAGAATCAATTAGTTAATCCATGCCATCTTCTGTAAGAGTATAACAATATGGTACACTCAGAGACAACTAATTGTACAGTAAAAAATGAACCACTATTCGGTCGACTCAAAACTATTCTAGACTTTCATTGACATTACATTCTGCAAAATGGGAAAAGAGAAACAAAAAATTGCATCTGCTTGCTTTATGCTGCCCGATCCATTTCTTGCACATGTTTGGTATTACAGGTTCAACTACATGTTTGGTATTACAAGTTCAACTCAAAAGAGAAGTAACTTCTGCTACTGAGTTTTTGGCTTCTGGATCTTTAGATATGACCCAAACAAGTGCTTGATTTTGGGATTCCATTCATGTTGCTGAGCACGACAATACATCAAGAACGTATTTACAAAGTATGAGTTGAAGCCCATTAAGACGTGCCACACTGCATGGCCCTGGGGGTTAACGTACCGGCCCTGAATTTGCTTGCAGAATAATCTATCACATAGCCAGCAAACAACTCAATCAATAAAGTCGCCACATATAATTTCACTTCCCTTGACTTATACCATGAGACTCATCATCCTCATCATCTTCGTCGTCATATGAATAGCCATTTTAGTCCTTGTTTCCACCATTATTTATAACTTGCTCAACAATGCGTCCTCTATTACCATCATCCTTATCTTCTTCATCATCATCATAAGATGCAAGTGGAAGAAGTGGATTCTCAAAAGCAATTGCTGGAAGAGAGGGAGATGACTGATCTATTACCTTCTGTCATTTTGCGTTTGCCTCCTCAGCCACCACGCCATCTTCTACTTCTCGCTTCTTCGTCATTCTTTTCTCACTTCAAACTATTAAAAATTCAATGGAGATAATAAAATTTCAAATCAGTAACCAAACATCAGAAACAATTCAAAGTGATCTAAGAGATGCTTTGGAACAGCCGATAAAAGTTTAAACATGCATATATTATTTAGCAAGGTAAAAAGATATACAAACCATTGATTCTTCAATCAATGTAATGATTTTAACTAGATGCATTTAATTTACATCTTCAATATTAAGAGCAGCACTTAACAATCAAAAAATAAATAAATAAAGGGCAGAACTTCTCCAAAATTGCTAACCTGATTTAAGACAATTAGAGGAAATAATGAATTCAAAAGAAATTGGACAGTTCATCTCCTTTTTTTTGTGTCCTCGCAAGTTGCCACTCTATCTAGCCACACCCATTTTAGGCAAGATATTCATACAACTCTCACAATCTTGTAACCACCAAAACAAACACTGAAGATATAACCTTCGAACTGAAAGATATTGGCATTAAAAAGCTCTTGTAACACCAATAGAAGCACCTTTTGCTACTAACATGAAAACAAAGACTGCCTTAGTAGGTACATGTCGTATTCTAGCATGTTCCTGAGATATTTTGGGGACCCTATAATCAATCCTCAACTAGAAATCTCAAGGAGAAGTGCGAATTCCAGAAAATGCAGTTGATAGATTGACGTTTCAGCTTTACACCTATTAATATCCCTAAATACAAAAGGACAGAAACTGTGAGAATGAAAGGAGTTGTCTAAAATCCATATTGCCGCAGCATTATCCTTCAACTTTTAACTACCACCATTTTATTTGAGAATTACTTTCAACACCACCTTTTGTTGAACCTTTTTTCAATATGTTAAGCTTATATTGTGGCACTTAACAATCCTTGTATGGTTTGACATTTGAATGCATATAATCGAGTGTTCAATTTTTTGGTCAAAAAATAACTAATTATTCTATCTTTTTAGATGTGCTATGCTGAAGCCATGAAGTTACAACCTATCATATAAGCAAATATTAGCCTAGGCCAACTCTTGTATCTATAACGCTTCTTGAAATCAAGAACATAAAAAGTTCTCTTATTGAACTACTTTCTTTCTACTGCTAAATCAGAAGCCTCATTCAAATGCTATGTGATACATAACAAGCAAGCGTAAGGTGATATAAATCAAATAAAATATTCTCCATGATTTCAATCTGTAATTAGAACAGATTACATCTGGTGAAACTAAAAGCATTATGCTACTCCACCCAAGTCTAATCTCTCTTTCCCAAGTTAGCAATTGACATCAACACCAAGCCGTTTTCTCTTTTCCATGAACAGTTAATTTTAAATAAAATACCTGACGGAACGAGCATAGAAAGAACGAAGAAGAAGCAGAGGAGAACAACGCAACAGCAGAGAGCTTGAACAGAAAAGCATAAAAATAAATTAGGGTTGGAAGTAATATAAGTTAAAGGATAAAATAGGATTAAACAATAGTATATAAGGGCATAATTGAAAAAAAAAAAACATGAGATACCATCAAATCGGTAATTCTGTAAATTGACTAATTTCATGATTACCAAACCATGAAAAGATAAAATACCATACCATGTCTTTCAGAAAACAATCAAAACAAACATGGTTTCCTTTGTAACTATACCATACCATACCAACCATCCAAACAGGCACTTACAAAAACTTTATGTTCTGCCGTTTGTATTTATCGAGTAATTAATATATAGTCCGGTTACTTTAATGTCACAAAAAATAATTTCTGATTTACTAATTTTTGACTAAGTTACTGTTATAATGTGTCAACTTGAGTGATCATACACTTAAATTACCCCTCAAACATAACCTTCATATATAATTTGAATTTTAAAATTTTTTTTTTTTTGCTTCTTTCATCCTAGTTACATCCTGCTTTATCTAAGTTTGAGACCGGTATACTTCGAGGGACGGACATAGAAAAAACAAATCTTGTCTAATGTATTTCTTATGGTATGGCAGGGTCCCTTGCATGAAGAAAGGAGGAATGAAGTTCACCATTAATGGTCATTCCTACTTTAATCTCGTGTTGATAACAAACGTTGGGGGTACCGGAAACGTCCGATCCATGGCCATCAAAGGATCAAAAACAGGGTGGCAAAACATGTCAAGAAATTGGGGTCAAAATTGGCAGAATCACTCATACCTTAATGGCCAAAGCCTTTCGTTCAAAGTAATAGCCAGTGATGGACGGATAGTCACCAGCTACGACGTTGCTCCAGCCAATTGGCAATTCGGACAAATTTTTGAAGGAGGTCAATTCTAAGACAAGTTATATGTTTTTAAAATATGAATTGAGCCAGTTATTGAAAGGTCTTTATTTTTCAAACAAGATGTACGAAGTGATATGGAAATCGCAAGTGTCTACGCCCTGTTGATTTACGGTCGCAAATTTATAGTGCTGAGGTCTAAACAGAGCACCTAGCAAGAATTACAACAAATGAAACTACATGTAAAAGCATGCATGTTTATGTTATCTATATAACAATTGATGTGAATATATTACCTGCATTTTTGAGCTTTAGTATTCAAAAACTAGAGAAAATATTGAATAGGTTTCTGCAAGCTTTGGGATTTGTCCGATACTCCTATTAAAGCTTGACTAATCTGAATTCACCCATTACAAAGCATATTTCTGAGAAGCAAGCTTGACTAAATCTGAATTCACCCATTACAAAGCATATTTCTGAGAACAGCGCTCCAAGATCTTTTCCTTTAGTTAATGTCCCAACCTCCCATATTGGCCCGATGACATTTACTCATAAGTTTTTCCTTTTGGTCAGTTTCCAAGTCGCAATGTTACTTTAAGAGAGATCAATATAGTTGGGTGAACTATAAGCTCGCTGTTAAATGTGACGTTCACAATCTGGTCCTTAATCAGCATTTTTTTTACTTTCTTGGTGGCTGGTGCCAAGGTTGTTTCTTACTCTCCATTTATAACAGTACTACCGACTACGGCTAATAACATATGTAGAAAATATCAAAACAATCTTCTGTTTAGCAGAGGTGACCGATCAAGTCATTAACTAGATCATTTTTTGGACCAAGTAGGAGATGAGACATTTTCTGAAGTGAACTACTTCGAGACAGAAGATGAATGTGCAGCAAAATTTGAGAATTTTACACATCCAAAACCACCGAGTATACATTCTTCTCTGAAGGGAACAAACAGAGGGAGTACACAAGAACAACCAAAATACCGATATACACCAAACACACCACTCTCTCCCTTTCTAGAACCAAGTGATGCATGTTCAAATTCTATTAACTAATAATTTAACAAAGAATACTTTAATCTCAAAACAATTTTCCCTTTCTCAACACCAAGCTTTCCACCTGTGACAACCCAATGACCTGGAGGATCTTGAGGTCCCTCGGTCATCTCCGTCATGTCAACAAACTTTGCCAACTTATTGCCTATAAAATTCTGTCCTGGAATTGAGCTTTCATCACCATTGCTATTCTCACTATCAACCTGTTTCCTTAACTTGTCATTTGGGGTGTGGTCCCACAATGATTTTCTAATAGTGCAGCCTGGTAACCTTGAATACAAGAGCCTCATATACAAGACATTTCTCGACCCAAGATCCCAGACCCCAAGCTGCCCTCCTGTAACTATGTTTACACCATAAAGATCGCCTATGAAAGTTTCAGGGCTCTCAATTGGTGCAGTACTCACATGTAAGAAGTTCTTCCATTTCAATGGTTCAAACCATCTACTATCTTGTTCTTCCGGGCCCTGCCACTTTGGCGTGTCAATTGCTATATGACTTTCCCAGTATGGTTGGAGGATCCTAGGAAGAGAAGCCAGATGCTGAAGATGGATGCATAATCGATTCCCCTTGGGCCCTTCAAGATACAGCCGCATGCCAGTTACGGGCTTACGTCCCACTGACACCTGTAGTGGATTAAAACCAAGAGCAGAGGTCAGGCCGGATGATTTACTATTACCTTAATAGGAAAAGAAGTGTGGGATATCTGAATATGAGACCGCAAGATGATGAGAAGCTTCATGGTCTAAACGCTTTATTTCATCTATCCTTCAGATTGTACGTCCTCTCTATTTCGTTAGAGGTAGTGGTATGGTCTGCGTACACTCAACCCTCCCCAAACCCCACGATGTGGGAATCTACTGGGTTTGTTGTTGTTATCTTCAGATTGTACGTCAGTATCAACCAGTAACCTTAAATTTAGAAACAAAGACATTAGCATACCTGTTCATGGCTAACATAAAGCTTTTGCCCCATCATGCTAAACTGAAGAGCCCGGCAAACAGGCTCCTTTCTATGTTGATTAGGAAGTCTGTCATGTACAGGGGCCCATACTCTTGGGACCTGAAACTCCAGGAAATATCTAAGCTCCTCAATTTGAGGTTTGTCTGCAAGAATTCATGCAACTTGGATTACTTATCACCACAAAAAAGAAAGCTCACTGCTTTTATGTCTTTGAAGGATGAAGTGTCTTACATTCAAGATAAAGACTTATAGCCAGCGCCAAATGATCTCTCCTTTTGGCCCCTCCGAGGAGAAGAATTATAGGAACGAATGACATCTCAATAACATCTGGAGAAGATCTAATAGTCTTCGCCCATTGAGTATGACTTTGTTCCAGATCATCCTCTCCCCTTCTTCCGAAAATGACTGTAACATCCTGCATGAGATACAAAGAAAGTTAAACCTCAAACCCCATCGATATTCAGAAATGTTAGAAAATCTAACACTGCAGATGATTAATTTTTTTATTTTTTTTTTGATAAAGTAACATCACACTGCAGACGATTCATAGCACTGTCAGAGTAAACTTTCTCTGTAATCATTCAATAAAACCATCAACAAAATTAATTAAAAAACGTTCCAGTACTAGCTAGACCTCTACAAGCAAATTGACATTCAAAGACTTTATCCCCCATTGTTTTATGTTGGCCTGTCTCTCTCGCTCTCACTCTAACACACACACACACACACACACAACAACTCCCCCATTCCCCCTTCTTCATCTGTTGCTTCATTTGTCTAGCTGGGGCAGAGTATGAGATCATGCGTGACTATTACCTAGTTTGAAGGACAACTGTTGTTGCTCCACCAAATACATATCGTGTACGTAGGATACAGATGCATACAGGCTAGATGCAACACAATAGCTTTTACTCCGGATCTGGAAAAGTATTTCATTACCACATAGAGCTACGACAATATATCATATTTTTTACATGTCTAGGAAGCATGCAATTTTTTTTTTACGAATTTTCATGCTTCTTATAAAAAACAATGATAAGATTCATGTGAATAACATAGGATTCCATCATGGATTCCATCATACTACCTCTATCCCATTTGACATGAATTTGTAGATTAAAAGTAGGTCAATTCTTCAAAAGGCTTAGATGTTTTAAAACTTGTGGAGATTTTATAAATATTATTATTTGTTGAACTAAGTCAAAAAATTCAAGAGGCCACTACATTGAAGTGTGACACAATCGGGTTGGTGAGAGTAGCAAACAGGTTTTGCAGCACAATGAAACATTAAAAGAAACATTAGAAGGCAAATAAAATATAAAGAGGATAAAGGTTATTTTAGACCTAACATTTCAATAAGTATCATTCCTAATATATAGATGCTAGCATATTTCACCCTCTATAATACAAAAGATTTCACACACTGAATTTTTTCCTCTGTTCTTCATCCTAATGTAATCCCAGCGAAGTTTTTCGGTTTAAAAAGTTACAGAAGAAACCAACAAAGAAAATGGAAAAGGGAGAAGGTGACAAACCTCTTTTCCATTTCCGGGAAAATATGGGGCACTAGTGGGTTGGGGATATATCCCCTGATTATGGAAAAGTGAAGGATCACCAGCCTGCTAAATTAAACAAAAATGAAGAGGCAGGGCAGAAAAATTAGAGTATATCTCAAAGGGTGAAACAGACTATATAAAACAGTAATTAATAAAGGTTTTTAGATATTATAAACAAAGAATTTATATGGAACTAGCCTTGTCCTTGTATTTCAATAAACCTGAACTTGTCGGGCTTTCTGTGCTGGAGAACCTCTGATTTCCAATGTCTTGAATGTAATTTTTGATTTCCACTGTGGAGAGAGGTGATGATATATGCTGTTTAATGTAAATTACATCTTTTCCACCAATAGTTACAGATGTAATTACATGCGTCCCAAAATTCTCAATGAATCTGTAAGACACAGGAGTAACCCCTGCTTTAGATGATAATAGAAGCTTGAAAAGGTATGTCACACATAAACTATAGACACTTCTAACAAAAAAAAAATGAAGATGAATTCCAACCTTGCCAGTGCTGGTGGATCCCATGATGCTGGTACAGCTCTTTTAACATTTTCCCGTAAGACGAGGGGAAGTCATGAGTTGAAGCTTAGAAAGCGGTATGAAAAGTCCATCCATACAGAGTGTCTTTGTACTGGCAGTATCTATATACTTTGAACCTGTGTAACTAAATGCAACCTTGAAGCTACCAAGAGGAGCATGGCCTGATAGGTTAGCCTTTTTATTAAAATATTCCACCATCTGCAATCATGCACGTTCGGTGGGGAAAGTTCAGCGAAACTGGATTATCAGAAACTACATATCAACAAAAAGTGATTATCACCCTCAACTAATTTTCAGTTAGAACATTTGAAGGTACTAAGTAAAGGAAAATGGAACATAGAAATGACGCTGTGAAAATTATAGTTCAGCAATTATTTTCAAGCAATATGACTGTGATACAAAGAAGAAAGGCAAACCATTTCTAGATATAGAATTCACATGACGAGAGCCAATGATATTGATGGAAACAACAAGCAAAAATATGAATGTACATGTGTTCTATTTCCCGAAGTCAGTGACTTCTTTGCCAATATATATTCTTCGTAAAAATCGTGTTTTGTTCCGTCATCTCGAGAATACAACATACAAATATACCATCATAGCATGTTCATAGCATGCTCTGCTTCACCGAAAAAAGAGCAGAGTAAGGTAGCCTTTATATCCATAACGATCACGTGGTAGTACAATGAGGTGTAATCATCCAGTCCCTTACAAACTGTTCTTTTGGAACATGACCACTATATTAGCCTTTTCATTATCCCATCTAACTAAACATTTAGTATGATACGGAAAACCTCAAATATCGCATTAGAACATCCACCCTTCCTCCTCTCTGTTATGTGATTTAGTATAGTATGATTATATTGATTTCTTTATAGACATGCTAATTTTATTTTTTCTACTTTTGCAACTTTTCCACCCAAATCCAAACTTGGGATGACATTATTTTGCAGTTAAATTCACGTGATTCACAAATGTCACCTTTTATCATCAACTGATCAATATCTAGTTTGAGTTTATATGCATATAAAACAGCAACTGCAGGTTATGAATGTTTGACCTCTATGAGGATACAATACAGATCCTTCCTTGATGAGGAAGAAATATAAAATACAATCTTCATACCACTTCTTCAAACTGTAAAATGATCTTAATTTCAAGATTTTATTGCTCAAAATGTCAAGTTATTGTGCTGACATTATACCAGTGAAATGCTGGTTTAACTACATGCAGGATAAGAATCCGCACATCCTCATAAAGCAGTTCACCACAATCACAGATGCGTGTGAAACACAAACTTCGATCTGTAATATTATGGAACCACAAACAAATATTAAACATATCTTTCTTCAATTCATCTCTACCACAGGCCTAAACAAGTGGCTACTTTCTCCTCGAATGTTTATTACTTACAACAAAGAAAGGCAAATGCAGAACATGAATACTGAAAGTGCTCATAAATAACGTTAACTGGCAGTTGGCCTAAACAACCAGTGTCTTTCACCTGAAATGTTTATTACATACAACAAAGATAATTGCACATGCAAAACATCCATACAAAAAATGCACATAAGCACCCTTAACTGACAACAGGGTAGATGAGAGTAACTTTACTTCCTTCGGAAAGCAAAAAAGAGGGCAAAAGTTATATCCTGGATAAAACAGAAATCAACTTCAACCAGAGAATCATTCAACGTTATAACTTGAGCATAACATGACATATTGAGACTACTTTTCAAAACAATTAAGTGGATGCACATCATCATAATGTTCAATGTTTTCAATTTCAAACATGAGACTGCAATCTTGGAACACTTATTTTTAACCGGGTAAATTTTGCAGGCGGTCACTCAACTAACAATTTTTTCTCAAAAAGTCACTCAACTTTGTAGTGTGAAAAGTCACTCCACTAATTTTAATTATTTTGATCATTTCAAATTTCTATTAATCATTCAGAAGCTGCTAGAGTGCTTCAGTAGAATGATAAAAAAGAGCAACAAAATAATTGTGTTAATTAAAACTCAAAATAGAACAGTTAAATGCAGGGCCTTATATAGAAATTGAGGAAACTTAAGAAACATAGTATAGTACATACCTCATTATAAGGGCAAACACTAGTGCCATCCCGACCAGCAGGCTCTTGAAAGTTGTTAATATCTTCAGAGACGTTTGGCAGGACAACATCATCATATAACCAAAGATCCCTGCAATGTTCTTCACTAATCTCTACAACCCTAGACCCACCCACTCCCTTACAATAGAGCAATCTTGTATCATAATTCACATCAAAACCCCTACCAAGTGCCTGCACTACATTTACAACTGTATGAAAAGATGCTGCCTTTTCGTCCATAACATTCCGTCTTCCCTCTTACTCCAAACTCCCCAAGGTCAAGTCTATATATCTCCAACCAAACAAGACAAAAAATTGTTTAACCTAAAAAAGCAAAGTTCAATCCAAGACAAAATTCTTAAAACCTAATTCAACAAATTCTTCAAACAAGGCAAATTCAATCTCAGTTGTAATGTTTACAATCCATATCTCAGATATTTCTCAGGATGAGTCAAATTAAGTATATAGAGCTTCTTCTGAGGCTGACTAAAGAAATTGCCAAGAAAAGATTTACCCAGAAATAGTGAAAAAGTCCAGCTTTATGATCTTAAATCTTCCATGGAGATTTCAGACTTGTGATGTATATATATAAACATATATAGATAGATATAGATATAAAATCTAACAAATCCGTATGTTTCTTTGTTGTCTGTCTCTATGTATCTAATCCTAAGAGTTATATCGAAAAGATACATTGACTGTTCAGACTTTTTAGGTTAACATTAGGGAACGCTGCCCCAATTGGTTTTACCTTTACTTTACATCTCTTCCGTCCATGAGCTTCTTGTATAAATGTTGATGTGATCCAACGACTAAGAAATGGGAAGAGGGAGTACAACGTGAGTGGACGCTGACGTGGACCGGGTGTGTTTGGTATGATGGAAAATGTTTTTTAAAAAATATTTTTTTATTTTCCTTGTTTGGTTGTAATGAAATGTTAGGAAAATATTTTTTACAACAACTTATTTTTCTCCATTTGATGGAAAATGCCTTCCCTCGTGGGTAAGGAAAGTCATTTTCCAGAAAATGACAAATGAGACTTATAACTCCACCCCACCCCTTTTCCCATCTCACCAACATTCATATTCACATGACTCAAAAAATTTATATTTCTTAAAATTTTACATTACTCGAAAATATTTTTCATTGTACTTTACTTTAATTTTTCACTGCTTGAAATAAAAAAAAGTAAAACCCGAATTTTTTTCATTTTCAATGTTCGTTGAATGTATTGATATTTTCATATTGTTACTTTTGTTAATTGCATATTTCATCTTGTCATCGATGTAACTTGTTTCACGAGGTTGAATGAGCTTATCGTTCCTTTATATTTGTATTGATTGTAGTATCTTGAGATTGTCTTGATAAAATATTGAAAAGTGTCTCCTATATTGCTAATTAATAGTTGCTTAAATTTAGTGATGGCAGTATTTTAGAATTCGATATTGATATTATTTGTTATGCTTAAATTATTTCTTACAAATTGTTGAGTTGTTAGGGACACTGATATACTAGTTAAAAGTTAGTTGTATTTTCTAAAAAATATTTTTTCACTCACCAATCAAACATTAGAAAATATTTTTCTAAAAAATATTCTCTACTCACCAACCAAACACCATAAAATATTTTTCAAAAAATATTTTTCACTCACCAACCAAACATGAG
>JAPEIP010000010.1:203885762-203897734 GCA_026120095.1 Capsicum chinense | reverse complement strand
GAAACAACCTTTTTACTTCTTTAGAGGTAGAGGTATGGACTGCGTACATCTTACCCTCCCCAGACCTCACTATGTGGGAATACACTGGGTTTGTTGTTATTGTTGTTGTCTAATTTTCTCGAACCGAAAAGAGGAAAAAAGAGAATAGGTTGTTCAAATTTTCCGGTTTGAATAAATATAGGAATTAGATTTTATTCAGAAAAGTGGTAAAACACGTGTTAGAGTTGACCATCAGATTTTCGATTTTAAAAGGTGGACATTTGCATTTAGTTTTGTTTTAGCCTTAAGTTATCTGCACCCCTTAGGGGTCGTTTGGTTGGGAAATTGTTATCTCAAAAAAATTAATACGGGGATTAGTTATCCTGGGATTACGCGAAATAACTTATCCGACCATATATATGGGATAAGTTATCCCATCACTAAGGGAAAAATGGTGGGATAAGTTATCCCGGGTTGGATTAATCCCTCCAACCAAACAAGGGATTACGTAATCTTTTATTTTATCCCGGGATAACTTATCCCTTGAATTTTTTATACCTCAAACCAAACAACCTCTTATAGTCATTCATAAAATTCATTTAGATATCTCAACTCAGATTTGTACCAATTGAATACGTCAATCTTAATAAAATTTGTACTTATTTGACATAAAATATATTTTTTTCAAATTTAAAGTGAATGTAATTCACATGTCAGATAGGCTAATGAGTAATGTCACGTCGCAATTGGATTTAAATAATTTTTTTTAAGAAAATCAACTTTATTTAAATAATAAAAAATGAATTATGTTTAAAAAATTAATCCAAATGCCCCCTCCCCTCCAACCCCCTTCTTCTTTATCGAACCTCACTACCTTTCCACCAATGCCTATGTTGGCAGTACACCATCAGCCCCCACCCATGTTAACCCTTCATTTTTACTTTTATTCTGATAGCAACATAAACTACTATCAGAAAGCAGAAAAAATGGAGGTAAATTACTTCTTTTTTGATGAGACAGCCGATTTCCTTCAACTGACAATCGACTATTGATTGCAGTAGTAAGAACTTCAGAAAATAAAATGCTAAAGGTAAATAACACCAGATATTTTATACTGGTTGGGACCTCTAATGGGTCTTACTCCAGTCCCTTTGGGTTGTAAGAGATTCTACTAGTTCTTTTGTGAATAAAATTAAGGTACAAGATTGAGTCAAGCTTTTTGGGTTTGGCTCACAATCTCTTCTTTCTTTCACACTTTGATACAATACCTCACCAACTATGTGTTTCTCTCCTCTCTTTTTAAGTACACAGTAAAAATTTAAGAGAATAATTTCTCTTCTCTCTTTTTAAGTACACAGTAAACCTTTAAGAGAATAAAATGCTTGAGTAAAGTAGAGCAAATAACTAGAGAAGGTTGAGACAAATGTATATCTCTTCCTTTGAATTTCAATACTTATATAGTAGTGATTGGACTATTACTAGCTGTTGGAAGCTAGAAGGCAACCCAAAGGATTTTTCTTCTTAGGAAAATGAATAGGGAAAACAAATAAAGACAAAGGAAAATCTAACTAAGTACATAATATACACAAGAGAGGATGCGACAGTCCTATAACATTAGTAATCCATTTAATGCATCAAATTTTTTTCCTTTCTTGGAATGCACACCTCACAATGGAATCTTCTGAGCGATTTTCTTCAATCTATTTAGAGCAATAATTCTATTCCCTTTTTCGTGGAGTACTTCTTTTCATATTTGGGCAAGAGATCTTTTATCAATCTTCTCGGTTTATTCTCTTTAGAATCTGCAGCAATCTTCTTTTCCTTCTTGTAAGATGTTTAGTCCTTGTTGAGTGTTTCAAATGGAATATTCTGATTACTAAATTCCTGCAATTAAATCAAACTTAGGGGTCATTTATCAAAATCTTAATGTTATCAATCTTTTCTTTTTTTATGAATGACAAAAGGAAATTAGATTACTTCCCTATTTAAGTTCTCCCCTAAATGAGTGACTCTCCATCTGATTGACTTTTCCTGCATGGTTAGATTAAAATACACCATTCTTCCCCTTTGGCTTCAATAAAAAAGGAAGAAAGGCAACTCACAAAATACCAACTGAAAAACTAAGTAGGAGTAAGCAAGAGAAACTCAAATAATGTTATGCTCAAAAGGGTTTCACAATTATGCCAAGAGATTTTCTGAGAGAACAAAATCTTTCTTCAAGCAAAGGTTTAGTAAAAATATTAGCTAATTATAAATCAGTTCTTAAAAAAGATAATTTAATATCCCCTTTTGAAACATGATCTCTAATAAAATGATGCTTAACATCAATGTGTTTTGCTTTAGAATGATACACAGAATTTTTAGACAAGCAGATAGCACTAGAGTAATCACAAAATATTTTGACAGATTTAAAACATAGATCATAATTACTGGGTTTATGATACATCCAAATAATTTGGACACAACACAACCCGATAGCAATATATTCAGATTTAGTGGTAGATAAAGAGACACAATTTTATTTCTTGCTATTTCATGAAACATTAGATTGTCCCATGAATTGGCAAGTATCACTGGTGCTTTTTCTATCTACTTTATCACCTAATATAATCTGTATCTGAGAAACCTTTTAGGAGCTTGTACCAATAAGGATATCCGTTAATACATTTCACAACAACCAGATAAGCTTTTTTAGGAGTTGATTGAAATCTGCACATTTACATACACTGAAAAAAATATCAGGTCAACTGGTTGTAAGATATAAGAGAGAATCAATGATACCACGATAGTTGGTTTCGTCAATGGTTTTTCCATCTTCATATAACTCCAGAACACAAGTAGAACTCATAGGAGTATTAGATGGTTTGATATTTTTCATCCTGAATTTTTAAATGAGATCTTTGGTGTATTTATCTTGGGAGATGAATGTGCCCTTGGTAGACTGATGGACTTGTAATACCAAAAAGAATATTAATTCTCCCATCATGCGTATAATTTACTTTGCATTAACTTAGAAAAATTCTTGCACAAAATCTGATTAGAACTTCCAACGTTAATATTGCCAACATAAATTTGAATGATCAAATTTCCAGAGGAGGTTCGTTTGATAAACAAAGTAGTATCAATTTTACCTCTTGTGAAATCATGTTCAATTAGAAAGTTACCTATTCTATCATACCAAGATCAAAGATCTTGTTTTAGACCATGAAAGATTTGGAGAGTTTGAAAACATGACACAAAAACTTTGAATTTTTAAAATCTGGAGTTGTTTCACAAAAACTTGTTCATCAATAGAGCCATTTAAAAAAACACTTTTCACATCTATTTCAAATCATTTGATCCCTTTATAACATGCATAAGTAAGTAAAATTCTAATGAATTCTAACCTTGCAACAGGTGCGAAGGTCTCATCATAATTGACTCCTTCTTGTTGTGAGTAGCCTTAAGTGACTAGACGATCTTTATTTTGCACAACTTTACCCAGTTCATCCATTTTATTTTTGAATACTCATTTGGTTCCAATAATAGAAACATTCTTTAGTTTTGGAACAAGAGTCTATACATTATTTTTGTCAAACTACTCAAGCTCTTCTTTTATTGCTTTTACCTAACTATCATTTTTTAAGGCTTCATTGAATTTGTTTAGTTTAAGTTGAGATATGAGGGCTATGTTCACATTTTTTCTACTGGAAGCCCTTATTTGCATTCTTTCTTAATAATGAATTTCTTTAGATAATCAGGCTCGCTTCTCCATTCATTTGGAATTGCTTCTTGTTCAACTTGATCATTTGAGGCAGTAGTAGGCTGGTCCGTTTCTGTGCTAGTTGATTTGATGGAGGAGTCATCCTATTGGAAGGATTTTTGTTAATTTTTACTTGTTTAATCTCATCATCTACAGAGCTAACATTCTTCACACAATGATTAGTATTATAAAAAACAACATGCACAGATTCTTCAATGCAAAGAGTGCATTTATTTAAAATTCTATATAATCTACTAGAGTTAGAGTAGTTCATAAAAATACCTTTGTCGCTTCATGAATCAAACTTTCCATTATTGTCCTTGCCATTGTTATGAATAAAACATTTTGAGCCAAATGCATGGAAGTGCCTAATGTTGGGTTTTTTATTGTTCCAAAGCTCATACAGAGTTTTCTTTAGAATAGGTCTAATAAGATACCTTTTTAAGATTGACATACAGTATTGACGGCTTCAACCCAAAATTTATGTTGTAGAGAGTGTTTGGAAATTATAGTTTAAGCCATGTCTTAAAGCGTTCTATTTTTCCATTCAACCATACCGTTTTGTTGAGGAGATCTTGATGATGAGAAGTTATGAGTATATCTATGAGTATTATAAAAATTTTCAAAATCTTTATTGACAAACTCTCCCTCATGATCACTTATAATGGTTGAAATGTAGTAACCCTTATCTCTTTGAAACTTTTCACAGAAAACTTCAAAATTCTTTAAGGTATCATCTTTGTTAGCTAAAAACATGACCCAAGAAAATAAAGGATAATCATCAATAATTATAAAATCATACCTTTTACCACCAATGCTAGCAGTTCTAATTAGACCAAATAAGTCCATCTGGAGTAGCTGCAGAGGTTTAGTTGCTGAAACAATATCTTTAACAGGAAAAGAATTTCTAATTTGCTTACCAAGCTGACAGGTATCGCAAATATGGATCTTTTTGAAATCAAGATTTGGCAGTCCAATCACAAAATCGTGCTTGACTAATTTTTTAATATGCCTCATGCTTGCATGACCAAGTTTTCTATGTCAAATCCAAGGATCATCAGAGATGGAGGTAAGACATATATGTCCTTTTGATGGAGTCTAGAACATACACATTTCTGTGTCTGTTTTTAGCAAGGATTTTCATTTAATGTCTTTCAATTATGAACCCTTCCTTTTTAAATCTTACCTCTAATCTAATATCATACAACTGACTGATATTTAGCAGGTTGTACTTCAAGTTTCTGACCAAATAAACATTAGTAATATCATATGAATTATTAAAAGAGATAGAGCCAATACTTATTACTTTGCCTTTACAATTTTTCCCAAAACTAATGTCACCACCATCAAAATCAATTGTAGTTTTAAACAAATTCTTGCTTCCAGTTATGTGATTTGAACATCTACTATCAAGATACCATTTCTTTTAAGATTTTGAATGGAGTTCTTTCAAAATACATGTATCACTTATTTCTAGGTACCTAAGCATTCTTGGGGTCCCTTTGGACTAGTCTTTGGATTCATTTACTCAATTTTGGGTCTTCAAATCTATTTATCAGGATGTCTAGAGTGAAATCTACAGTTGTAATATTTATGACCAGGCTCCCCATAGTGATAACAAGAAGTATAGTGTTGATCAGTGGTTGTATATTAGGTACTATAACTGTGACTATATCTCTTAGTTGACTAACTTGAGTCAGTTGACCTTTGAGACCGATCATAGTTATAGTACCTTTTATAATAGGTATTAGGACTAATATTGCTCCCTTTGGTTGACTTACTCAAATTAGTTGACCGTTAAGATCCTTCATAGCTATATTATCTATTATTATGCTTACCACTACCAGATTTAACAGTTGGCTTAGTTAAGTTAGTCAACTGATTTGACCTAACAATACTATGACTAGGAGATTTTTTAAAACTGTTAATCTTTATTTTTAAATCATTATTTTTTTCTGGTAGGTAATCTTTTTTGATTCACAAACTTCAAGTTAAGCTCCTAATATCTTCTTAATCTTAATAGAGCTCTCTTTTATTTATGGGCTTTATTTAAATTAGCTATGGCAAGGTCTAATAAATTTTGAAGTTTTAAGGATTCATTACAAGAGTTGGCTCTTACATGGTTGGATTCTCCAATTTTTATGACGCAATAGTCTCCAATGTTATCATTTTCTTGATCTGATTATTCCTGTCACCCCAGCAGCTGAATGTCTATTGATTTTCTTTGGGGGGTCCTCTTCTAGATTTTGAACAATCATAAGCAGTATGATCATATATACCATAATTATAACACTTACCTTTATTTCTGTTAGGGTCAACATGTTGTTTTCCCTGTGAGTAATTTGTCTTCATATTTTTTGATTCCTGGATATTTTATAATTTTTAATAATTGTTCTTGTTATTGGAGCAAGTTTATCTGCATCCAAGGCATCATTTTCTTCTTTATTTATAGCTTTAAAGGCCACAATTTTCTTTTTTTTTTCTTTCTGTTTTGGTCCTTCTTATTTAAGTGAGCCTTTGCAAATTCAATGAAGTATCTTTTGACTTCATCATAGTTCGTCTTTTTCAAGTTCATGCTTTTAAGATTCACAACCTTAGAAATCCATTGAGGAGGTAAACTTTTGAGAATCATTATAATCTGATCTACCACAAGATAAGTTTTTCTTGCAGCTTTGAGTTCCCCAACAATTTTGCCAAACCTGGCAAATGTTTTTCCAATGGATTCACCATATTTCATCTTGAAACGTTCATAGTCATAGACTAATAAACTTATAAGAGTTTATTTGACCTTCTCAGTTCTTTCATATTTTACTTCTAATTTTTTCCCCATATTTCTTTGATAGTTTCACAGCAAGAGATCTTCTCATATTATTCACCACATATTATATTATACAATAATTTTTTGCCTTATATTTAATTTGAATGATCTCTATTTGTTCATCTGTGCAATTCTCCAAGGATGGAATGCTTTCAGTAGATTTCTCACCATTTTTCGGTGTCTTTTCATTTATGTCTTTATTAGTAGAGACAAGTTAAACATCAGTAAGTTTGGTTACTCTCCAAAATTTGACATCATAAGATTTGATAAAGGTTTTCATCCTTATTTTTCAATGAGAAAAGTATTTCCTATTGAAGTAAGGAGGTCTAGTTTGAGATGTCCCTTCAAAAAATAAGGCTCCAGCAATAATTTGTGCCATGATCTTTTCTCACTTGCTGTTAGTAAAATACTTGTGAGTCTTGTATCTAATACTAATTGAAAGTAGTTAGAGGGGGTGAAGTACTCTTTTTTCGACTAGACAATCGACTTCCTTCAACATACAGTCGACTATTGATTGCAGTAATGAAAACTTTAAAAAAATGCTAAAGAGAAATAACACCAGGCATTTTATACTGGTTGGGACCTATAATAGGTCTTACTCCAGTCCCCTTAGG
The DNA here is from genome assembly GCA_026120095.1 of Capsicum chinense. Classification (NCBI taxonomy): domain Eukaryota; kingdom Viridiplantae; phylum Streptophyta; class Magnoliopsida; order Solanales; family Solanaceae; genus Capsicum; species Capsicum chinense. Next base: position 203,890,581 of record JAPEIP010000010.1, on the reverse strand, counting down.
TTGCAAGGGATTCTACTAGTTCTTTTATGAATAAAATCAAGGTACAAAATTGAGTTAAACTTTTTGGATTTGACTCACATTCTCTTCTTCTTTCACACTTTGATACAATGCCTCACAAAAAATGTGTTTCTCTCCTCTCCTTTTAAGTACCCAATAAACCTTTAAGAGAATACAATGCTTGAGTAAAGTAGAGCAAAGAACTGGAGAAGGTTCAGACAAGTGTATATCTCTTCCGTTGACTTCCAATGCTTATATAGTAGTGATTGCTCTACTACTAGCGGTTGGAAGCTAGAAGGCAACCCAATGAAGTTTTCTTCTTAGAAAAATGAATAGGGAATATTCAATTTTCAAGAATAAGTAAATACTAAAAGGAAAATCTAACTAAGTATAAAATATACACAAGAGAGAGATGCGACAATCCTATCGCATTAGTAATCTATTTAATGTAGCAGATCTCTTTCCTTTCTTGGAATGTCATGCCTCTCAATGGAATCTTTTGAGAGATTTTCTTCAACCTATTTAGAGCAACAAGTCTATTCCTTTTTTTTTGAAGTACTTCTTTTCATATCCAGGAAAAAGATCTTTTGTCAATCATCTTGATTTATTTTCCTTAGAATTTACAGCAATCTTATTTTTCTTCTTATGAGATGCTTCTTCCTTTTTAGTGCTTCAAATGGAATATTCTTTTTACTAAATTCCTGCAATTAAATCAAATTCAAGGGCCATTCATCAAAATCTTAATGTTATCACTATCTGTTATCTTTACCTTCTTCTTGGCTAGCAGTCATTCACCATAGTTACTAAAATCAACAGTGGCTTTTTAGGAAAAATTATTGCATATCACTCTTACCGTAAAAAATAAAACTTCACCATAATTTTTTTTAAAATACATATTTGCTTTTTCTGATAAATAAATGCAAAGAAATTGAAAAAGAAAAAATGATTATGTAGAAAAAGACTTGAATAGAATGGAGAAAGAGGGAGACAGAGAGCAAAGATTCGGGCGGAGAAGATAATTGGGGATAGATTTGAAGGACGATGTTCGTCCTTTTAAAAAATATTTATATTTAAAATTAATTTAGGTTTAAAATTTGAAAAAAATATTATTTAAATTTGGTTCACGGCCCTCAAGGGTGTGAAACACATTTTTTTAGCCATATCAACATTTTGTATTTAATGAAAACAGTTTTGAATAGTTAAAATATTCAATCGGTATAAGGGTGGATGAGGTGTCCAAATAAATTTTTAAGACAACTTTAAGAGGTCGCAAATGACTTAATCCTTTGTTTTATTTATACTAATTAGAATTTGACCAAACAATGTCAAAAGTAATTAGTTGGAGATGGAGTTACAGGATTTTGTAAGCATTTACTAAGAGTTGACCTTGGCCGTTTGCTCCCACTAGACATTTATTAAAAGTAACTGAAATTGGATAGGTAGATCAAACCGGTTAAGAGGGATTTGTATATTTCCTCTGTCTCATATTACTTGACATGTTTGTCTTTTGCACAATTCTTAAGAAGAAATTAATAAGAAGTGAAAATTGACTAATATGACCCTATTAAATTCACATTAAATATTTTCATTACCTATTTGAGTTAATTACTTTTCTATTAAATTTCTAAGGGTAAAGGTTAAAATAGATATTCAATTATCTCTTGATATTTTAAACATGCAACTATTTTGAGACAATTTTTTTTAGCAAACATGCCAAGTACTATGAGACGGAGAAAGTATCAGTTATCAGGTATCCTCATATTTTACTCTTTTATGCATCACGAAAAAATAATATATACCAAGAAACTTATCAATCAAAACTACGACCTCAATTGTGAATTAATTAAAGTCAGTTGTATAATTATTTTATACTCATATTTACTTTAAAGAAAGGTATGTAATTACTCTCTTCATCTCATATTACTTGGCATGTTTGTCAAATTTTTTTGTCTCAAATAGTTGGCATGTTTAAAGAATCAAAAGATAATTGGATACCTTTTTTCAATTTACTCTTAGCAATTTAGTGAAAGCAATTAACTCCAATAAGTAATGACAATATTTAATGTGAATTTAATAGGGTCATGTTAGTCAATTTGCACCCCTTATTAATTTCTCCTTAAGAATTATGCAGAAGGCAAACATGCCAAGTAATATGAGACGGAGAAAGTATTTTATATTCGTCTTTGCCTTTTTTCAGTTTTATCGAGTACATTATACTGTGCTACTTTTACCTTCATTGTCAATTTATTGAAACTTTTTCCAATATATTGGAATGTGAGCTCGTTATGTTGTGCGAATCACCTAAATAAATTTCTAAAGATAATGGTCTTAAGAAAACTCTAATGACCCTCCAGGTCATTTTCTCAATTTTTGCATATTTTTAATATTTTGAGCTTTCTCATAGCGGCTACATGACATTCATGACTTTTTAAAACTATCAGTTGGCTTATAGAATAGTTCGTTTGGATTATAGGCTCATTTTCCTATTTTGGAGCTTTAGTAGTTAAGGAATTGGTCTTGGATCAAAATTCCTAGTAAATGGCCTTGGATGAGAAATCTGGTAGCATCGTCTACTCTGAAACATTGATTTTGGGCTAGGGAGACCTTTGATTTAGGTCTCGAGGCTTTCAAACTCATTTTGAGCTATTCGGTAGATTTGATGAATAATGTAACTAGGTGTGGGAACCATATTCAATCGAAATACTGTCGGATAAAAGTTTTTATGGTTCTGTTAAGCCTGAAATGTCGAACTTGGTATGATAGCATAGCTCGTTTGCGCGTACTGGGTTCCGAGCAAATCTCAAGCACCCAATTGGAGTTTGTTAGGACTTAGCATTTTTGTTGGATTTTAGCATCTGGTGCAGCCTCCAGTTGTTATTAGCGATCACGGGGTTTTGCCGACATTCATAAAGGATCAAAATCTTGACCATCGCGATTGTAACCCTTCCCCCTTGCATTCACGATAAAGGGTCGGCCTGACCTAGTCCATTCTACTTTAAGTTTGTAAGGCCCCATCGCGTTCGTGATGTCCTTTCTCTATTGTTCAATAAGTTTGCGACTCTTTTCTCACACTCGTGATGAACTAATTTTTTGCACATCGCAATTGCAGCTAGAGGTCCTTGCAATTACAATGGGTAACCCCTAGGTTTATATATTGTTGTCTTTTTGATTTTTTCCCTCATTTCTTGATCCTAAATTCACCATTAATAGTCCTTAGAACTTAGAAATTATGAAAAATCATTGATTAGAGCTAGGGATGTGTAGAGGATGATGAAGTGATCATTTCCCACTAATTCATTCATAAGTTCTTGGCTTAATTCCTCTGTTTGATTCTTATTTTCCCCTCTTTTTCTATTACTTTCGAGGCTAATTGGAGCCCCGATTTACACTCTATTATTGAGTACAAATTTATTGTCCTTCGAGGGACTCCCTGACAAATTTAATTTTGAGATTCTATTAGTGAGCCCTATGGGCCCATAATTGACCCGATTTTGATCCCAGAATTTTTTGGCAATATCGGTATTATTTTACTCCTATTAATGATTAGATGATTTTTTTGATCGTCCAACTTCATTTTTGAAGTCGTGGATCGAGAATGAGTGATTTGTGGGCGATTTAAGATTATGGTTTGGCATCAAGGTATTGCATGTTAGGTAGGGATTATAGAATTCAATTATGACTATAATATCATGACTTAACTTATTTAGAAAATTTGGGATAAAAATGTGACTCGAACCTTAGCCTAGAATACTTGTATGGCTTTAAAATCTTATCACCCTTGATCATAGACATGATTCACCATAGATTGACGTTAATAATCCTTTAGTATAAGACTTATCATTTGACTTAGAGATTTGGATGGCATTTTACCGATTAGACCCTTTAGTGACTTTATGCCCTTATCGAGGTTGTTGTTATGATACTAGTTGGATACTAAGTTAGTACCTTACCTTTAGAACAGATGTGGTTATAGTCATGGATGCATAGACACTTAAAGCTATATTGTTTGAATACTAGTGATGGCATGCATGCTTTAGGCGCATTTACATTACTTAGTGGTATGATTCCAACCAAATCCTTGATTCTACTATTGTTTTCTAAAAAAAGATTTATTTTCACTTTTCACCTTCAAAATAATTCTTTTACTACAAGAATTATACTACCTAATTTAATAAATTATGAGCTTTGCAACTAAATGTGATATTTTGAAAACTAAACCGAGATTAATTCCTATTCAATTATTATTTTACTCTTTTACCAATACTACTTACTTTGATCGATGGAGATTTGACCCTCTTTAATCCATTATATTGATTTAGTTATGAGCTTGATCTCGAGCAATGGGTTTACTAATTTACACTCTTTTAGCCACGATTCCAATTTGTGAACTTATTATACCTACATATATATATATATATATATATATATATCCAGCACTAGATGGAGTAAGTTGGTTTTGATGATTATTGAAAGTCCTGGTTTGGAATCAGATAGTGTATATGGATATATCGAGTCCCCTATGTGTCCCTTTATCCTTGATCCACAATGTCGAAGGAGGATGGTCACCATAGGTCCTGTCATTATAAGCTATTAAGCTAGAAGAGGTGCATACACTTGGTATATTTGGCAATCAGATTAGACGCAGTTTACTATTGGCTTATGTTGCATTTATTTATATGAATTGCCTATCACCAGTATGACTGTTTGGTGCTAATATCTATCAGTCTTATGGTAAGGTTGTATCGGTATAAGATATGGTTGCTGTTTGCTAAGTGCTTGCTTGTACCTTCCTGGCTTATGGGGCCTCAATTAGGTTATTGTT
>JAPEIP010000010.1:203862571-203878465 GCA_026120095.1 Capsicum chinense | reverse complement strand
TGTGTGTGTGTGTGTGTGTGTGTGTGTGTATGTATACATATACACATAAATATGGTATTTTCCTATATCCTTCTCCTTCCCTATATATTAATATTGTATACATATTCTTTGGCCTTATATTACTACTACATACCCTTCTTTCACTCTCTATTTATATATTGGCTAGTGCTATATGGTATTGCATGTTAGTCGCTGGTTACTATCAGAATAGGATAAGTTTATCCTTATTTCTTCCTCAACATTATTATGTTTTGTTTCTTGGATAGTTGTATATATTTTATATTCCTGTTTTACATGTTATTTATGCTTTCATTATCTTTGGAGCTCATTTGGTCGATGTCTACTGAGTACTACATGTTTTGTACTCATACTATACTTCTATAGCCTGCAAATTATTGTACGAGTTCACGTCGTTGACATGTGCATCGTGTGAAACAGCCATAGATTAGAGAGTTGAGGTGAGCTCCTGATGTTCAGAGTATTCCTACTCCCCCTCTTATTGTTAGATTGATTTCTTTTTAGTAATCAGAGACATCTTTGTATATATACTAATTTTGTACTTTACTTGTACTCCTGTTATATTTGATGCTCTTGTACATAATTCACCAAGTTTTGGGAATATATTTTCTTTCTTCTATCTCTCTTTCTCCCTATTATTTAATTTTACTTTTGCTTTTTTATTAGTTCATTACTAGTTGTTCTAGACTATGGGTTGACTTACCTACTGGAGGATTATGGTAGGTTCCATCATTACCTAAGAAATTGGGTCATGAAAAATTTGTATTAGACCCTACACTTTTCGGTGTATTGGTACAAGATCTAAGTGTCTAGTAGAGTCTTGCTGGTTGGTGTGGAGACGTCTTCATCCTATCTTCGAGAGGCTACATGGCATTCTTAGGATATTCTATCCTTGGCTCCCTTTCATGTGTCCATATTTCTATGACACTCTTTGTACTTTTTTTGTCTCAATTTTTCCCAGACAAATGACGCAAGGTTATCGATTGATGTCGACAGGTATTTTCCATATGCTTATAGAGTTTTAATTCAACGTCGGGATAGGTAGTTAGATATTAATGTTGAAGATCTTTAGTGTCATCCAAAGAATTTGGGGCCAACACAAGCTCTGGTAGAACTATGACCACTTCAGTTCTTTGATGTGCCAGGGTTCCATTGCATTTTTGATGCTTAAAATCAGAAAATATGCAAGTACTTAGGCTCGTTTTGGTAGATATAATGTGTTTTTGAGTTGTGTTTTGTAGGAAACTAGGTTTTGGAGCTTAAAATGAAGAAAATGAGCCAAAACAGCTGAATGGGCCACTTAAAATGCCACCGACGTGGCGTAGATAGCCTCTACGTGGCATAGGTGGGGTGGTGTAGGTTGGAGAAAGTCTAAGTTCAGAGAATCTAAAAGATGAAATTTTGACTGACAGTTATGACGGGTCACTTACCTGGGGCAAGTGCCACTTATGATGGCCACTTACCAAAATAACTGTTAGCCGTTCATTCTGAACGGTGACTGATTGAGGAAGAGTGGTGAATGCGGCTCTGAACTCCATATGAGAAACATGATCGCCCAAAGGTTTTTTGGGCTGAGGGGTTGACTTATTTCTGTTTCTCTTTTAGGAGGCATGTTCTATAGAAGAAAGGAAGAAATGGATTAGACTGAGAGATTAACTTGAGATTATGCTCACTGGCATAACATGAATACTGAAAGAAGGGAAACTGTTCTTAAAACATCATATAGCCTCTTGCACATAAATGTGGCGCGCAACACACCCATGTACAAGACTCTACTAGATATGGATTTCAAACTTCCTAGGACTCTATTGAACATGTCTCTGATACCAAGTTTGTAACGCCCCGAACCTGGTGCCCGGAATGTTACACGGTGCTCATGACCCCAAAGGACCACAAGCTAACCCATGACTGATATCTATACTTGTAAACTGCATAATATAACATGATAATGTGAAAACATGCACTGAAAGACCATAAGGTTCAATACTGAACAAAATCTGAATAATAAAACATCTGAGTGGGGTAATAGAATACCCAAAACAAAACTAAAAATATTGAAATCTAAAATATGATAGTCTGCATCTAGTCTGAAAGCTTCTAATGTCTGAATAATCTGAATAAGGAACTGATTGGACATGTCCCCAACTAACTCCAACTAATAAGCTAATCAATAAGATAGTAAAGAAATAATCATGCCCTCGAAGGATGAGGACTCATTTCAGACTCTGACTACTGAAACTGGAATCTACTGCTGATCTGGAACTCGTGTCTCTAAACCTATGGTGTAACATAAAAAGAAAGCACCATAGTGTAAATGCGTCAGTACAATTGAATGTACTAAGTATACATGTGAGGTAGGCTATATGCAAGGGCTTACATGCATGATTTTGCTAACTGACTGCCTAACATGAACGTGAGAATGAATACATAAATACGTAACTGTAACTAACAACGTGATAACATTATTACTGAGTCTAAATACTGATAACCTAACATATTAATAACTGATATAACTGATAACATGAGTGACTGTATCTTACAGTCCTGAATCTGATGTAACTATCTAAGTTCCAAACTGTATCTGATAGTCCTAAATTCTGAAGAACTATCTGAGTTCTTTTACTAAGACTAATTAACTGTATGTGACAGTCCTGATTCTATAACATGAAACTGTGGGAAGTAGTTTTCTAACCGACATGCCCCTAATATGCCATTATGGCTGAGTTAGGGTCCAATCTGTAACCCCAATTAGAAGGGTGTCAATACCATGCCACTGGTAAGTACAAGCTGTAGGTGACCCTCATCTGATAGCGTCCCCTATATGAGAATGTGGAGCCCTTATCTGACAGTGCTTATCCACTTTATCAACCCCCATCAACAGTGTTGATGTCTTAACCTATGCTGGCTACATAGTTCTAGAATGCAAGGATGACTGCTAAGGATTACACCCTCATCTGATAGTGTATGTCCCTATCCTTGGGTTTACTCGGTGCTAATTTCTACTCCCATCTGAATGGACATTGAACATGATTTACTGAACTGAACATGAACTGAATTACTAAGTTTCGTTGACTTACGGAATACTACTGATATCTATCAACTGACTGAGTTTATGAGATCATGGAGATTTTCCTGAGTCATAAGACTGTCTAAAGTCTAAGGATTCATAGATTGACTGAGAGTATCGTGAAAACATAATATGGCTCTAGGAACACAGCTAATATTTCGATACAAGTACCTCCAGGACTCGATAGAAGGAAACTGAAAAAGCATGACTTACTTGAATGCATAATAATCATCATAATACATTTACTGAAGCATTTGATCAAACATATGATAGGCATAAGCTTGTTCATACATGGGGATTTCATGATATCATGATAATTAGAAACTTTTCCTTCATCTAGGCATTTAATCAAACATATAGTAGGCATAGAATGTGTAAACAACATCATACAATAATTAACTGTCATGATTCAATTCTAATTTAATCATTCATGGGTTTAGTCATAGGATTTCATGAATCTATACCTATACAAATCAACCCATATGGAATTTAGCACTCATTCATGGAATACAATTTAATTACTCATTATCAACATGAACAAGAGCAGCCAAATCATGAAATTCATAAGAAAATCCATAACTTGAATTTAGAAAAGGGATTCTTGGGTTTCATAGATGAAAGGAGTCCATGAATGAACACTATGCATACCTGGGTTAAGGTTCTTGATGTTCTTGAACTTAAAGAATTGAAAATTTCTTAGTTCTTGAAGGAGATTGGATTTTGTTCTTGGAGATTAAGGTTAGAGAGAAACCCTAATATTTGTTGTGAAATTATAATGAGAATATGATTTCTGGCCGGATTTAACTAAGTATATAAACGGGTGGAAAAATACCAAAAATATCCTTTGAATGACTTGAAAATTCATTGAACCGAATCTACAACGGCTCGTGTGACGGTCCGTCGCTGGGTCGATGGTCCGTTATTTTGACCATTCGTAGGTGGACCAAAATAGGATCTTATTGCCTAGGTAGTGATGGATCTTACGATGGTCCATCGCTAGATCGATGGTCCATCGACCTATCCATCGTACCTTATCCAGAAGGTTGACCCACTTCCTTGGCTACGACGGTCCAAGTGATGGTCCATCGCTAGATCGACGGTCCGTCAACCTGGCCGTTGAACCTGGGCGATTCTGACAGCTCTGAGTAAAACGTCCATAACTTCTTCCCCCGATACTGGATTTTGATGAAATTATTATCGATGGAAAGCTTATTCAATTTTCCACGTGATGGAAAGTGAAAATCATAAAAATACTACGTTTAAAAAGTGGGTTTTATATTTCAAAGAAAGTTCTAATATCCTTGAGATGATTTCAAGCTAAGAAAAAGGCACGGATATTACAATATCTCCCTCTTGAGAACATTCATCCTAGAATGAGATTTACTGATAGGGGAAACACTAGACTAAATATGAACAACTGGAACATGATCTCATGACTGAACTAACTGATAGGCTGAATATAACATACTGAACATGCATATCTGATGCATGTATAGCTGATTCATGAATGCATAACTGAGTGTTCTGAAGAACTAAGTTTCTCACAATAAGAATGCATGTCTGACGAATAAATACATCACTAAAATGATCCATGAGTGCATGACTAGATATACAATGGTACTTGATTCCAAGTTTATGATGGAAACATGAACATAAAACTGAATACCAAGTTCGTGATAAACACAGAACATGAAACTGAGTAAGCTTAAGGAGAACTGTTACCTTGAGCTTGGTCTGAGTTGGTAGAGAAGAGGTGAGGATACTTGGTGCACATGTATGCTTTTTCTTCCTAAGTATCTCCCTCAATGGACTAATTTTGCCAAAGAACCTTAACTAGAGGGACCTCTTTATTCCTCAATCTACGGTCTGATAGTCTAAGCATTCGACTGGAATCTCTTCATAAGAGAGGTTGTTATGAACATCAATGATCTGAATTGGGACTACTATCGACGGGTCACCTATACACTTCTTTAGCAAAGAGACATGGAAGACTGGATGAACTGAGGCTAGATCTGAAGGCAATTCGAGCTCATAAGCTACCTTACCGAAATAATTGAGAATATTGAAGGGACCGATATATCGGGGACTGATCTTTCCCTTCTTGCCGAATATCTTCACTCCCTTCATAGGAGAGATCTTTAGATAGACATGATCACTGATCTAAAACTCAAGTTCTTTTCTACAGACATCTGCATAAGACTTCTATCAGCTCTGAGCAGCCTGGAGTCTTTCTCTGATCAACTGGACTTTCTCTAAGGCATCAAATATTAAGTCAAGAGCTATAACTGAGGAATCACTAACTTCAAACCAACCAACTGGACTTTCTTTTTTAGGAGGCATGTTCTGTAGAAGAAAGGCAGAAATGGATTAGACTGAGAGATTAACTTGAGATTATGCTCACTGTCATGACATGAATATTGAAAGAAGGGAAACTATTCTTTAAACATTATATAGCCTCTTGCACATAAATGTAACGCTGAACACACCCATGTACAAGACTCTACTAGATGCAGCTTTCAGAATTCCTAGGACTTTACTGAACATGTCTCTGATACTAAGTTTGTAACACCCCGAACCAGGTGCCTAAAATGCTACACGGTGCTCATGACCCCGAAGGACCACAAGCTAACCTATGACTAATATTTGTACTTGTACACTGCATAATATAACATGGTAATGTAGAAACATGCACTTAAAGGCCATAAGGTTCAATATTGAAGATAATCTGAATAATAAAACATCTGAGTGGGGTAATAGAATATCCAAAACAAAATTGAAAATACTAAAATCTGAAACATGATAGTCTGCATCTAATCTGAAACCCTCTAATATCTGAATAATCTAAATAAGGATTTGATGGGACATATCTCCAACTAACTTCAAATAATAAGTTAATCAATGAGATAGTAAAGAAATAATCATGCCCTCGAAAGATGAGGACTCACTGCGGACTCTGACTGCTGAACTGGAATCTATTATTGATCTGGAACTTGTGTCTTTATACCTATGGTGTAACATAAAAAGAAATAACTATAGCATAAATACATTAGTACAATGGAATGTACTGAGTATATATGTGAGGTAGGCTATATACAAGGGTTCATATACATGATTATCTCTAACTGACTGTCTAACATAAACATGAGAATGCATGCATAAATATGTAACTATAACTGACAATGTGATAACATAATTACTGAGTCTGAATACTGGTAACCTAACATATTAATAACTGATATAACTGATAACATGAGTGACTGTATCTGACAGTCCTGAATCTAATGGAACTATCTGAGTTCTGAACTGTATCTGAGTTGACTGTATCTGACAGTCCTAAATTCAAAAGAACTATCTGAGTTTTGTTACTGAGACTGAATGACTGTATCTGGATGTCTTGATTCTGTAACATGAAACTGTGGGAAGTATTTACTAAATCGATATATCCCTGATACGCCATATTGTCTTAATTGGGGTCCAATCTGTAACCCCAATTAGAAGGGTGTCAATACCGCACCACTGGTGAGGATAAGCTGTGGGTGACCCTCATCTGATAGTGTCCCCTATACGAGAATGGTGGGGCCTTTATCTGATAGTGCTTAACCAACTCATCAACCCTCATCGACAGTGTTGATGTCTAACCTATGCTGGCTACATAGTTTTAGAACACAAGGATGACTACTAAGGATCACACTTTCATCTGATAGTGTGTGTCCCTATACTTGGGTTCACTCAGTGCTAATTTCTACTCCCATCTGAATGGACATTGAACATGATTTACTGAACTAAATATGAGCTGAATTACTAAATTCCATTGACTGACGGTATACTACTAATATCTGACAACTGACAGAGTTCATGAGATCATGGCGATTTTCCTGAGTCATAAGACTGTCTGAAGTCTAAGGATTCATAGATTGACTGAGAGTATCGTGAAAACATGACATGGCTCTAGGCACACAACTAATATTTCGGGTACAAGTACCCCCAGGATTTGATAGAAGGAAACTGACAAAGCATGAATTGCTCGAATGTATAATAATCATCATAATACATTTACTGAAGTATTTGATCAAACATGTGATAGGCATAAGCTTGTACATACATGAGGATTTCATTATATCATGCTAATTAGAAGCTTTTCCTTCATTTAGGTATTTAATCAAACACATGGTAGGCATAGAATGTGTAAACAACATCATACAATGATTAACTGTCATGATTCAATTCTAATTTAATCAGTCAGGGGTTTATTCATAGGATTTCATGAATATAGACCTATACAAATCAACCCATATGGAATTTAGCACTCATTCATGGAATACAATTCAATTACTCCTTATCAACATGAACAAGAGTAGCCAAATCATGAAATTCATAAAAAAATCCATAACTTGAATTTAGAAAAAGAATTCTTGGGCTTCATGGACAAAAGGTGTCCATGAATGAACACTATACATACCTGGGTTAAGGTTCTTAATGTTCTTGAACTTGAAGAATTGAAAACCCCTTAGTTCTTGAAGGAGATTGGATTTTGTTCTTGGATATTAAGGTTAGAGAGAAACCCTAATATTTGTTATGAAATTATAATGAGAATGTGATTTCTGGTCAGATTTAACTAGGTATATAAATGGGTGGTAAAAGACCAAAAAGTCCCTTTAAACTACTTGACAATTCACTAAATGGAACTTCTGATGGCTCGTGCGATGGTCCATCGTTTCGACCATCGTAGGTGGACCAGAATAGGGTCTCACTGCCTAGGTAGCGATGGCTCATGCGATGGTCCATCGCTGGATTAATGGTTCGTCAACCTGTCCGTCGCACCTTATCTAGAAGGTTGACCCACTGCCTTAGATGTGAAGGTCTAAGTGATGGTCTATCAACCTATCCATCGCACCTGGGCGATTCTGACAGCTCTGAGTAAAATATCCATAACTTCTTCCCCTGATACTGGATTTTGATCAAATTGGTATTGATGGAAAGTTTATTCAATTTACCACGTATTGGAAAGTGAAAATCATAAAAATATCATGTGTAAAAAAATAGTTTCATATTTCAAATCAAGTTCTGACATTCTTGAGATGATTTCAAGCTAAGAAAAAGGCATGGGTATTACATAGGGTTATGGGAACCCTGACAAAATAACAAAGTAAGGAAAGTATAAAGTTTTTCTATATCATTATTTATAGTTACATTGTGATCTTATTCAATTTAATTGCTTTCTTAGTGGTGGACAACACTAAGTACTCGCTTGTTTTCGAGATCGTCTTCACAAGAGAGATTGAGATTGGGAAAAGAGTATTACAACAAAAATTTGAGGCTATAAACCCTCTTCTAATAACTTGATACCCATAAGGTGATAGTTAAACTGGGATCAAAGATAAGGGTTAGTAATGCGACACCCTGAGACTCACAAGGTGAAGGGTGAGATTTACCAATACGTTCATAAGACGGTTGGTGATACCTAGCTTGTCAGATTTCATATATATGGCAGTGAGATAGTTGGATTATGAATGAGAAACCTACTGAGTTAGGAAGCCATGGGGAATACAGTCCAAGTGTTCATCTCATATTGTTTATGAACAAAAGCTTTTACACCTTGTTACTTTTACTATTAACTACAATTCCCCTATTTACTTTCCTACACTTTTGGCTACTTCAACAAGTTAGAGAGACAGATTTGACCTATTCCCTGTAGGATTGACCCCAACCTAGTTGGGTTACTATAATTTGACAACAGCCATATTATATCTTCTTGAAGGGTATAGTTTGGGCAACATCAAATTTGAGATTCAGCCTTTGAAAATCTGAGTATCTTAGTGGATACCTCTCAGACAAAGATGATGTTTGGTATATAAACTAGTTATTAAAATAGAGTTGGGTTTGTTGGTGTTCACTAGGGTTCTTTATCAGTTTTAGAATATGAGATTGGATTTCGCGAGTGGACCAGACATACTTCTTTCAATATCCTTCAGAGCATGAGTTGGTGCAGGTATTTGTCAGAGGTTTTACTTTACCACTCTACTTAGAACCATGAGTTGGTGCAGGTATTTGTCAGAGGTTTTACTTTACCACTCTACTTAGAACCAGAGCATTTGATTGTAGTTAAGTCATCTTTTCCTTAATTTGGTGATCATACGAGTACCAAAAAATGACATGTATTAAGATATATAGAGGTGACGGTAAGAGACCTTTTCAGTGATAAGGTGTTAGTGGTGTTTTATTTGGAGGTTGGGATTCTCCCAGTAGAGGTTAGCATCACTTGCAGCATATCAGATACATATAGGTGGCACCTCATATTATGGGTGACTCTCAGATAGATACTAGTGGTATCAATAGACAAAGTCCTAGTCAGACGACATAGAGTATTTGATATTGATATTTAGGTCATGGCGACCATTTTGGATTAGCAAATATAGTCCATCATAGATTTTGAGAGGTATGTCTTGACTCTGGAGAGGTTAGTCATTAGTCTAAGGAATTTCCTAAGTGTGAGTTGGTTACGGATAAGGTCAAAATATGTTCCTTGCTAGGCTAGAGCTCCTAAGGTATGTTATAATTATAGGGAGGATAATCACTTCAGTAGAGAGTATCTCAGGCATTATTTGGTCAAATAGTTTGGGATGATTCATGTTTATCACCAGGTTTAAGATTCAGGGGTTTGTTATGATAGTAAAGAGATCGATACTGGTATAGAGAGTGTTCCAAGCATGGGATTATTAGTCATTTATCTCATCCAAATCAGCTTTATGGTGTTGTGGCATCTCTAGTTAGAGATAGTACACTTAGTGCCTCAATTGGTGGTTCAGTTGCTCGATTCGAGTGGGAAACACTCAGATTTGTAATCCTTCAGTCACATCAGGACTATGTTTTTTATTTTCCTTCTTGGTAGATGGGCCTTTAATTTTATGCCTTTAGTTCTATTTGAGTTAAGTTGAGGTTCTCATACCCATCAATAATTATATGCCTTGATATTGTTATATTAGGTGTTGTATGACTTTGTGTAGATTCATGCATATGTAACTACCCCCCATAGATGATTTCATTTAGTAGTGGATTGATTGGATGGTATGGTAATTTCCTTGAGGTGTAGTACTTGGGTTAAAGTCCCATTTATTTTGGCATATTTGGTTTAGTTATGGTTATAGAGTTGTAATGATTGTGGTTTTTCATTTTGTGCCACCTATACCTTATGCTAGTGTCATCATTGTTGTTTTTGTTATTGTCATAGTTTTGACGTTGATTAGTTCTTACATGAATAATTTCTAGACTATCATTATCTAGACCGAATCCTCTTTCTCATAATTTTCACTCGTTGGCTTAGTCGACTAACTTGGTTGGTTATTTTCTTTCTCTGTGATCAAGGTTAGATCAGTGGTTGAGTGGGATGTGAAAGCAAAGGTATGCTGGCCTTCCATGATCTTGTTGTGGTTCTAGAGTTGGTAGTTTGGTTCTATTGCCCATTTATGATGTTGAAAAGTCTAAGGCTTGTTTTTTTTGCTTTACTGAGATTCTAGCATTGGCTATTCTTTTCTATAACCCGTTCCTAAGTTTGATAAATTTGAGATTTGTTCTTTTAGTTTTGATAGTTCATCACCCATTGTGGTCGTGATATTGATATTTATAGTAAGTTAGGCACTCCATTCTTTCTATGACGTGGCTTATAATTTAGTTGAGCTAGAGTTGGAGTAAATGGGTAAATTTAGAAAATTCTTATTTTGGTAATTGTTTGACCTAATATGACTACGTGGAATGCTTCTCCTTGGTGATATGTGCCTATGGATATTTTTTGGAGGTTATTGAGTATTAGTTTTACCATATTCAGGATAAGTTCATGTTTTCTGAGTTGCTCGAGAGTTGTCTATCATTAGTGATTTTGTAACCTTTGTGAATTCTTATTTATTCCTTAATGTGTTATACTCTCAATGAATGTGGGTTTGACTGCTTGTATCTTCATCGTGTAATTTTACTCAATTATGGTTATGTCTTCGATAAAATTTCAGTTTTAACTCTTGCAAGAACCATTAGAGACATGCTTGACTTTTGATGGTGAGGTTGATTTAGGTGTTTGGCCTTGGTTTAAACTTGTTGTCTCAAGTTTTAGATTTTTGACTCTTTTGAATAGTGACTTAAAGGCTATAATAGATTTTTTGCATGTGGATGTTTACTCATCAATAGGATTAGTTCGGATAGATGAGATCGAGGAGTTCAACTTCGATGTTGGGATTATTTTCAACTTCGATGTTGGGATTATAGCTATGGATTGCATAGCTTGATTGTAGCCCTATTTCCAAATTTATTTCAGTTGGGCATTTATTTATAGGATGACTAAACCTACTCATTACCTATCGGCTCATCTTTACTCAGTTCAGATGAATTATGCTCGATAGATGCTTGAGGGATAGTCCATTGGAACACGATATTGGTTTTTATTGCTCTTCACATTGATTCTCAATTTTTGTTAGAATATTGGATTATGATACCCCGTATTATTCTTAGCCTAGTTCAGCTCCTAGTTGCATGTATAAGAGGCTTAAATACTGAAAATTTCACTAAGTGTTGGGGATTTAATTTCTTGATGGGCATTTGGGTCATTCCCCCTTAATTCAATTCATCAATTCACAAATTATAACATCATTTAAGGCATTATTTGCCTATCTTCTTCAATTCTCCTCTCAAAGAAACCCTATTCACCTCCCAAGAACTCTAATTTTCATTATTTTCTCTCCAAGGAATCTAAGAATTCAAGTTCCAAAATCCATGAAACTTCAAGAAAGCATCAAGATTTGGTGTTTCTTTTTTAAGCTTAAGAGTTTAAGGTATGTGTGATGTTCATCCATGGGCCATTTTCACCCATGGAGTCCAAGAATCCTTTTTATTTTTAAATTATGAGTTTTTACATGTTCAAGTTGAATTATCTCCATGAAGCTATTATTGGTTTTGATTTTGAGTTATGTTTATGAGTGTTTTCGATGGGATGATCCATTACATGTTTTGAATATTGAAATCTCTAATTCATGGTTTTAGTAGTGTAATCATATTATTATTGCATGCTTTACCTATTACCATGCTCAAATTCATGACTCTTATATGTTTGATAATATGTCTAATTTTTGGGTTTTGAGCAATGATCCCCTACTATGGTTTTTAAAGTTTTATATGTCATCATTGTTATTTCCATTCAATGCTGGTGGGTTATGAACCCCCGATACATAATTTTTTACATAATTTCAGTATCTTAAGAATGATTTCAGATAAACCATAAGCATTGTCATTCAATCAATTATTATAAATAGTTGTTTGTTCAGTTAAGCTTAGTTCAGTCCAGTAATTAGTGTTAGTTTAGTTGGGAGTAGGATTCAACATTGAGCGAACCAGGGCATTCTGCCAGTTTAGGGTTTAACCTTTAGTAGCAATCCTTGAGTTACAGAACTATATAGCCATCATAGGTTTGAGATATTTTTCTACCAGTTTAGGGTTGACACATATCACATGAGTTTCCTGCCAGTATAGGGTGAATCTTTAGTCTTTCTGGATGACATTTTAGTGGATCCACATAGCCATTGTTAGTACCTATGGAGCTATACTAACACCCTTCCAACTGGGGTTACAGGTTGGACCCCGATTAGCTTAGATTGGGGTATGTCAGTTAGATGATACCTCCCATAGTCTCAGTATAATATTTAATATAGTCTCAGTTCAGATTTGCTTGACAAAGTGTACAAATTTTTAGTTTATCAGTTATACAGTTTTCAGTCTTTCAGATTACAGACTTATTTTAGATTTCAGATTTATGCTTGGTCTTGAATTCTCAGATGTTTTAGTTTTCATACATTCATGTTCAGTTATCTCATGCTTTACAGTTAGTCCTTATCTCATATGCACAGTGCCCCTTGTATATTAGTATGACCTCATCGCATATACCAGTATATTTATAGTACTGACTGCATACTCTTCTTTGTACTATGATGTCTTATATCATAAGTTCTAATTCTCAACTCCCAATATTACTCAACTGCAATAGTAGTGGGTCCTCATCTATCAGGGACATGTTGGTTTATTTTAGCTGTTTAGTAGTTTGGTACATTCAGTCAATCGAAGTTAGTTAGGGACTTGTCCCATCAACTCCTCAGTCAGTTTAGAGGCTTTCAGACATTCATACAGTCAGTTAGATAGTTAGTTCATTTTTAACAGTTTTTATCTATTATTTAGACTTGAGATTAAATTGTATTTCCAGTATTCAGACCTTATGGCTTTATCAATTATTTTTGCACATGTCCATTATTATTACTTTATTCAGTGCTCACAACAGGTACCAGCTCACCAGTTAGCTTATGATTACTTGTGCCCGTAAGCACTATTGTCACAACTAGGGGTAGCTTCAGGTCATGACAGATTATCAGCTCAGTAGAAGGAGTGTACTCAAATTGGATTTTGCATGGCTCCATCCTTAGTTGGGGACATTCTTGAGTGGATCATTCAGTTTTGAGAGTTTGTGCTTTGAGTTTTTGACTTTTAGTTTTGAGGGTCATTTGAACCAATTATAATATTGGCTAGACATTGTAGGCTTTGATCATCTTCATTTGCATGTTCAGGTAACACCGTATGGGCTTATTCTTAAGTTTTACATTATGGATTTTTAAGTAGATCAACTTTTGTATTTTGAGGTCAGCGCAATGTAATTATGCGGACAGGACTCAAATGATATTTGACACAAATCAGAGTTGATAGTAGGTTGGAATAACAAATAAATATTGGATTTAGAATTTGGAATTGGTTGTATGGTTAATGCCTTGTATTATCTTTAGCTTGGTTTATTTTATGCTTAAATATGCTTATACCGGGGTGATATTAATGTATTGTTGTTTTGGTTTGCATGCATTAGTCGTTCTCAGTTCAGCTGGATGCCAGTTGATTATTGCAGGTGACTATGGCTATTTGAGAAATGAGGTAAGAAATTTGGTGAAAAGAGATACCTTTGGTGATATCCTTTGAAAGCGTGGTTTGCCTTAACAGTTATCTGGGGCATTTTTCTCATAGTATGCATACCCAGTACCTCATCCTTTCGAGCTTTCAAACTCTTTCTATCCATTGACTTTCGCAGATGAAAATCTTTTTGGTAGTAGATATTGTAATGACCCTCTAGGTCTATTTCTTAATATTTGTGTGTTTTTAGTGTTTCAAGTATTCTCATAGCAGCTACAGGATATTTATGACATATCAAAACTGTCGATTTGGTTATCCGATAGGTCTTTTGGATTTTAGGCTCATTTACTTATTTTGGAGCTTTAGTTGTTAAGGAATTAGTATCGGACCATAACTCCTAATAAACGACCTTATATGAGAATTCCAATAGCTCCATCAGCTCTAGAACATTGATTTTAGACAAGAGAGACCTTTGGTTTAGGTCTCGAGGATTCCAAACTCATTTTAGGCTATTGGATAGATTTAATGGAAAAAAACTAGATGTGGGAACCACATTTAATCAAAAATAACTCAGATGAAAGTTTGAATGGTTCCGTTGAGTTCAAAATATCAAATTTGGTATGGTAGCATATTTTATTTGGTTGCACGGGTTTTCGATAAATCCTTAGCACCCAATCGAAAAACATTAGGACTTAGCATTTTTTATTCCAGCATCTGGTGTATCTCCCATTGTTCTTTGTGATCGCAAGATTTCGTCCATGTTCGGAAATGGTCACTCTCTTGACCATTGCGACCGCGATCCTCCCCTTGCATTCGCGATGAAGGGTCGGCCTGACCCAGTCCATTCTCTTCTTCACGTTTGCTAAGGCCTCATTGCATTAGTGATGGATTTATACTATTTTTCATCATGTTCTCAACTCTTTATTTGCATTTGCATTGAACTAATTTCCTATGCGTCCGATCATGGTCAGGGATCCTCACAATCATGATGGGTAACCCCTGGGCTTATATATTGTTGTCTTTCTAATTTTTCCCTTATTTCTTTGCCCTAAATTCACCATTAATTATCCTTGAAGCTTAGAAATTTATGAAAAATCATTGATCTGAGCTAGGGATGTGTAGAGGATGATGAAGTGACCATTTCTCACTAATTTCTTTGTAAGTTTGTGGCCTAATTCCTCCGTTTGATTCTTCTTTTCACTTTTTTTTCATAGTCTTCAGGGATGATTTGAGCCCTATTTTACACTCCATTTTTGCTCAACTTTTTCGCATACATTCCTTGTCATTCAAGAGACCACATGACAAATTCAATTTTGGAATTCCATTAACAGACCCCATGATCACATTATTGACCCAATTTTGGTGTCAGTTTTTTTAGAAATATGGGTATCATTTTACTCCTATTAATGCTTAGATAATTATTTTGATGGTGCGACTTCATGGAATTGTGGATTGAATATGAGTGATTTCTAGATGATTCAAGATTGCAGTTCAGTATTGTGGTAGACTTTGACCTACTTTTCTCTATAAGATTGTGTATAGTATAGATCGTATTCTAGGTAGGGATTATATAAAATTGGATTATTACTAGCATATCATGACTTAACCTATTTAGGAAATTTAGGATGCTACAGGTCATTTTTGACTTGTCGGAACTATCAGTTTGATTATTGGATAGTTCATTTAGATTTTAGGCTAATTTTCCTGTTTTGGAGCTTTAGTACTTATGGAATCAGTCTCAGATCAAACTCCTTGTGAACGACCCTGTATGTGAAATCTGACAGCTCCATCTGCTCCAGAATATTTATTTTAGGATAAGGGGACCCTTAGTTCAGGTCTGGAGGCTTCCAAACTTATTTTGAGCTATTGGATATATTAATTAAAGG
>JAPEIP010000010.1:203820933-203840834 GCA_026120095.1 Capsicum chinense | reverse complement strand
GGACTCTCTCTCACTCTAAGAGAAGTATTCTTCAATAATAATTATCAACTAAAGAAATAAACCCTACAATGTTCTATTTATACTACATTACAATAATAGACAAAATGACAAAAGGGCCCTTTAGTGACTAGTCTTAAAAAATACTCAAAAGTGTCATGATCATGATCACGATCATACTTGTATCATGCACCTTCAATTGTCTAGAAGCATAAGCAACCACCATACCATGTTGCATGAACACACAAATCAGTCCTACATGGGAGCATCACAATAAACAACAAAACTCTCGGTACCCTTGGGTATAGTCAAAATCAGAGTCGAAGTCAACATATCCTTTAACTTCTCAAAACTACCCTCATAAGCATCCGACCACAAGAACTTCACCTTCTTCTGATTCAACTTAGTCAATAGAGAAGTAATAGAAAAGAAGCTTTCCACAAACATTCTATAATAAAAGGCTAAACCCAAGAAGCTTCGAATATCAGTTGGCGTTGTGGGTCTAGGCCATTTTTTAACCACCACAACTTTCTGTGGATCCAACATGATCACTTCACTGGAAATAATATGACTTAAATAGGTCACAATATTAAGACAGAACTCACACTTCAAGAACTTCACATACAACCGCTGATTCTTTAAGGTTTGCAACATAATTCGGAGGTAATCCACATCATCCGCCTCACTCTTAGAATACACCAAAATATCGTCAATAAACACAGTTATGAACAAATCCAAGAACTGGCAGAAGAAATGGTTCATAAGGTTTATAACTATCATTGGGTCATTTGTCAAACCAAAGGACATTAACAAGAACTCAAAATGACCGTACTAGGTCTGGAAGGTAGTCTTAGGGATATCCATCTCCCTAATTTTCAATTGATGGTAACCCAACCAAAGATCAATCTTGGAAAAGTAGTTAGCACCTTAAAGCTGATCAAAGAGATCATTAATCTAAGAAAATAGATACTTATTCTTTATAGTCACCTTATTCAACTTGCGGTAATCTATTCATATCCACAGGAAATAATTCTTCATACACACGTAGAGAACAGGAGCACCCTATGGAGAAAGGATAAATAAAACCTTTATATAGGAGATCTTTCAGCTGCTCCTTCAGCTCTACACGAGCCATTCTATAAGGAGGGATAAAGATTGGACGAGTTTTTGAAAGAAGATCAATCCCAAAATCAATTTTCCTATCAGGAGGAATACCATAAAGATCATCAGTGAACACCTCAGGAAATTCACAGACCATAAGGACACACTGCAAGGAAGGACCTTCGTAGAATCCTTAGCATGCATTAAATGGCAGAGGAATCCCTTGGAAATCAATTTCTGGGCTCTAAGTTATGAAATGAAGCTTCCCATAGGTACTAGGGAACTACCTTCCCATTCAATCACTAACTCATTAGGGAAGTGGAAACTAACCCTTTCAGTCCGATAATTAAGAGATGCATAACACGAATGCAACATCCATCCCCAAAATCATATCAAAATCTAACATGTCTAATTCAACCAAATCCACCAAAGTTTCCCTACCACCAACAGATACCACAAACCCCTGCATACTCTCCTAGCAACCACAAAGTAATCCACTAGGGTAGAAACTAAAAGTATCTAAAATACACTCGGGACCAAAACCAAAATGGATAGCCATAAATGGGGTCACATAAA
This sequence comes from Capsicum chinense, assembly GCA_026120095.1. Taxonomy (NCBI): domain Eukaryota; kingdom Viridiplantae; phylum Streptophyta; class Magnoliopsida; order Solanales; family Solanaceae; genus Capsicum; species Capsicum chinense. Next base: position 203,839,160 of record JAPEIP010000010.1, on the reverse strand, counting down.
AAAGAGTGGACCCAAATCAAGTAAGCAATACACATCACGAGAGAAGAGTTTCAACATACTAATAACGACATTTAGAGATGCCTTGGATTCCTAATAAGCAGCAAGAGCATACAAGCGATTCAGGATAGTGTCGGTACTAAAAGTGGCACCCTTTGGTGTAGAAGCTGATGAAGAGGCAACATGAACCTTGTTTGACTCAAAGGCAACCTTACCTACGGGACAGTTCCTCAGCACGTGTCCTAACTGACCACAATTGAAATACCTATTCTTCCTCTCATCATAGAAACCATGATGCAACCAACCATTAAATCTATATGAGGGATACGATAAAGCTGATTGACTAGGCCCCATTGGCCTGAGATTGGGCACCCTGTGCCCTAGAACCATCACTGTTCTAAAAATGACGATCACTTGATGACCTCGGATAAGGAGCACTAGCCATAGAGTAGGAACCAAAATTATCCCACTTTTTCTTAGATCATTTCCTACTATTTCTACCACTCTACTGCTGACCTCCACCCTAGTCTGAATACTAAAACTTTTTATTATGCCTTTCACTTATCTCTATTTGCCTCTTCTTTTCCTCTTCTACTAATTGCATATTCATAATAAGTCTAGATATGTCCATATCCTCATTCAACAAGGCATCCTTGCTTTCCAGGATCAAATCATGGGATAACCCAGAAGCAAACTTCCTCATTCTAGCCCTCATGCTAGACATTAATTCTGGAGCATATCGCGACAGTTGATGAAACTTTAAGTAATACTCCTTCACTGTTATCATGCCTTGCTTTAAATTCATAAATTCCTTAGCCTTTGTTTCTCTTAACTCCTGAGGAAAGAAGCGATTAAGAAATATACTAGAGAAATTATCCCATTAAACGGACTCGGTATCATCACCTCTAGACTGGTCCCTTTCCTTAAACTATTGATATGCTATATCCTTCAACTGATAAGCAGCTAACTCCACTCCCTCCATATCAGTAGTATGCATCATATAAAAATATTCTCTATCTTATCAATGAACCCTTGAGGGTCTTCCTCAACCTTGGAACCGGTGAAAGTCGGAGGACTCAACATCATAAATTGACAAACTCCAGTGGTATCAAAAGATAGAGCAACAGAAGTAACATGCTCAGTCTGAGAGTCTACCAACTGGGTCAACAAATGAATCAACTACTGAAATTCAGTATTTGTCATATCACCATGAGGAGCTTGAGGAGGACTAGTGTAAATTGGATGAACCATATGAAAGACATCAGAAGCAGTAGCCCTAGACTGGGTATGGACCCTATTAGTAGGATGGGTTCCATAAATATTGTCCTCAAGTGGGATAGAGAAGGTTTTAGGAGTATCAAATCTTTGAGGCATGAGCTGAAATGCAAACAAATGAATATTAGAGGAAATTTAAGACCTTAGATTCTATAGCCTAAATGTAGATCACATGAAAGGGAAACATTCCTAAATGCCTCGTAGACTCTTACTTATAAGTGTGGTGCACTACATACTGATAAAAAAGACATCACTTGACATGACTTTGTGGACACCCACCAAACCTAGGCTCTGATACCAACTTTGTCATGATTCAAACCAAGGCATCGAGGAATGAAGACCACCCCTTTTGGCTTGACAAACAGAACACAATACCTCTAACAATGTGTCATAACCCAAACTAGGGCCTAACAGTGATGGGTATCTCAAGTCCCACATGGATCGAAGACCACCCATTTTGCGCCTAACCAAACAACATGACATCCCTACTTTTGGATGAGTTCTAAACATATAACAAGATAAATTTTAGGAATGAAAGATACTTCTATGATCTATAGCCAACAATCGGCCAAAACAGCCGACCAACATTACCTAAATCCACTGTAATCCATCAAAGCCTTCTAAAATAAGAACTAGAAACCAGTCTTGGTTGGAATATGTCCCCAAATCTGACAAATGACAATGATAATGTTAATGATAGTAAAACTCTAAACTCTAGTATATGATAAGAACTGATGAAATGCCTAAGTCTTCCAAAGTATGAAAGTTTACCACTTCACCAAAATGAATTGACAAACCGAGCTAAGTAATCTAACTCTTCAAAAGAAAAAGTAGAAATAGCTCTAGTGCCTGCATAGCTTGGGGATACAACATTTGAAGATGGTTAGTGGGGTGAACACTAGCATGAAACTCAGGGATAAGGATAACATAATACCATGATCAGCAGTTCCAAATCATTCAAATCCAATGAACGTAATCAAATGCATATATATATATATGTATATAACTCTCACATGCCGAGGCAGGGAACAAGGTTTAACATGCACTTTAAAACTTTAGCCTAGATTGTGTAGCTCAATCATCATAACATACAAAGGTACCCACAGGCTATATCAGCCTAGCTCCTCCTAGCTTTTAGGGCCCTAGTACATATGGCCGCACGAACTAGAAGGTATACATATGCATTTTAGGGGACTCGAACCTCCTTACATATCAATGTCACATGAGTACCAGATCATGTAGTTTAATATAAGGGACTCAAACCTTCTAATCATATAATAATAATAGGAGAGACTCAAACTGCCCAGTCATATAGACCCCCGCATCGACAACCACGGTTTCCCATGTTGGTCCCTTGGGACCTCCACTTTCACGACTCAGATATGTAACTCTTATTAAAGCCCAATTAAAATAAGTATCACATATTCTCATTAATTGAACCATATTACACATTGAGGAATACTTTGTCGGTATTGTCATACCAACTACACTTACAAGGTAATAATAACTTGCCAGTACAATCTCATCACTTGGGGAAATTCACAAACCCCTTGTTCAATTATGTAATAACTTATGAAAACATAAAACCCACAAGGTTCAATTCAAAACCATTATGGCTCAATAGCTTTTCACATTATGCAAGGCGTCAAGAGTAGTTCAACATGCATACTTTTCATATTTAAACCCATTTTAACCATATAGGGCTGAGGTCACAGTCATTTCAAAAGTCAAAAGTTTGGGGAAAATAAACACTCCCTAGTTCATTCACATTACCCGTGCACCCAAAAGTTTAAAAGCACAATTAAAGCATGAATGATCATATGTAAACCATGGGAAAACATTGCTAAATTAATAAGCATTCAATACCCTCAACCTTAATTTCAAAACCAACATAAATATCCCATGAACAATACTTTAGAACATATACTTTTAATAAATTAACAATGAGGAAAGAGTAACATGCTTGAAATGCCAAGTTTCACGATAAGAATTCAACCCTCGAGCCCTTGGATGACCTACTTATTAGAAACCTTAAGTATGGCTGCTTGAGAGAATTTGAGAGAGTTTGGAAGTGTTTGAGTACGTTAAGGATAAAATATAACCCCCTAAAGTGCCTTATGAACGTGGGGTTTTAATTGAGTGAGAGGAGAATTATCAAAAGTACCCTTAAATTAAAAGCTGATATTTAGTCGTTGGTAACTACAGGTCACTGTAGACTCATATAGACTTATTACGACTTGTTACCAAGAGTCGTAACCAAGATGGCCTCCAAGGAAATAATAATCTGTTGACCCTACAAATCATATAATATGACTCGTAATGGGACCCTATGACTCGTAGGGTCCAGTCATAGTCAACCCAACAACCATTTAGGGTAAACACTAGACACCCTATGATTTTTACCTAATGACTTGTAGAAAGTCCTTACGGCTCATAGTGAGCCACTGATACTCAGTGCAGAACTCAACCACATACTTTCTGATTTGGTTACAATTCCAGCCCAACGACTCATCAAGACTCCCTACAAATCATGTCTCCAAGTCATACTCAAGACAGTAACTCAAATACCATTCACTGAACACCTTACGACTAGGGTTAACTGACCCATCAAGCTACCATACGACTCACAGGGGTAAGTCGTTGTCAAGAAAGTGAGGATATAATTTCAAAAAAATTTTAAGTACCAAAAACCTAGGGCGTTACATACTCCCCCCTTAAGATCATTCATCCTTGAATGACAAGACAAGGCATTTATTAGCATGATTTGACTCCAAGCACAACCACACTTACCTTTAACAAAGATAGTAAGGAATATACATACCTTAAGTACAATTATCCAAAATGGGAAACAAGAATGGATACTTGGACTTTATTTCCTCCTCGGCTTCCTAATTGGCTTCGTCAACCTTTTTATTCCTTCAAAGAAACTTCATCGAAGCACGTCCCTCATTCGCAATCGTTAAACTATCCGATCCAAAATCTCAATCCAAATTTCCTTGTAGGACAAGGAGTCCGAAAGGTCTACCTTTTCCAAAGGAACAACCGTCGAAGGATCACCCATGCACTTTCTTAACATCAAAACATGAAACACAATGTGAATGCAGCTCAAACTAGAAGGAAACTCTAATTCATAAGCGAATTTACCAACCCTCTTCAAAACTAAGTACGGACTAATATAACAGGGTCTGATCTTCCTCTTCTTGCCAAAATGCATCACTTCCTTCATGGGGGACACCAATAACACCCAATCACCAATATCAAATTCCAAATCCCTTCGCCTCACATCCGTATAGGACTTTTGACAACCTTAGTGGCCTTAAGTCTATCCCGAATCATATTCACCTTCTCCATGGCTTAGTAAACCAAATCAGGACCAAATAACTTATTTTTACGCACCTCAAACACCCAATAGGAAATCTAAACCTCCTACCATATAAGGCCTCAAACGGAACCCTACTAATGTTAGAGTAATAACTGTTGTTGTACGCAAATTCTATGAGAGGCAAGTGGAAAACCCAACTACCTCCATAATGAAACACATAAGCTCAAAGCATATCTCCCAAGACCTAAATTGTCCTTTCTATTTTCCCATCCATCTAAGGGTGAAAAACGGTACTAAAGGTTACCTTAGTCGCCAAAACCTCGCTGAAAAGACCTCCAAAAGTGAGATAAGAACTGGGTACCTCAATCAGATATGATGGAAACTAGAGTACCATGCAACTTCATGATTTTTTTAATGAACATCTTGGCATAATACTCTCTAAAGGAATTAGTCCTCACTAGCAAGAAGTGAGCAAACTTAGTCACCCTCTCCACAATGACCCAAATTGAATCAAACAACTGGTGAGATTGCGGAAGACCCATAAAAAAATCCATATTAATTATCTCCCATTTCCATACTGGCAGCTCAATATCCTGAGTCATCCTACCGGGCCTCAAGTGCTCTACCTTCACTTGTTGACACACCATGCACTTAGACACAAAATTGGTCACATTCCACTTTATATTGTTTCACGATTGATCTCCTTAAGATCATGATACATTTTTGTCAAACTAGGGTGAGCAGAATAACGTGACTTATGAACTTTGACCAAAATTCTTTCTCACAACCCATCAATATCAAAATTATATTCTATCTTGATACTTGAAGATACCATCACCACCAATCTAAAAAACCATCACCTTCTGCGTACCTACATCATTCTTGATTTGCATCAGAATAGGATCCAACTTCTGTTTCTCCTTTACTTCAGCACTAAGAGATGGCCTAGCCACTTCTTGAACAATTACACCACCATCCTCAGAATTCAAGAGAAGAACTCTAAGATTAGAAAAATGGTGAATATCCTTCCCTACTTCCCATTTTTCTTCGTCCACATGGGATAAGCTTCCCATGGATAACCTACTAAAAACATCAGCAACCACGTTAGCTTTACTAGATGGTAATGGAGATTCATGTCATAGTCTTTTAGCAACTCAAGCCACCTCATTTTACTGAGATTTAGCTTTTTTTGAGTGAACACTTATTGTGAGCTCTTATGATAAGAATAAATATCAACATTGACCCCATATAAATAATGCCTCCAGATCTTTAATGCAAATACCATAACTAATAATCCCAAATGATTAGTCAAATAATTCTTCTTATGAACTTTCAGTTGTAGAGGCATAAGTAACTACGTTGCTATGTTGCATCAACATACAACCTAGTCGCACTCGAGATGTATCACAATAGATAAAAAACCATCAGTGCTATCAGGTAGAGTCAAGATTAGAGTCGAAGTCAACTTATACTTTAGCTTCTCAAAACTACCCTCACAAGCATCAGACCATAAAACTTTCACCTTTTCTGAGTCAACTTAGTCAACAGGGAAGCAATAGAAGAGAAACTCTCTACAAACGTTCTATAGTAATCAACTAAACCAAAAAAGCTCTGAATGTCAGTTGGAGTTGTGAGTCTAGGCCACTTCCTACCCATCTCCACCTTCTGTGGATCCACCATGATCCTTTCACTTGAAATAACATAACCCAGATAAGTCACAATACTCAACCAGAACTTATATTTAGAGAATTTAGCATAGAACTGCTACTCCTTAAGGGTTTACAACACAAGGCGGAGGTGATCGGCATGATCTACCTCACTCTTGGAATACACCAAAATATCATCAATAAATACAATCACAAACTAATCTAAGAGCCGATGGAAAAAATGATTAAAAAAATCCATAATCTAAGAACTAATGGAAAACCTGATTCATACGGTTCATAAATATTATCGGGGCATTAGTCAAACCGACAGACATCACTAAAAACTCAAAGTAACCATACCATATTTGGAGATCAGTATTAGGGACATCCACCTCGCTAATTTTCAACTGATGATAACGTGACTGAAGATTAATCTTAGAAAAGAACTTAGTACCTTAAAGCTGATCGAACAAATCATTAATTCTCGGAAGGGGATACTTATTCTTCAAAGTTGCCTTATTCAATGGGTGGTAATCAATATACATCCAAAGGGACTCATCCTTCTTACGTACAAAAAGAATAGAAGCATCCCTTGGAGATATACTAGGCCGAATAAAACCCTTATCCGGAAGATCTTTTAACTGCTCTTTGAGTTCTCTCAACTCAGTCAGAGCCATTTAGTAAGGAGGAATAGAAATAGGATGAGTATTCAGAAGAAAATCAATCCTAAAATCAATTTCCTACATCAAAAAAATCATCAGGGAACACCCCAGGAAATTCATAGACCATAAGGACAGTCTGCAAATAAGGACCTTTAGATCTAGAATCCTTAATATGTACTAAGTGATAGAGGCACCATTTAGAAACTAATTTTTGGGATCTAACATATGAAATAAACCTTCCCTTAGCCACTAGGGAACTGGCTTCCCATTCAATCATCGGACATTAGGGAAGTTAAAACTGACCCTTTAGGTCCGACAGTTAAGAGACGTATAGCACAAATGCAACCAATCCATCCCTAAAATTACATCACAATCTATCATGTCCAACTCTATTAGATCTACCAGGGTCTCTCTACCATAGACCGATACCACACAACTCTAATAAATGTTTTTAGCCAAAATAGAATCACCTACCAAAGTGGACATAGAAAAGAATCCAAAAAACACTCAGGACCAAAACCAAAATGAATAGCAATATAATGGGTCACATAAGAGAGAGTAGTCCTGGGATCAAGTAGACAATATACCTCATGAGAAAAGAGTTTGAGCGTACCAGTTACAATATCAAAGGATGCCTTAGAAAAAACCTTAAAAGGATAATCCCTCTATATCTGACCAATCTGATCGCATTTAAGGCACTTGTTCCTCACCTCTTCACAAACACCACGATGCACCTAACCACAGACTCTACAAGGATGATACAATAAAGCTGACTGAGCCCTACTAGCCCTCAGGCTGGGCTCCAAGTGCTCTAAACCCACTGTTATATTGAGAATGATGTTCACTATATGGCTTTAGATAAGGAGCACTAGCCATAAAGTTGGAACTAGAATTTTCCCACTTTTTATTTGGCCATTTTCCACTATCTCTACCACTCTGCTACTGACCTCTACCCTGATCTAAATAACAAAACTTTTTATTCTGACTGTCACTGTCTTCTTGCTTCTTATTTTCCTCTTCTATTTGTTGCTTATATACCATAAGTCTAGAGATGTCCATATCCTTGTTCAACAAAGTACCCTTACTCTCTAAAATCAACTCATGGGATAATCCAGAGGTAATCTTCCTCATTCTAGCCCTAACTCTAGACACCAATTCAGGAGCATAAGCGATAGTTGATGAAACTTTAAGGCATACTTCTTTACTGTCATCTTGCCTTACTTTAAATCCATGAATTCCTTGGTATTCGCCTCCCTCAACTCCTGAGGAAAGAAGTGATAAAGAAAGCACTAGAGAAATTTTCCCATAGAGCAGACTCAGTATCATCACCCCTACACTGGTCCCACTCTTCATACCATTGATACACCACATCCTTCAACTGATAAGCTGCGAATTCTACTCCCTTCCCGTCAGTAGCTTGCACCACATAGAATATCTTTTCCATCTTATTAAGGAAATTTAAGGATCATCCTCAACTTTAGAACTAGTGAAAATAGGAGGACTCAATCTTATAAATTGGCCAACTCTAGTGTCCTCAAAGGATGGAGCAACAAAAGTAGCACGCTCAGTCTAGAAGGCCACCAACTGGGTAAGCAAATGAATCGATTGGTAAAACCTAGCATTAAACACACCAACCTGATGTATCTAAGGAGGTATAGGGGGAATCAGTAGAGCTCTATTAGGATAATCAAAAGTAACGACCCTAGATCAAGTCTAAACTCCTAGAGTAGAATGAGCTCCATCCATATTGTCCTCAGATGGGACAAAAGACTTTCCATGAATATCAGATCTTTTGGGAAACATAATCTAAAAAGCAAACATATAGAAATTAGAGGAGCTTCAAGAGCTTAGACTCTATATCTTGAAATAGAACAATAAGAAAGGAAAACATTCCTAAATGCCTTGTAGCCTCTCCCTTACAAGTATGGCATGACATACACCCATAAAAGAGAATCTACTTAACACGACTTTGTTGGACACCCAATAACACCAAACCTAGGCTTTGATACCATCTTTGTAATGACCTAAACCAGGGCCTGTCCACAACGGGCATCTCAAGTCCCACATGAACCAGAGACCACCCCCTTTTCACTTAACCAAACAACATAACATATCTACTATCAGTTGAATTTTGAATATATAATAGGATAAATTTTAAGAATAAAAGATACTTCTATAATCAATAGCCAACAACTGCCCAAAAGAGTCGACCAATATCACCCAAATCTATAGTAATCCATCAAAACCTTCTAACATAAGAATCAGAAACAAGTCTTAGTCAAGACATATCCCCGACTCTGATAGATGATAATGATTGTGAAAATAATAATGTTAATGATAATCTAACTCTCAACTCTAGTCTATGGTAAGAACTAATAAAATGTCTAAGTCTTCTAAAGTATGGAAGTTTACCACTTCACCGCAATGAACCAAGCCAACAAAAATCACTTGGCTTAGAAAAAGTAGAAGTAGGTCGGGTGCCTGCATCGCATGGAGATATAACGTTTATATATGGTTAGTGGGGTGAATACTAGTATAAAACTCATGGATAAGGATAACATCATGCCATGATCAACAGTTCCAAATTGTTCAAATCCAATAAACGTAATCAAATACATACCTATATATATAACTCTCACATGTCGGGGCAGGGAACAAGTTTTAGCATGTACATTCAAGCTTTAGCCTAGATTGTGTAGCTCAATCATCATAACTTACAAAGGTACCCATGGGCTATATTGGCCTAGCCCCCTAGCTTTTAGGGCCCTAGTGCATATGACCGCTCGAACCAGAAGATATACATATGCACTTTAGGGGACTTGAACCTCCCTACATATCAAGGAGACATGAGTACCAGATTATGTAATTTAATATAAGGGACTTGAACCTCTAAATCATATGATAATAATAAGAAAGACTCTAACCATCTAGTCATATAGACCCCCGCATCAGCAACCACGATTTCCCGTATTGGTCCCTTAGGACCTTCACTTTTATGACTCAGCTACGCAACCCTCATTAAAGCCAAATTAAAACAAACATCACACATTCTCATTCATTGAACAACATTATACATTTAGGAATACTTTGTTGGTATCATCATACCAACTATACTTATAAGGTAATAATAACATGCCAACACAATCTCATTACTTGGGGGAATTCACAAACCCTTTGTTCAATTACGTAATAACTTATGAAAACACGAAACCTACAAGGTTTAATTCAAAACCAGTATGCCTCAATAGATTTGCACATTATGCAAGGCGTCAAGAGTAGTTCAGTATACATACTTTTCATATTTAAACCCATTTTAACCATATTGAGTTGAGGTCATAGTCACAAGTTTAGGGAAAATAAACATTCCCTAGTTCATTCACCATACCCGTGAACCCACAAATGCGTATACATATATAAATCTCATGTGTCGAGGCAGAGAACAAGGTTTAATATGTACTTTAAAACTTTAGCCTGGATTATATAGATCAACCGTCATAACATATAAAGGCACCCACGGGCTACATGGGTCCAACTCTTCCCCAGCTGGTAGGGCCCTTATACATGTAGCTAAATGAACTAGAGGGTATACATATACACTATAGGGGACTCGAACCTCTCTACATATCAACGTGAAACAAGCACCAAATCATGTAATATAATATGGGGGATCAAACCTCCCAATCATATGATAATAATAATAAAGGGACTCGAACTACCAATCTATATAGACAACTGCATCGACAACCATAGTTTCCAGTATTGGTCTCTAGAGACCTTCACTTTTATGACTCAGCTACACAACCCTCTTTGAAGCTTAATTTAAACAAGTATCAAACATTCCCATTCATTAAACCACATTACATATTAAGGTATACTTTGTTGATATCATCATACCAACTACACTTGCATGGTAATAACAATATGCCAACACAATCTCATTACTTAGAGGAATTCACAACCCCCTTGGTTCAATTACTCAATAACTTATGAAACAAAAAAACAACTAGGTTCAATTTAAAACCATTATGCTTCATTAGCTTTTCACATTATGCAAGGCATCAAGAGTAGTTCAACATGCATACTTTTCATCTTTAAAACCAATTTCACCATATTGGATTGAGGTCATAACTACTCCAAAATTCATAAATTTGAGAAAAATCATAATTCCCTAGTTTATTCACTATACCCATGCACCCATAAGTTTAAAACCATAATTAAAGCATGAATGATCATATGTAAACCATGGAAAAATATTCCTAAATCAATAAGCATTCAAAATCCTCAACCTTTGTTTTAAATCCAACATAAATATTTCATGAACAATACTTTAAAACATATGCTTTTAACAAATTAACACTGAGGAAAAATTAATATGCCTGAAATACCAAGTTTCACAGAAAGAATTCAACTCTTGATCCCTTGGATGACCTACTTCTTGGAAACCCTAAGTATGGATACTCGAGAGAATTTGAGAGATCTTAGAAGAATTTGAGTATGTTAAGGATAAAATATAACCCCCTTAAGTGCCTTATGAATTTCAAGTTTTAATTGGGTGAGAGGGGAATTATACAAAGTGCCCTTAAATTAAAAGCATAAATTTAGTTGTTAGTAACTATGGGTCACTGTAAGACTTGAATAGACTTATTACAACTTGTAACCATGAATCTTAACCAAGTAAGTCTCCAAGGTAATCATAATTTGCTGACATAATGACTCATATAATATGACTAATCATGGGATCCTACGACTCATAGGGTCCAGTCATAGTTAACCCAGCAACTATTTGGGGTATACACTGGACACTATGACTCGTATCTCCAAGTCATACTCAGGACAGTAACTCTAACACCATTCACTGGACACCTTACAACTTGGGTCACCAGAACCGTCAAGAAACCCTATGACTCATAGGGGTAAGTCATAATCAAGACAGTGAGGATAAAATTTTAGAATTTTTTCAAGGACCAAAAACCTGGGGCATTACACAATGGTTGAATTCCGAATATATAAAAAGATAGCATAAGACAAGATTAAAGAGATTAGAGTATGTATATAACTGATAACCTTTAACCGACCAAAATAACCCAATGCCACTCAAGTCCACAGTGGCCTACAAAACCTTTTATCAATACCAAAAACAAATCTAAGTCAACATATGCCCCGACCCTGAAAATGACAATGGCAATGTTAATGATAATATGAACTCTCAATTCTATTCTATGAAAAAAACTGATGAACTGATCAAGTCTTTCAAAAAAAAAAAGCTCACCACTTCACTAAAAATGAACAATGAACCAGTCAATCCACGTAAATCTATGTAGGAAAAGTAGACTTGTTTTTGGACCCTGTATCACGTGGGGATACAATATCTAAAAATGATTAGTGGGTTGAGCACTAGCATGTAACTCATGGATAGAGGATAAAATAATATCATCATCATGATACAAAGCCAAACTAATGAACCTGTACATATTCACACATATCCATGAGTATATACGTAAGTCTAAATACTAGAAAATAAAACATGGCTTATCATGTACTTTAAGAACCTTGACCTGTATCGTGTAGCTTGACCATCCTAATACCACCCATAGACTATATGGGTCCATTTGTAACCCCCTGGTTAGGATCCAATGTATATTAGTCGTACAAACCAGGGATATCACAGAAAGTCGAGGATTCTGTTGTACCCTTCGCCAACCATGATACATTTATATATAGTGTGACACAAGCACACGGTCATTTAGACCAACCCTCATGTTGGCAACCATGAGTTTTTGATGTCGGTCCTTCAAACTCATACCTTCACAGCCAACTATCAAAACCCCCGTTAATGCCCAATTAAAATTTTTAACACATAACCCATCCACCAATTACGGGCGTCAATTATTATGGCATTATTAAGTTGTATCTTCACACTGACTATAGATTGTGGGTAATGTCATTTTCCAATAATTTGGGTATTTGTTTGTACCCCCAGGCACCATTAATAAAATCACTTCGGAGATTTTTTCACACCAAATAAGATTTTCAAGATCATTACTATTATTATCCAGTTAGCCATTTATGCCAAGCATTAGTTTCAAGAGAATGAGCCAAACCAAATGATAATTTACATTCCAAAATAAATTATGCAAGTAGGTTGAGGTTATTATTAATTTCCATGCCAAAACCAATTCTTTGGGTATTTCGTTATACCCCTTTTGCCATAAATTACAAATTTGAGGAGTCCATTGTACCTTTATTCTATCCTTCATTTTTATGCAACCCAATGAGTGTATAAACCAACAATGTAATGTATCATAGTTCAATATTAATCATTAGAAAACATTCAAACAATTATATCCAAAACCCTCAACCCATTGTTCAAAATCCAACACCAAAACCATGAAAATAAACCAATTTTAATGCCATTAAGAAAATACAAGTGTAGGGAAAGAGGTACACGGTTTAATTACCAAGAAATTTGAAGAAGATAGCACCCTAGAACCCTATATTACCACTTTCCTTAAAACTCTAGTCTTTACTCGAATAAGGAATTTGAGAGAGAATTGGAGAGTGTTTAATATGACAAAGTATTGGAATAACCCTTCTTAGATTTTATGGATGTGGGGTCTAAGTGGGAAAGAAGGAAATTACCTCGATGTCCATAATTAAAGGAATGAAAAATATCGCCCTATTGCTATGGGTAACATTATGACTCATAGGGTCACCTTACGACTTATTTAGTCCAGTCTTAGTCTGAACAATGTCAAAGTCCACCCCACACTGGTCTATTTATTAGTTGTACCTTATGACTCATACCTAGTCCTTACTATTTGTACCCTCCTACCATACCCAAGATTGGAATTTTATGGCATACACTGGACACCTTATGATTTCTACTTTACAGCTCGTATGGAGTCGTTACGAGTCATTACCCCCAAGTCATCACCAAAATAGTAAATTAGGCAAATCTCACTGGCTATCTTACGAATGGGGTTCTATGACTCATATTATTACCCTACAACTTATAGGGTGAGTCGTATTCAGGACAATGAGGATAAATTTTAGAAATCCTTAAGGACCGTAATCTAGAGTATTACATGTATGTTAGTCCTTGGTTACTATTAGAATATGATAAATTTATCTTTACTACTATCTTAACATTATTATGTTTAGTTTTTTGGATAGTTTCCTGTAGTTTCTATTCCTGCTTTACATGTTATTTATGCTTACATTATCTTTGGAGCCCAGTCGGTCGATATCTATTCAGTACCACGTGTTTGGTACTCATACTACACTTTTTCAACTAGCAAATCCTAGTATGAGTTCTCATCGTTAACATGTGCATCGTGCGGAACAACCATGAATTGGAGATTTGGGGTGAAATCCTATCATTTGGAGTATTCCTGCTCTTCCTTTTATTATTAGACTATCTCTATTGTTTAATCAGATACATCCTTTTATATATATATATATATATATAGATAGATAGATAGATAGATATATGTTCCTCTTGTACTTCACTTGTAATCTTGTTGTATTAGTAGCTCTTGTACTGACTACACCAGATTTGGGAGCAGTTTTACCAAAAAAGGATAAATATACCTCAAAATACGATAAATGGTATATATATACTCTTCGTCATACTTTGGCCACACATATTCCTCTACCATTAATGAAATGGTGTGTATATGCCCCTCACACTAAAGGTAGGGAAATATGTGTACCCAAAGTATGATGAAGGGTATATACATACCATTTGTCATAGTTTAGGATATATTTCTCCCTTTCTATTTTAATTTTTTATCTCAAATAATTAATCCAAACCCACTACCCGACCCAATAACACCATCGAACCTAATTTCAAAAAAACTCGACCTGTGTTTCTATTTTTTATTCCAAACTCAATACTCATTCTGCTTTTCTCTTAAATGCAAACCCCAATCAAATTTTATTGATTGGTCACTGCTTCTAGTTGGTGTTTACTGATTGGAGCAAGTAAAGATTGGGCCGGAGGTGGTCGGAGCTAGGGTGTGGCAATGGTTCACCACTGAGGTACTTTCAGTTCAACAGTGACAGTGGCTATATGGTGTTGACTAGTGGTGGGTAGTGTTTTCCCAGTGAAATTTTAATAGAAATTGAAACACAAGGCATTTAATTCATTTGGTGTTGTTTTTTAGCATTATGGGCTAATGATTTTTCTGAAATTGGTAGTAGTAAGTATTACTATATTGTGTGCATATATTGATATAGCAATGGAAAAATGCATCAGTTAGATAGGTATCTCTCGAATTTTAGTTGGGACAGGGTCGAGTAGTACTTTATTGGGCTGGGTAGTGGGTTTAGGCTAATTATATAGGATAAAAAAATTAAAAAGAAAAGAGAAAAATATACCCTCGAACTATGATAAATGGTATATATACCCTCCATCATACTTTAGGTATGCAAATTCCCCTACCGTTACCGTAAGGGGCATTGCATACTATTTTATTAACAGTAGAGGCATATGTGTAACTAAAGTATGATGGAGAGTATATACGTATCATTTCTTATAGTTCGGCGGTATATTTGTCCATTTTCCTTATAATTACTTTCTTCTTGTTGTTTAGTTTTTCTTCCGCCTTTCTTATTAGTCTATTAGTAGTTGTTTCGGACTATGGATTGACTTACCTACTGGTGGGTTATGGTAGGTGCCATTATGAAGTGAGCGACTAGGCCGTGGCAAGAAAACCTATATCAACTTTTTTTAATTAAAAGTCGCATATATCAACTAATAATAGCATCATATGGATTCACCGTTCATGTTATCTGCTTTCTATTTATTTTCTTTTTAATTAAAGACTAGTGAAATTGTTCGTACTTCGTGCGACTACAAATTTTTTATAAATTTATTGATTTCACTCTCTCTAAGATATATACTAGCCTTGAGAATGTGTGTGGCTCGTTTATTTCAAAGTATATCTTACTTCGACCTAAACACTTGAATAAAATAATGAAGAAGAGGAGGATGTGAAAATTATATTGTAAAACAAACTATAACTCATTAGCACAAACTAAAATCTATAGTAAAATAATGAAAATTGAGATGTAAAAGATGACGAATAGAAGAACAAAAGAATAAGAGAGATATTTATACTATTATAAGTGTGGAAATTCTTAGAATTTTTTTCAGCATTATTAAAACTATTACGGATTTAAATAAATACGATTGTGACTTTTGGGTTTCTCACTATAAGTAATGAAAGCTTGAGAGATTTGAGTAATAATGATGACTTTTAGATTTTATTTTCATTATCTAAAATTACCTAGAGAGGATTTTTATTAGCAAAAGAAATATTAACAATATCAATACCCAATTTGGTAGGGACCAAATCGGGTTTGGTAATAAAAATAAATAATGACAAAAAAACAAAAACAAATTTGAAAGAAAATCAATAAATGAGCTAAGAATTCTCTAGAGCATGTTGCTTATTTTCATCTTCTTCACCGATATTGTGATTTACAACTGCTCCGATGAACGGTCAGGTGTACAAATCAACTATTGATCTAAGGGAATCAAGTTAAAGGCGCTCAAAAGCTGAGTCATGGATTATTTAATTTTAGGCATTTACATCCATCTCACAAATTCCATGAGATCAAACTATAGGAAGACTTCTTCAACTCTTCTTTAAACAAATCTGGTTAATTATCCTCAGGTAAGAATTATTTGTACCCGACCCTTTGATTACCTATATTCTGTGAAAATCAAATCAACTAAATCATCCCTTTGCCAGATTGAGCTAATAGAGAGATGATACCACTGACTAAAGGTACTAATTTAGCTGATTTGAGAAACCACAAAAAATATAAGTTGTAAAACTTAATCATGATCTAGAAATGAACCATGTTGCATGTCTTTGTGCTGAAGTCAACCACTGAAGCACCCTGTCGAACCTTAATAAGAATCAATTTTGCTGTTAATGTCCATGTGATCTGTTGTTTCTCACTTTAAATTCAGGTCCACTGTGTGTTTGTTGAACTTTGGTGTCTTAGATCTGTATTGTAGCTTTCCTTGATTGTATTCGTATATGAATATTTTGTTTTAGCATTTGAGAATCTTTATTGTGGGTGTTTGTTGCTTGTCCAATTCAAAAATTACTTTTCCTTTCCTTGTAATATCCTGCAAAGATGTATGTTCTTTATTTTGGTATCTTGCAAAAAAAAAAAACTACCTTAGCAAAGAAATCTCCCAGATTTTTCCCTTTCCTTAGTGTATGCATCACCTCTACTTGGAATTGCCTCATCAACCCTTGACTTTTGTTAATATCAATTTCAATGTTCCAATTAGTTTCCTAGATCAACCAGGTATGTTCTTTAATATAAGTGAATCAGTTTACATGACTTCATGTAGTAACATTCTACTGAGACAACATTCCAAACCCATTTTAAAAGTACACACATCTTTCTCCAAGCTAGTTACAATACCACACTCAAAAGAACTAGAATACATGAACTCACCTGCATTATCTCTAATACAAAAAGCATCTCCACTAGGGCCAGGATTACCTCTAAATTCTCCATCAAAGTTACACTTGGCAAAACCATCAATAGGGGGCTTCCAGCTCACAATAGTAGCCTGAATCTTAGGTTTATAATATTCCAACAACATAACTAGCATAGGCTAATTATTAGGTAAATTTATTAGTTAGGGATACCTTAACTTTGTAAAAATATAGATATTCCTATTCACCTCAAGTTTTGTGTCGTAAATTGTCATCTTACCACCATGCTTGATAGTATTTATCTTCTAAACTTGCCACAATATCCAAGTAGGGATAGAAATAAATAATGGTTTGAGCTTAGAACAACACTTAGCATTCCACTATTTGTAGACTATATCTTTTAGAAGAATAAAAGGACCTTGAATTTCAGTAGACGCTAAAAATTAATCCATAATTTATTAGTTGTAGAACATTACACCAATAGATTCTCATATGATTCATGAACTGGTGTTTCACAACATAGGAAATTAACAACCTCTTCCATCTTTATATTAACGATAAAGTCCCCAAAAGGAAGTCTTTTCTTCGATAATCTCCAAAAAAAGGATACTTTAATTGGTATTTCTTTTTCCTATACAAATCAGAGATATCTATGAACAACACCAAATTTCCTTATAATGCCCCAAGCACTGCCAATAGTGAATTTCAAAAATTTAGGGCATCTACCATGCCTTGTTCGAATTTTTGAACTTTCTATTATTCCAAGGTTATTCACAACATGATCACATAGATCTTCAGGGAAAATTTCCTTAAGAAGATTCACTTTCCATCCAATATGAACCATCAGTTGATGTAAATC
>JAPEIP010000010.1:203804091-203820833 GCA_026120095.1 Capsicum chinense | reverse complement strand
CCAAGGTTATTCACAACATGATCACATAGATCTTCAGGGAAAATTTCCTTAAGAAGATTCACTTTCCATCCAATATGAACCATCAGTTGATGTAAATCCTCTAGCCCTCTATTATCAATGTAGCTATAGGTAAGTAGTAATACAGAGCTCCTTTATAGGTCCAGTTATCAAACCAGATACAAGCATGGCCATATTTAGGTTCCCACTAAATTTCTTGGTCAAAATAATCTCTGGCTAGTAACATGTATTTCCATGTTTGAGAACCTCGGCCATTCAACTACTTGTAGTTTATGCCTCATTTAGTATTTAATACACATAAAATTAGTCCACATAGAGTTCTATGTTCAAAATTTCCTCCAAAGCTTTGAAAATAAAGCTTTGGATACATCAGACAGAGACCTAAACCCAAGTCCACCTTCCTCTTTTGGTAAAAAGATATCAATCCATGAAACCTAGTGTTTATTCCTACCTACCTATTTTGAATTCCATAGGAATTTAGCAAATAATCTTTGAAGATCATGAATCACACATTTTAGAGGCATAAGAGCAAATAAATGATAAATTGGAATACTTTGTAAAACATTATTAATCAACATTGTTTTACCTTCAAAAGATAATAATTTACCTGTTCATAGCTGAAGTTTATTTTGAACCTCCATCAATAATTATTTGAAGTGAATCTTCCTTTTCCTACCATGTCCAATTGGACACCCTAAATATATCAAAGAAAATTTGCCCTTTAAAAAGCCAGTACATTATTTCACCAATTAGAAATAAGTGTGTTCAACCTTATTTAGAAAAAATGAACTCTTCGCCCTGTTAATCTTTTGTTCAGATTGATTTTCATGCTCTACAAGAATCTTCATAATTAACTGGAAAGAGAATTTATTAGCAGAACAAAAGATGATAGTATTATTTGAATAAGCAAGATGATTAATTTGTCCACTCTATTTAAGAAGGCCAAAACTCCTAAAACCATAGTAAGAAAATAAATTGTTAAGTTCCCTGCTCAATACTTCATCAACAATAATAAACAAAGTTGGGGACAAAGGATCCCCCTGCTTCACCCCTCTTGAGGAGTGAGAAAAACCTTGTGGTTGTCTATTTATAAGAGTACCAGTTGTTGGCCACTAGTCTCTAAACCATATCAATAAAATAAATAGAGAATCCCATCTGCTCCAACACCTTGATTAGAAATCTCTACTCCACTCTATCATAAAATTTAGCAGTATCAATCTTAATTACCACATTTGCTGTAACACCTCAGGTTTTTAGTAGTTGAAAATTTCTGAACTTTTATCCTCACTGCCTTGACTACACTATCCCTTATAAGTCATAGGGAGTCTTGACGAGTCATTGAACTCTAATCATAGCCTAAGTAGTAAGTGTGTGACTAAGTTTTTTCCTAAGTGTGAGTGGCTCACTGTGAGTCGAAAGGACTCATTATAAGTCGTTGGGTGCTAATCATAGGATGTCCAGTGTATACCCTAAGTGGGTTTTGTGTTGACTATGATTGGACACTACGAGTCGTATAGTCACATTATATGTTATACCAGATGGTTCATAGGGTCAACAGTGTGTGGGTGTATTGGAAACTATCTTGCTTATGACTCATGGTGCCGAGTCATAATGAAGTCTTATGAGTCTTATAGTGACCCATAGTCACTGATGACTAAATTTTAGCTTTTAAATTGGGGGTACTTTGGATAATTCCCTTCTTGCTAAGTTAAAACCTTACACTCATAAAACATTTAAAGGGGGTTATTTCTCATTCTTAACATAATCAAACACTTTTAAAACTCTCTCAAGTCTCTTAATTAGCCATACTTAGGGTTTCCCAGAAGTAGGTCATCCAAGGGCTCAAGGGTGGAATTTTCTCCATAAACTTGGATATTTTAAGCATGTTAATCTTTCCTAATTTCTAATTTATTAAAAGCATATATTTTATAGTTTTGTTCATATGGTATTGATGATGGTTTTGAAACATGAGTTGATGGTTTTGAATGTTTATTATTGAACAATGTTTCCCATGGTTTATCTATGATTATTCATGCTTTGATTATGGTTTTGAGCTTGTGGGATGCATGGTATGGTGAATAAATGAGGGGATTGTGATTTTCCTAAACTTTTGACTTTTGAAGTGGTTATGGCCTCAACCCCATATTATGAAATTGGTTTTAAATATAAAAAGTATGCATGTTGAACAACACATTAACTATTGCATAATATGAAAAATCAATGAAGCATAATGATTTTTGAATTGAACCTTAAGTGGTTGTGTAATTCCCCAAGCTAATATATAATTAAACCATGGGGGTTGTGAATTTCCCAAGTGATGTAATTGGTTTGGCATGTTAATGTTACCCTACAAGTGTAGTTAGTATGACGATACCAACAATGTATGCCTCAATATATAATATGGTTCAATGAGAGGTAATGCATAATAAATGATTTAATTGGGTGTTAAAGAGGGTTGTGTAGCTAAGTCGTGAAAGTTAAGGTCTTGAGGGACCAATACTGAAAATTGTGGTTGCCGACAAAGGGGTCTATATGATCAAGTTGTTTGAGTCCCCCATATTATATTACATGATTTGGTGATTGTGTAACCTTGATATGTCGGGAGGTTTTAGTCTCCCATGATGCATATCTAGACCCTATGATTCATGCAACCAAACGTACTAGGGCCCTACCAATTGGGAGAGAGCTGGGCCCATATATGCCTCAATATGTAATATAGTTCAATGATTGGTAATGCATGATAAATGATTTAATTGGGCGTTAAAGAGATTTATATAGCTAAGTCGTAAAAGATAAGGTCTTGAGGGACCAATATTAAAAATTGCAATTGTCGACACAAGGGTCTATATGACCGAGTTGTTCGAGTCCCACATATTATATTACATGATTTAGTGATTGTGTAACATTGATAGGCTGGGAGGTTTGAGTCTCCCATGGTGCATCTATATACCCTATGATTCATGTGGCCATACGCACTAGGGCCCTACCATTAGGAAGAGAGCTGGGCCCATATAGCCCATGGGTGCCTTATAGCCCGTGGGTGCCTTCTTATGTTGTGATGGTTGAGCTAGACAATCCAAACTAAAGTTTTATGTGCATGTTAAGCCTTGTTCGTTAACCCGATATATGATATATATATATATATGCATTTGATTATGTGTATTGGTTTTGAATGATTTTAAACTGTTGATCATGATATTATGCTATCCTTATACCTGATTTACATGCTAATGTTCACCCCACTAACCGTCTTTAGATGATGTATCCCTATGTGATGCGGGCATCAGAGATACCTTTACTTTTTCTACATAGAGTTAGATGGATCAGCTTGGTTTTTTGGTTTGTTGTGGTGAAGTGGTGAGCTTTCATTCTTTGGAAGTCTTAGACAATTTATCTGTTATTATCATAGACTAGAATGAAGAGTTATTATTATTATTTTCATTATCGTCTGTCAGAGTTAGGGACATATACCGACCAGGATTGGTTTGGCTTTTCTTTCCATAGAGGCTTTGTTAGATTACTATGGACTTGGATGATGTTGGTAGGTTGTTTGTCTGTTATGATCATGATTTTAATATCATTAAGATTTTTCCTACGCTATTTTGTTATATGTTCAGAATTTATTCGACCTTGGGGATGTTGTGTTCACTTGGTTGGTACTGGGGGTGGTCTCTATTCCATGTGAGACTTGAGATGCCCATCATGGCTAGGCCTTCATCGAGTCATGAAAAAAATGGTATGAGAGCCTAGGTTTGGTGTTATTGGGTATCCACAAAGCCGTGTCAAGTAGAATTTCTTTTATGGGTATATAGAGCACCACACTTATAAAGGAGAGGCTATGAGGCATTTAGGATTGTTTTCCTTTCTTGTTGTTCTATTTTGGGCTATAGAGTCTAAGGTCATGAATCTCCTCTAGTTCCTGTATGTTTACTTTTCAAATCATGCCTCCTAGAAGATCTGATGCTCATGGAAACACTTCCGACCTTTCTAAGGACAATGTGGATAGAGCTTATCCTACTCTAGAAGTTCAGACCTAGTCTAGGGTTGCTGCTTCTGATTACCCTAATGGAGCTCCACCGATTCCCTCTATCCCTCCTGAACCTCAAGCTGATATGTCTAATATTGAGTTTTGCCAGTTGATTAATTTATTTACCTAATTGGTAGCCTCCTAGATAGAACTGGTTACTTTAGTTGCTTCACCCTCTGAGGCTACTAGATTTGGCCAATTTATTTGGTTGTGTCCTTTTATTTTCACTAGCTCTAAAGTTGAGAAAGATTTTCAAAATTTCATTGATGAGATAGAAAATATCTTTCGTGTGATGCATGCTATGGATGTAGAGGGTGTATAATTTGCTGCTTATTATTTGAAGGATGTAGCATACCAATGGTATGAAGAGTAGGAGAAACTTTTGGGAGATGATGTTGAGTCCGCTTTATGGGATGAATTCTCTAGTATTTTTATTGATTTCTTCTTTTCTCAGGAGGTAAGGGAGGCAAAAGCTGGAGAATTTGTGAATTTAAAGAAAGGAATAATAATAGTAAAGGAGTATGCCTTGAAGTTTCATCAGTTTCCGCGTTATGCTCCTAAGTTGGTGTCTAATATGAGGGCCAGAATGAGGGAGTTCACTTCTGGGTTATCCCACGAGTTAATCTTGAAGAGAGGGGTTTCCTTATTGAATAAGGATATGAATATCTCTAGACTTGTGGTGTACATACAACAGGTTGATGAGGAAAATAAGAAGAAGGTTAAGATAAGTGAAAGGCAGAATAAAAAGTTTCACTACTTAGATCAGGGAGGAGGTCAGCAGTAGAGTAGCTAAGATGGTGGAAAGTAGTATTAGAAGAAGTGGCGCAATTTAGGCTCCTACTTTACGGCTAGTTCTCTTTCTTTAAAGTCGTCGAGTGACTTTCATTCTCAAAATAATAGTGGGTTTAGAGCACCAAGAGCCTAACCTCAGGATACTGGGGCTCAGTCAGTTCTGTCATATCCTCCTTGTAGATTTTGTGACCAGGAGCATTATGTTGTTTATGAAGAAGGGAGAAATATATGTTTTAAATATGGTCAGATTGGTTATATGTAGAGGGACTGTCCTTCTAGGGTTGCTTTTGGAGAAAATAAAATTCTTGTTGTTTCTTCATCAGCTCTTTGCACCAAAGGGTGCTACTTGTGTTCGTAGCTCCAGCACTGGACTAAACCATCTATATACTTTTTCTACCAACTAGGATTTTGAGGCATCCCTCGATGTTATTATTGGTTCACTCAAACTATTCTCTCATAATGTGTATTGCCTATTTAATCTCGGCCTGCCTTCTTTTATATAAACCCTTATATGGCTATTCATTGACCTTGAGGGTATTTTGGATCCCTTCTCTTTGTCCATGCCGATGGGTGACTCCATTGTGGCTATAAGGATGTATAGGGGTTGTTTAATGTCGGTCTATACTATTGAGACCTTGGTGAATTTGATATATAGTTGGACATGCTAGAATTTGATGTAATTTTAGGGATGGATTGGTTGTATTCGTGCTATTCATTTCTTTGATTATTGGATCCGAAGAGTCAGTTTTCATTTCCCTCATGAGCTGGTGATTGAATGGGAAGGTAGTTCCCTAGCACCTAAGGGAAGGTTTATTTCATATCTTAGAGGCCAGAAATTAGTTTATAAAGGCTTCCTCTATCACTTAGTGTATGTTTATGATTCTTGATCTGAAGGTCTTTCATTGCAATCTGTCCCTATGGTTTGTGAATATACTGAGGCATTCTCTGATAATCTTCCTGGTATTCCTCCCAATAGGAATATAAATTTTGGGATTGATCTTCTTCCAAACACTCATCCCATTTCTATCTCTCTATATAGAATGGGTCCGGCTGAATTAAAGAAACTCAAACAACAATTGAAAGATCTTCTGCATAAGGGTTTTATCTACCCTAGTATGTCTCTATGGGGTGCTCATGTTCTTTTAATGTGTAAGAAAGATAGTTCCCTTCAAATGTGTAGTAATTACTGCCAATTGAATAAGGTGATCGTGAAGAATAAGTATCCACTTCCGAGAATTGATGATCTCTTTGATTAGCTTCAAGGTGCTGAGTACTTTTTTAAGATTGATCTTTAATTTGGGTACCATCAGTTGAAGGTTAGGGAGGAGGATGTCCCTAAGACTACTTTTTGGACCCGGTACAGTCATTTTGAGTTTTGGTGATGTCCTATGGTTTGACAAATGCCCCAATGACATTTATGGACCTTATAAATTAATTTTTCCATTAATTTCTGGACTTGTTTGTCATTATCTTTATTGATGATATTTTGATGTATTCCAAGAGGGAGGCGGATCATGCCGATCACCTCCGCCTTGTGTTCCAGACCCTTAAGGAGCAATAGTTGTGTGCTAAATTCTTTAAGTATGAGTTTTGGTTGAACATTTTGACTTATCTTTGTCATGTTATTTTGAGTGAAGGGATCATGATGGATCCCTAGAAAGTTGCAGTGGTTAAGAAGTGTCCTAGACCAATGACTCCAACCGACATTCAAATCTTTTTGGGTTTATACTGTTATTATAGATAGTTTATGAAAAGTTTCTCTTCCATTGCTACCCTATTGACTAAGTTGACTCAAAAAAAGGTAAAGTTCTTGCGGACTATTGCTTATGAGGGTAGTTTCGAGAAGTTGAACGATAAGTTTACTTCGGCTCTAGTCTTGACTCTACCTGAAGACAATTACGGTTTTGTTGTCTATTATGATATGTCGTGGGTAAGATTTGGTTGTGTGTTGATGCAGCATTGTTAGGTGGTTACTTATGCTTCTAGGCAGTTGAAAGTTCATGAGAAGAATTATCTGACTTAAGATTTGGAATTATTGGTTATGGTGTTTGCATTAAAGATCTGGCGACAATATTTATATAGGGTACATATTGATATTTATCATGATTATAAGAGCCTGAAATACGTGTTCACTCAGAAGGAGTTAAATCTCAGGCAAAAAAGATGGATTGAGTTGCTCAAAGACTATGACATGAGTCTTCAATATCATCCAGGTAAGGCTAACGTGGTTGTTGATGCTCTTAGCTATTTTCCATGGGAAGCTTATCTCATGTGGATGAGGATAAGTGGGATTTGGTGAAGGATATTACTATTTAGCTAATCTAAGAGTTCGTCTCTTGGATTTTGAAGATGGTGGCATGACTGTTCAAGAGGTATCAAAGATATTTTTGGTCCAGAGGTGAAAGAGAAGCAAGTGTTGGACCCTATCTTGATGCAAATCAAGAATAATATGGGTAGCCTGAAGGTGATGGTTTTTGAGATTGGTGGTAATGGTATCTTTTATTACCAAGGAACATTATGTGTTCCTGATGTTGATGGGTTTTGAGGAAGAATTTTGGCAGAAGCTCAAGAGTCACGTTATACGATTCATCCTGATTTGACAAAAATGTATCATGATCTTAAGGAAATTTATTGGTGAAATAATATAAAGTGGGATATGGCCAATTTTGTGGCTAAATTCATGGTATATCAGCAAGTAAAGGTGGATCACTTTTGGCCCAATGGGTTAACTCAAGAGATTGAACTACTAGTATGGAAATGGGAAATAATTAATATGGATTTTATTACCAGTCTTCTGTGGTCTCTCCAGAATTCATTTGATTTGGGTCATCTTGGATAGGATAACTAGATCTGCTCACTTCTTGCCAATAAGGACTAATTTTTTTCTGAGGATTATGCCAAGTTGCTCATTGAGGAGATCATAAAGTTGCATGGTGCTTTAGTTTCCATCATATTTGATTGAGGTACCCAGTTCTTATCTTACTTTTGGAGGTCGTTCCATAGTGGTTTGGGGACTAAGGTAATCCTTAGTACCACTTTCCACCCGCGGATGGATGGACAAGCGGAAAGGATAATTCAGGCCTTGGAAGATATGTTTTGGACTTGTGTATTTAGTTTTGGTAGAAGCTAGGTTGACCACTTACCTCTCATAGAATTTACCAACAATAACAGGTATTACTCTAGCATTAGTATGGCTTTGTTTGAGGCCTTAAATGGTAGGAGGTGTAGGTATCCTATTGGGTGGTTTGATGTTGGAAAAAATAAGTTATTTGTCCCTGATTTGGTTCACCAAGCCATGGAGAAGGTGAAGGTGATTTGGGATAGACTTATATCCTCCCAAAGTCTCCAAAAATTCTACACGAATGTGAGGCAAAGGGAGTTATAGTTTAGTGTTGGTGATTGGGTGTTCTTGAAGGTGTCTCCTATGAAAAGAGTGATGCGGTTTGGTAAGAAGGAGAAGCTCAACCCCCGTTATGTTGGTCCACATTTGGTTTTGAAGAGGGTTGGTAATATTGATTATGAATTAGAGCTGCCTTCTAGTTTAAGGTCCATTTATCTGGTGTTTCATGTTTCAATATTGAGAAAGTGTTTGGGTGATCCTTTGACATCGTTCCTTTGGAAAAGGTAGGCATTTTAGATTCCTAGTCCTATGAGGAAATATTGGTTGATATTTTGGATAGGCAATCTATCAGTTACGGATAAAGGACGTGGCATCAATAAAGGTTCTTTGGAGGACTCAAAAGGTTTAGGAAGCTACTTAGGAAGCCGGGGAGGATATGAATTCCATGTATCTATCTCCTGTCCCCCATTCTGAAAAATTATGCTTGAGGTATGAGTATTCCCTAACATCTTTGTTTGCTAACTTTATTAACAGAAATTATGATTTCCTTGGTATTTTTGTTTTTGGTCTTTGTTAAAGGTAAGTGTGGTGGTGTTTGGAGTCAAATTGTATTAATAAATGCCTTGTCCTATCATTTGAGGATGAATGATCCTAAGGGAGAGAGTATGTAATACCTCAGGTTTTTGGTCCTAAAAAATTCCTAAAATTTTATCCTCACTACCTTGACTACGACTTACCCTTATGAGTAGTAGGGAGTCTTAATGAGTCATTGGACTCCAACCGTAGCCTAAGAAGTAAGTGTGTTACTATGTTCTGCTATGAGTACGAGTGTCTCACTAAGGGTCATAAGGACTCATTACGAGTTGTTGGGTGCAAATTGTAGGATGTCCAGTGTTTACCCCAAATGGGTTGTGTGTTGACAACGACTGGATCCTATGAGTCGTATGGTCCCATTATGAGTTGTTCTAGTTAAGTCATAGGGTCAACAGTGTGTGGCTGCCCTGGAAACTGTCTTGGCTACGACTCATGGTGCCGAGTCGTAATGAAGCCTTATGAGTCGTATAGTGACCTATAGTCACTGATGACTAAATTCCAGCTTTTAAATTGAGGTACTTTGGATAATTTCCTTCTTACCCAATTAAAACCCCACATTCATAAAATACTTAAGGGGGGTTATTTCTCATTCTTAACATAATCAAATACTTCCAAAAATATCTTAAGTCTCTCAAGTAGCCATACTTAGGGTTTCCGAGAAGTAGGTCATCCAAGGGATCAAGGATGGAATTTTCTCCATAAACTTTGATATTTTAGGCATGTTACCCTTTCCTAATTTCTAATTTATTAAAAGCATATGTTTAAAAGTGTTGTTTATATGGTATTGATGATGGTTTTGAAACATGCGTTGAGGGTTTTGAATGTTTTTTGTTGAACAATGTTTCTCATGATTTACCTATGACTAGTCATGCTTTAATTATGGTTTAGAACTTGTGGGATGCATGGGTGAATAAACAAAGGGATCTTGGTTTCCCCAAACTTGTGATTTTTGAAGTGGTTATGGCCTCAACCCCATATTGTGAAATTGGTTTTAAATATGAAAAATATGCATATTGAACTACTCTTGAACTATTTGATAATGTGAAAAGTTAATGAAGCATAATGATATTTGGATTTAATCTTAAGTGGTTGTGTAATTCCCCAAACTAATGTATAATTGAACTAAGGGGTTTGTGAATTTTCCTAAGTGATGTAATTAGTTTGGTATGTAAATGTTACCTTGCTAGTGTAGATGGTATGGCAATACCAACAATGTATGTCTCAATGTGTAATATGGTTTAATGAATGGGAATGCGTAATAAATCATTTAACTTGGCTTTAATAAGGGTTGTATGGTTGAGTCGTGAAAATTGAGGTCTCAAGGGACCAATATAGGAAACCACAATTGCCGACATGGGGATCTATATGATCGGGTGGTTCGAGTCCCTATTATTATTATTATTATCGTATGATTTGGTGGTTCAAGTCCCCCATATTATATAACATGATTTGGTGCTTGTGTCACCTTGATATGCCGGGAGGTTCGAGTCCCCCATGGGGCATATGTATACCTTCTGGTTTGTTCGGCCACATGCACTGGGGCCCTACCATCTTGGGCATAGCTGGACCCATATAGCCCGTGGGTGCCTTCTTATGTTGTGATGGTTAAGCTGCACAATCCAGGCTAAAGTTTTATGTGCATGTTAAGCCTTGTTCCTTATCCCGTCATGTGATGTATAAATATGCATTTGATTATGTCCATTTTCTTTGAATGATTTTAATCTATTGATCATGACATTATGTTATCCTTAGCCCTGAGTTACATGTAAGTGTTTACCCCACTAACCGTCTCCAGATGTTGTATCCTCATGTGATGCAGGAATCACAGATACCTCTATTTTTTTTGCACAGAGTTAGGTGGATCAGCTCGATTTATTGGTTTGTTATGGTGAAGTAGTGAGCTTGCATTCTTCGAAAGACAGACATTTCATCTATTTTTATCATAGACAAGAATTAAGAGTTTTCATTATCATTAACATTATTATTTTTATTGTCATCTATCAAAGTCGGGGACATATCCTGACCAGGACTATTTTTGGTTTTCTTTGCATAGAGGCTTTGTTGGATTACTGTGGTGATGTTGATACGTTGTTTGGCCAATTATCAATTGTCAATTTTGGACATGATTTAAATATCATTAAGATTATTCTTATGCTATCTTATTATATGTTCAAAATTCATCCAACCTTGGGGATGTTATGTCCACTTTGTTAGGTGCAGGGGTGGTCTTCGATCCATGTGGGACTTGAGATGCTCGTCATGGCCAGGCCATGGTTCGGTTCATAACATTTATAGTCTTGCTCCTTTTCCTAATATCAATAATGATTCCTGGGCTAGCAGCATATTTTCAGTGATGCTTTCGCCTTTAACAAAACAAGACTAATTTTGGGAAATGAGCTTAGGTAGAACTCTTTCAAGTTTGTCATCAATGATTCTAGAAATGATCTTATTGAGAAAGTTACTTAAACTTATAGGTCTTAAGTCATAGAAATTCAAAACCTTATCTTTTTTGGCAATAAGACCAGGTTGGTATGATTAATAGATTTAGGTAATGTCCTTCTATCAAAGAAGGCTTGAACTATCTTCATAATACTATCTCCAATAACATCCTAATAAAACTAGAAAAATATCCAGTGAATCCATCTGAACGACATGCACTGTTCCCATTCAATTTAAAAACTATTCTCTTAACTTCTTCAAAGTCAAAATTCTTCTTTAAAATATCATTCCCTTCTTTTATGATCAATTTAGGAATCAAATCAATCAAAGAGAAATCCTCAGATTCACTAGCACATGTGAATTGATGTTGATAAAAGTCAATTGCTTATTTAGCCACCTGATAATTACCTTCAGCCCAAGATCTATTTGACCTTAGAATTCTATTGATCTCTAACCTTTTCCTTCTACATTAACCAAATTATGAAAAAAATATTATAATTTCTATCCCCTTCAGAGAATTGTTGTATGCCAGCTTTTTATCTCCAATATTCTTCCTCATAATGTAAATATTGCCTCAACTCAGCCTGTGCCTTTTGCAAGATCATTCTATTAATATCAATAGGGTTTTTTTCAAATAATTCCTCCATAACTCTTACAATGTCTTCCTTGATGGACAATTGTTTAAAGATATCTCTAAACATAGCTTTGGTCCATTCAGTCAGTGCCATCTTGGTCTTCTTCAAATTTTTCTTAATTATGATAAATATATCACAATCTAATGGTTCTGATAAAACCTAATTTTTTTTACCACGACTTTGAACCCATCTTTATCAGTCCAAAATTTCAAAAACCATACAAGTTTATGAAATTGCTGATTATGATCACCACACAATAAAAGTAAATGAGCGTGATTTGACCCTGTTCTAGCTAAGTGCTCTAACTATACACAACTTATACTTCCTAGGAGCTCTTGATTGACAACTATTCTATCCAATCTCTAAAAAATACATTGTTCATTAGCTCTATCATACCACCAAGTGAATGGACTCCCTTTAAACTTAATATCAACTAAGTCATAGGAATTGATATAGAAGACAAAATTTTCTTATTCATTATGGTACATAGTCAGTCCCCCAATCTTATCCTCCTCATTCATGATAATATTAAAGTCCCCTTCACTATCCGAGAAACTCTAATATTATGATACATATAGTAAATGTCATCCCATAGAGATAGTATCTCAATCTCATCATATTTAGCATAGACAGTTGTAGCCACCATCTAAGAGCCATCTTGAAAAGTCAATTTAGATGTGAATTATTGTTTAGAGTCGGCTAATATATTCAACTGGATGTGGTCC
The DNA here is from genome assembly GCA_026120095.1 of Capsicum chinense. NCBI lineage: Eukaryota > Viridiplantae > Streptophyta > Magnoliopsida > Solanales > Solanaceae > Capsicum > Capsicum chinense. The sequence goes on along the minus strand of JAPEIP010000010.1, from coordinate 203,808,263 downwards.
TGAATAAAAATCCAAATTTTGCCATTGACATTGTGATTTCATATTCATGCCTAATCTTCTTTTGTTTATTTGTATATGCCTAGCCTCTTGAAATGGCTCCATCAAAGCCATAAAAATAAAGTTGTGATGCCTATGAAGCATTTGAACTCTGTGAAATACATGTGATTTGACTAAGCTAATGATCCAAAAAAATTCTTTTAACTTCATTAATTATATTTTTACCCCCTCTCCTGGCACTCGTTCTTGTAGGATTGTTATCCTTAACCCTACTATTTTTACCCTTTATAACTATTTATAGTGATAATCAAACATCTTTTATTTCTTGAATGGAATTTTTCTGACTATCTCTTTCTTTTTTATCCTCTATTGGTGTTTCTATGGTATTTGCTCTTTCTTCTATTGTATTTTCTCTTTCTTTCCCTGTATCTGTAGCGATTTGATGTGAAACCATATCATGCAATGCCCTATTAGGGGAATTCCTCTTTTGTTAGTTCTAAATTACTATTTTTGCTAATCAACAAACTAGATTGTGATCCACAAGAAAGTCAAAATATTTTTCCTGCACAAGGTGAAATCAAATCTTCTGATTTGTTTGTTATGGTCACATCTGTACCCCTGCTGTAAGACCCTAAAAAATTTTAATGAATTTATTTTTGACCCTACCGCATACGTAATATCAACTTTTGACTTGAATTAATTTGATGGATGTTAAAAGGGTTTTTTGGGGAAGTTTTGGAATATTCAAAAAGGGTTCAAGACCATTTTGAAGATTCGAGGCAGGAAGCCTCCATGATAGTGTCGTGCCACAAAGATTAAGCTCCGTGATAGTAGCGTTCTACCCTGCTTTATCATTTTTGCCTAGTTTTTGTTTTTATACTTGGGGAGAAGGGCTTTTGGTCCTTTTACCCCTTACACGACTTTTAAACATAAAATCAACCCTTTTACTTCAGTTTTCAAAGATCAGACACTACTATTCTCTTCTCTAACTCTCCAACCAAGAAATCTTAAGGTTTTTTTATAGAGAATTCACCATTCAAGCTCCAAACTTTGAATTGTCTTCAATCTGTTATATATTTTAGGCATGTTGCTCATCCCTAACTTGAATTTTACATCATGGTATATATTTAATCATTATTCATGTGTTTTAAATTGTGGGTTTGAAATTAGGTTGAGGGATTTTGATGGTTATTACTTGAAATATATCTCCCATGATGTAAATATGTTGTTTAACTTTAATTGATGGTTTTTGGGGCTACATGGGTGCATTATTATGAGGATTGGAATGGGGAACATGGGTTTTCCCGAATTGATGAAAATTTTTCTTGATAATGGCATTAACCTCAACCCACCTTTATAACTTTGGTTTTGAATATGGAATTTTCATAATTTAACTTACTTTTGGAACATTGCATTGCACTAAAGGATAATGGATGGTAAAAATGGTTTTGGAATGCCCTTGGTGGCAATGGTTTGGATTTTAAAAGGAATTTAGGAGTCAAATGGTTAAATGGACTCGTTTGCCATAGTTGAATTAGCTTGCAAGGATATTGATATGACAATACCAATGCCTTAATAAAGATTCCTTAGTTAATGGTTGGGTTTATGTGCGGACTATTTTAATTTGAGATTAAAGGTAACTGTGTATCTCATCGTGAAGGTGTAGTCCCGAGGGGACCAACACTAGAAACCATATTTTTCGGTGTAGGGTTGTATATGACCATGTGTCTGGATACACACTATATTTTAGATGGATATTTCCTTAGTTTCCTTAGCCTTTCCTCGATTTCCTCAATTCGTGCGGTTCAGCAAGGGGAGCTGAACCCATATAGCTCGTGGGTACCTTCAGGATGGATCGACTACCCAGTTTAGTCTAATGATTTTAAACTCTCATGTTCATGACCCTTGTCCCTATCCTGGAATCCTATATAGGTATGTATAAATGTTGTGAATGTGGTTTTGACTATTTTTGGAATTGAAATTATTTTATTCCTTTCCCTAAGTTACATGTAAGTGCTCACCCCAGTGACCATCCCTGTATGTTGCATTATTTTATGATGTAGGGTTTAAGGGTTGTTTTGTTGCTCCTGTGCGGTGTTAGGTAGTTTGGTATTTTTGTATCTGCTGTGAAGTGGTGAGCCTCCATCTTTCAGAAGGCCCATTCATTTTATTATTTTCATTGTTCTTTAGCATTTCATTTTGGACTCTTTTGTTATAGTTGGGGGCATGTCCCAACTTAGTTTGGTATTTTGGCTTTAGAGGATTTTATGGACAAGTATTGGGTTGTTTGTTTGTTTGACTCTTATGAATTTTATTTTGATTTTCTATATCTTTTTAACTATTTTAGTTGGCTTTCGTTGTTTATATTTATTACACACCATGCTTTGGACGTTAGGCCAAGAGGGTAATCTCTGATCCACGATTAGCTTGAGAAACTCGTCACGACTAGGCCACAATTTGGGTCATGACAAGCTTGGTATCATAGCACGATTTAGGTTCTTTGGGTGCCCACAAATCTGTGTCAAGAATAGTTACTTTTATAGGTGTAGCATACAACACTTATAAGGGGGAGGCTACAAGGCATTTTGAAATATTTTCATTTTTTGTATTCTATTTTGGGATATAGAGTCTAGTTGCCTTGAATCTTCTCTAACTCCTGGATCACTCACATTTTAGATCATGCCTCCCCGAAGACCTAACGGTTATAGAAAATCTACTGGAACCTCTGTCCTACCTTGGGATGATGTGGAGGGAACTTGCCTTATTTATGGACTGCAGACCAGGTATATGGTCTTTTCTTCTAACGATACTGCTCTATGTGGGGTTCCATCAATCCCCACTAGTACTCTTCGTGCTTCCTGGGTTGGTGATGCTTTTGCTCAGTCACCTCAGGGAGATATTTCTAATACAGAGTTCCAATACTCTATTCATCTGGTTGCTTAACTAGTGGCATCACAGTCTCATTAGTCTGATCATGTTGGTCCTATTGTTAGTTTATTGAAGGTTACCCGGGTTGGATACTATATGAGGTTGAATCTGCCAACCTTTACATGCTCTAAGGATAAGGAGGATCCTCAAGGGTTTATTGATGAGATGGAGAAGATTTTTTGGGTTATGCATGCTACTGATTCTGATGGTGTAGAGTTTGTTGCCTATTAGTTGAAAGATGTGGCTTACCAATAGTATGAGGAGTGGAAAGGGATGAGGGGTGATAATGTTAAGTCGGCGATATGGGATGAGTTTTTGGGTGCTTTTATTGATTAGTTCTTTCCTTAGGAGTTAAGGAAGGCAAAAGTCAAAGAGCTTGTGAACTTAAAGTAGGGAAAGAAGAGTGTTAAGGACTATGCTCTGAAGTTCCAACAGTTGTTCCGTCATGCTCTAGAATTTGTGTAATGACCCTTCAGGTTATTTCTCATATATCCACTTATTTTCTAAGTATGAGCTTCCCCATAGTTGCCCCAAGTTATTTATGACTTACTGGGACTGACCATTTGATTAACGGGCTGTTCATTTATTTTTTAGAACCAATTCCCTGTTTGGAAGTCTTTAATGGTTCAAAATGGCCACAAGGCAAAACTTTGGCAAATTGACCTTGAATTCAAATTCCGACTGTGCCAATAGCTCCAGTATATCAATTTTAGGCTAGGTAGACCTTTGGTTTGGGTCCTAATGCACCCAAGCTCATTTTGACTTGTTGGTCAAAAAGTTGAATATTTGGAAATATAGGTGTGGGACCCATATTTGGTTGAAATGACCTCGGATTGAAAATCCAACTTTGCCAATGCATCTAAAACATCGAATTTAGTGTGGTTACATAGTTCATTTGAGAAAATTGGATTTCAAATAATTCTTGAGGCATCTTTGGAAACTTGGAACATTTCTATGTTTGTTGATAGCTGGTGCATGGTTATCGCACAAAGGGGACCATGATCGCACTATGGCGATCTTGGTGAGGTCTAAATGATCTCCCTTGTGAGATAGCATCCCCTTGATGGCAATTCGGTATTCTCTTCCCTCTTGCAAGCCAAAAACCCTAAATGGGTATGATAACTCAAAATTGATCATTATGGGTGTTTTAGGAGCTTTATTATCATCTATTATCACGAATATCTTTTAATCTAAGGTAAGAATCCTACGAATTCATGCTTGAATTTCTTAATTTGGATCCAAAACCC
>JAPEIP010000010.1:203761387-203803991 GCA_026120095.1 Capsicum chinense | reverse complement strand
GGCCTCAACCCCATATTGTGAAATTGGTTTTAAATATGAAAAATATGCATATTGAACTACTCTTGAACTATTTGATAATGTGAAAAGTTAATGAAGCATAATGATATTTGGATTTAATCTTAAGTGGTTGTGTAATTCCCCAAACTAATGTATAATTGAACTAAGGGGTTTGTGAATTTTCCTAAGTGATGTAATTAGTTTGGTATGTAAATGTTACCTTGCTAGTGTAGATGGTATGGCAATACCAACAATGTATGTCTCAATGTGTAATATGGTTTAATGAATGGGAATGCGTAATAAATCATTTAACTTGGCTTTAATAAGGGTTGTATGGTTGAGTCGTGAAAATTGAGGTCTCAAGGGACCAATATAGGAAACCACAATTGCCGACATGGGGATCTATATGATCGGGTGGTTCGAGTCCCTATTATTATTATTATTATCGTATGATTTGGTGGTTCAAGTCCCCCATATTATATAACATGATTTGGTGCTTGTGTCACCTTGATATGCCGGGAGGTTCGAGTCCCCCATGGGGCATATGTATACCTTCTGGTTTGTTCGGCCACATGCACTGGGGCCCTACCATCTTGGGCATAGCTGGACCCATATAGCCCGTGGGTGCCTTCTTATGTTGTGATGGTTAAGCTGCACAATCCAGGCTAAAGTTTTATGTGCATGTTAAGCCTTGTTCCTTATCCCGTCATGTGATGTATAAATATGCATTTGATTATGTCCATTTTCTTTGAATGATTTTAATCTATTGATCATGACATTATGTTATCCTTAGCCCTGAGTTACATGTAAGTGTTTACCCCACTAACCGTCTCCAGATGTTGTATCCTCATGTGATGCAGGAATCACAGATACCTCTATTTTTTTTGCACAGAGTTAGGTGGATCAGCTCGATTTATTGGTTTGTTATGGTGAAGTAGTGAGCTTGCATTCTTCGAAAGACAGACATTTCATCTATTTTTATCATAGACAAGAATTAAGAGTTTTCATTATCATTAACATTATTATTTTTATTGTCATCTATCAAAGTCGGGGACATATCCTGACCAGGACTATTTTTGGTTTTCTTTGCATAGAGGCTTTGTTGGATTACTGTGGTGATGTTGATACGTTGTTTGGCCAATTATCAATTGTCAATTTTGGACATGATTTAAATATCATTAAGATTATTCTTATGCTATCTTATTATATGTTCAAAATTCATCCAACCTTGGGGATGTTATGTCCACTTTGTTAGGTGCAGGGGTGGTCTTCGATCCATGTGGGACTTGAGATGCTCGTCATGGCCAGGCCATGGTTCGGTTCATAACATTTATAGTCTTGCTCCTTTTCCTAATATCAATAATGATTCCTGGGCTAGCAGCATATTTTCAGTGATGCTTTCGCCTTTAACAAAACAAGACTAATTTTGGGAAATGAGCTTAGGTAGAACTCTTTCAAGTTTGTCATCAATGATTCTAGAAATGATCTTATTGAGAAAGTTACTTAAACTTATAGGTCTTAAGTCATAGAAATTCAAAACCTTATCTTTTTTGGCAATAAGACCAGGTTGGTATGATTAATAGATTTAGGTAATGTCCTTCTATCAAAGAAGGCTTGAACTATCTTCATAATACTATCTCCAATAACATCCTAATAAAACTAGAAAAATATCCAGTGAATCCATCTGAACGACATGCACTGTTCCCATTCAATTTAAAAACTATTCTCTTAACTTCTTCAAAGTCAAAATTCTTCTTTAAAATATCATTCCCTTCTTTTATGATCAATTTAGGAATCAAATCAATCAAAGAGAAATCCTCAGATTCACTAGCACATGTGAATTGATGTTGATAAAAGTCAATTGCTTATTTAGCCACCTGATAATTACCTTCAGCCCAAGATCTATTTGACCTTAGAATTCTATTGATCTCTAACCTTTTCCTTCTACATTAACCAAATTATGAAAAAAATATTATAATTTCTATCCCCTTCAGAGAATTGTTGTATGCCAGCTTTTTATCTCCAATATTCTTCCTCATAATGTAAATATTGCCTCAACTCAGCCTGTGCCTTTTGCAAGATCATTCTATTAATATCAATAGGGTTTTTTTCAAATAATTCCTCCATAACTCTTACAATGTCTTCCTTGATGGACAATTGTTTAAAGATATCTCTAAACATAGCTTTGGTCCATTCAGTCAGTGCCATCTTGGTCTTCTTCAAATTTTTCTTAATTATGATAAATATATCACAATCTAATGGTTCTGATAAAACCTAATTTTTTTTACCACGACTTTGAACCCATCTTTATCAGTCCAAAATTTCAAAAACCATACAAGTTTATGAAATTGCTGATTATGATCACCACACAATAAAAGTAAATGAGCGTGATTTGACCCTGTTCTAGCTAAGTGCTCTAACTATACACAACTTATACTTCCTAGGAGCTCTTGATTGACAACTATTCTATCCAATCTCTAAAAAATACATTGTTCATTAGCTCTATCATACCACCAAGTGAATGGACTCCCTTTAAACTTAATATCAACTAAGTCATAGGAATTGATATAGAAGACAAAATTTTCTTATTCATTATGGTACATAGTCAGTCCCCCAATCTTATCCTCCTCATTCATGATAATATTAAAGTCCCCTTCACTATCCGAGAAACTCTAATATTATGATACATATAGTAAATGTCATCCCATAGAGATAGTATCTCAATCTCATCATATTTAGCATAGACAGTTGTAGCCACCATCTAAGAGCCATCTTGAAAAGTCAATTTAGATGTGAATTATTGTTTAGAGTCGGCTAATATATTCAACTGGATGTGGTCCTGAATAAAAATCCAAATTTTGCCATTGACATTGTGATTTCATATTCATGCCTAATCTTCTTTTGTTTATTTGTATATGCCTAGCCTCTTGAAATGGCTCCATCAAAGCCATAAAAATAAAGTTGTGATGCCTATGAAGCATTTGAACTCTGTGAAATACATGTGATTTGACTAAGCTAATGATCCAAAAAAATTCTTTTAACTTCATTAATTATATTTTTACCCCCTCTCCTGGCACTCGTTCTTGTAGGATTGTTATCCTTAACCCTACTATTTTTACCCTTTATAACTATTTATAGTGATAATCAAACATCTTTTATTTCTTGAATGGAATTTTTCTGACTATCTCTTTCTTTTTTATCCTCTATTGGTGTTTCTATGGTATTTGCTCTTTCTTCTATTGTATTTTCTCTTTCTTTCCCTGTATCTGTAGCGATTTGATGTGAAACCATATCATGCAATGCCCTATTAGGGGAATTCCTCTTTTGTTAGTTCTAAATTACTATTTTTGCTAATCAACAAACTAGATTGTGATCCACAAGAAAGTCAAAATATTTTTCCTGCACAAGGTGAAATCAAATCTTCTGATTTGTTTGTTATGGTCACATCTGTACCCCTGCTGTAAGACCCTAAAAAATTTTAATGAATTTATTTTTGACCCTACCGCATACGTAATATCAACTTTTGACTTGAATTAATTTGATGGATGTTAAAAGGGTTTTTTGGGGAAGTTTTGGAATATTCAAAAAGGGTTCAAGACCATTTTGAAGATTCGAGGCAGGAAGCCTCCATGATAGTGTCGTGCCACAAAGATTAAGCTCCGTGATAGTAGCGTTCTACCCTGCTTTATCATTTTTGCCTAGTTTTTGTTTTTATACTTGGGGAGAAGGGCTTTTGGTCCTTTTACCCCTTACACGACTTTTAAACATAAAATCAACCCTTTTACTTCAGTTTTCAAAGATCAGACACTACTATTCTCTTCTCTAACTCTCCAACCAAGAAATCTTAAGGTTTTTTTATAGAGAATTCACCATTCAAGCTCCAAACTTTGAATTGTCTTCAATCTGTTATATATTTTAGGCATGTTGCTCATCCCTAACTTGAATTTTACATCATGGTATATATTTAATCATTATTCATGTGTTTTAAATTGTGGGTTTGAAATTAGGTTGAGGGATTTTGATGGTTATTACTTGAAATATATCTCCCATGATGTAAATATGTTGTTTAACTTTAATTGATGGTTTTTGGGGCTACATGGGTGCATTATTATGAGGATTGGAATGGGGAACATGGGTTTTCCCGAATTGATGAAAATTTTTCTTGATAATGGCATTAACCTCAACCCACCTTTATAACTTTGGTTTTGAATATGGAATTTTCATAATTTAACTTACTTTTGGAACATTGCATTGCACTAAAGGATAATGGATGGTAAAAATGGTTTTGGAATGCCCTTGGTGGCAATGGTTTGGATTTTAAAAGGAATTTAGGAGTCAAATGGTTAAATGGACTCGTTTGCCATAGTTGAATTAGCTTGCAAGGATATTGATATGACAATACCAATGCCTTAATAAAGATTCCTTAGTTAATGGTTGGGTTTATGTGCGGACTATTTTAATTTGAGATTAAAGGTAACTGTGTATCTCATCGTGAAGGTGTAGTCCCGAGGGGACCAACACTAGAAACCATATTTTTCGGTGTAGGGTTGTATATGACCATGTGTCTGGATACACACTATATTTTAGATGGATATTTCCTTAGTTTCCTTAGCCTTTCCTCGATTTCCTCAATTCGTGCGGTTCAGCAAGGGGAGCTGAACCCATATAGCTCGTGGGTACCTTCAGGATGGATCGACTACCCAGTTTAGTCTAATGATTTTAAACTCTCATGTTCATGACCCTTGTCCCTATCCTGGAATCCTATATAGGTATGTATAAATGTTGTGAATGTGGTTTTGACTATTTTTGGAATTGAAATTATTTTATTCCTTTCCCTAAGTTACATGTAAGTGCTCACCCCAGTGACCATCCCTGTATGTTGCATTATTTTATGATGTAGGGTTTAAGGGTTGTTTTGTTGCTCCTGTGCGGTGTTAGGTAGTTTGGTATTTTTGTATCTGCTGTGAAGTGGTGAGCCTCCATCTTTCAGAAGGCCCATTCATTTTATTATTTTCATTGTTCTTTAGCATTTCATTTTGGACTCTTTTGTTATAGTTGGGGGCATGTCCCAACTTAGTTTGGTATTTTGGCTTTAGAGGATTTTATGGACAAGTATTGGGTTGTTTGTTTGTTTGACTCTTATGAATTTTATTTTGATTTTCTATATCTTTTTAACTATTTTAGTTGGCTTTCGTTGTTTATATTTATTACACACCATGCTTTGGACGTTAGGCCAAGAGGGTAATCTCTGATCCACGATTAGCTTGAGAAACTCGTCACGACTAGGCCACAATTTGGGTCATGACAAGCTTGGTATCATAGCACGATTTAGGTTCTTTGGGTGCCCACAAATCTGTGTCAAGAATAGTTACTTTTATAGGTGTAGCATACAACACTTATAAGGGGGAGGCTACAAGGCATTTTGAAATATTTTCATTTTTTGTATTCTATTTTGGGATATAGAGTCTAGTTGCCTTGAATCTTCTCTAACTCCTGGATCACTCACATTTTAGATCATGCCTCCCCGAAGACCTAACGGTTATAGAAAATCTACTGGAACCTCTGTCCTACCTTGGGATGATGTGGAGGGAACTTGCCTTATTTATGGACTGCAGACCAGGTATATGGTCTTTTCTTCTAACGATACTGCTCTATGTGGGGTTCCATCAATCCCCACTAGTACTCTTCGTGCTTCCTGGGTTGGTGATGCTTTTGCTCAGTCACCTCAGGGAGATATTTCTAATACAGAGTTCCAATACTCTATTCATCTGGTTGCTTAACTAGTGGCATCACAGTCTCATTAGTCTGATCATGTTGGTCCTATTGTTAGTTTATTGAAGGTTACCCGGGTTGGATACTATATGAGGTTGAATCTGCCAACCTTTACATGCTCTAAGGATAAGGAGGATCCTCAAGGGTTTATTGATGAGATGGAGAAGATTTTTTGGGTTATGCATGCTACTGATTCTGATGGTGTAGAGTTTGTTGCCTATTAGTTGAAAGATGTGGCTTACCAATAGTATGAGGAGTGGAAAGGGATGAGGGGTGATAATGTTAAGTCGGCGATATGGGATGAGTTTTTGGGTGCTTTTATTGATTAGTTCTTTCCTTAGGAGTTAAGGAAGGCAAAAGTCAAAGAGCTTGTGAACTTAAAGTAGGGAAAGAAGAGTGTTAAGGACTATGCTCTGAAGTTCCAACAGTTGTTCCGTCATGCTCTAGAATTTGTGTAATGACCCTTCAGGTTATTTCTCATATATCCACTTATTTTCTAAGTATGAGCTTCCCCATAGTTGCCCCAAGTTATTTATGACTTACTGGGACTGACCATTTGATTAACGGGCTGTTCATTTATTTTTTAGAACCAATTCCCTGTTTGGAAGTCTTTAATGGTTCAAAATGGCCACAAGGCAAAACTTTGGCAAATTGACCTTGAATTCAAATTCCGACTGTGCCAATAGCTCCAGTATATCAATTTTAGGCTAGGTAGACCTTTGGTTTGGGTCCTAATGCACCCAAGCTCATTTTGACTTGTTGGTCAAAAAGTTGAATATTTGGAAATATAGGTGTGGGACCCATATTTGGTTGAAATGACCTCGGATTGAAAATCCAACTTTGCCAATGCATCTAAAACATCGAATTTAGTGTGGTTACATAGTTCATTTGAGAAAATTGGATTTCAAATAATTCTTGAGGCATCTTTGGAAACTTGGAACATTTCTATGTTTGTTGATAGCTGGTGCATGGTTATCGCACAAAGGGGACCATGATCGCACTATGGCGATCTTGGTGAGGTCTAAATGATCTCCCTTGTGAGATAGCATCCCCTTGATGGCAATTCGGTATTCTCTTCCCTCTTGCAAGCCAAAAACCCTAAATGGGTATGATAACTCAAAATTGATCATTATGGGTGTTTTAGGAGCTTTATTATCATCTATTATCACGAATATCTTTTAATCTAAGGTAAGAATCCTACGAATTCATGCTTGAATTTCTTAATTTGGATCCAAAACCCCAATATAGCTTAGGGCTTGGTTTTAGAACCAAAATATCTTTGTTTTTACCTATTTCTTGAGGGTTATGATTCCATATTCATGGATGAACATTGGGTTGACCTTGGAAACATATTTTTTGTAAGTGGTACCCACTTGGGGCTTTTGGTGTCATTTTTGGACCTGAGGCATAATAGTGAAATATGGGAATCATAGACTCGTATTGATGAGTCGATTTTGATAGTGTGATGTAATTTTGGCTATTACAAAGTAACGATGAGCTTTTGGTGAATAATGTAAGGATTTGTGGTTTGGATTTAAGGAAGGCTTCTACCTACTCTTCTTTGAAGATAATGTGTGTTATATATGGTGTGTGAATGTGAATGTAAGTCTTGATTATGAGTAGAATAAATTAGTCTTGATTATTGAAGTTAGTGGATTAGATGAGGGTTTTGGACCCATAAGGTGGTATGTTTAGGACTTTTTTTGGATCTTATTGCCTTCTGCCTAGTGTGGACTAAATTATAGCATGGATATGATATAAAGCTAAGTTTGAGATGTAGTTTACATGTTGGAATCATGATTAGCATGATTAACCTTAGTTGGGCTAGCCTAGTGGTCTTGAAACTGTAATTTGGATAGAATTGAAAAAAATGCCTATGTTTCCAGATGAAGTTCCTATCTTAGGATTGGTTGTGGCTTACTTGACATCTAGAAGTTGAACTAGATACCTTAGCCTAGTTTGGGGCATAGATTTTCTTAAATATGGGACTTGAGGATTAGAAGTGGGTTCGTCCGACTCACTTAGGCCAAGACTTGTGTTAGCCATTGAGAACTTAGTTGTGGATGTTATGCCGCATTAAGACTAATGAACCTTATTTATGAGATTTTCTTGGTAAATTCATGGATAATTATGTATTTTTCCCTTGGACAGTGACCAATGGCTTATGGCCATAATATCGGGCCTATAGGGATGTTATTTTTTGTTATATATGATATTGGGTCTATAGAGATATTACTTCCTCTTAGATATGATATTGGGCCTATCGAGATGTTATCCCTCTTAGATATATTACTTGGACTATAGAGAAGATATTCCTCTTAGATATGGTAATTGTCCTAGAGAGGCGATATTCCTCTTATTCATGATATATGACCTATAGATATGAGATGTCTCACTAGTTTGATTTACCTTCTAGTTATGATTTATGACCTAGTGTTAAGTTATAGTTCCTAGATGTGAGATTCCTTACTTATAATATGCCTCCTAGATGTGTGAGGATTACAAACATGCTTTATGGCCTATAAATATGTTATGCCTCATAGTTAGGCTATGGATTATGATACGAGATGGCTTGCTAATATGATTATTGATATGAGATCTAGAGACATAAGTGGGCCTAAGGCCATTATATTGATGTTGTAATGATTTTGGACACATTATTAGGCCAAAGTTCGTGTTATGATATGAGTTGGATATCTGGGAAGTAATTATCCTTGTAAATAATAATGTTGTAGTTTATTAATATATGAACGTTTACATACATATCTCTTCGGTATGGGTAGGAGGAAAATGCGGTATGATGTTATGATTCCAATGTTTGAAGATTGATGATGGCATGCATAGATTCGATACATTCATGATTTTTGCATCAATGATTGATACGATTCCAATTAGATTATAATCTTATTATTGTTGTCATTAACTAAGGGCTAAAGCCTACTTTCTACCCTAAGATGGATTTCTTCATAATAATAACTATCAAACCTAATGACTAATTTATATGAATAAAAGAGGTTAACAATGATAATTTAAAGATTTGACCGAGGTATATTTTGGTCCAATAATTTGATGCTTGAATTTACTCTAGTCGTGAGATATTTCGACCCTTTCTACACTTTATAATGATTTGGCCTAAAAGTTTACTTTGGGCAACACACTTAAAGATTTACACTATTTTAGCCATGGCTCGAGTCCGTGCACCTATTATAATATATATTTATTAATTATGTGATATTGATAATGGCTGATGTATTATGGAAATATACTCTACCTTGCTTCTCTTCTCTTGATCATTTACTTTATCCCTCATGGGGCTTGCACTTTACTTTAGCCTTCATGGGGCACGCATTCTATTATTGATATTTATTTGGATATTATGATGATGTGATGATGCCTGTCAAGGAAAGAGGATACTATGATATGTGATGATGCCCGACAAGGTCGGAGGATATTATGATGATACTTGGCAAGGCCGGAGGATGTTGTGATGATGATATTGATACCCAGCAAGACTGAAGGATGATTATGGTAAGGATGATGGTAATGATCATGATTATGGTAATGTGAATTTCTTGCATTCATACTTTCTTACGCATCTGTTATCACCAATATGTGCCTATGTCTATCTATCGATATGAGATGGTTGCATAGATATGGGTGATGATTATGCCTTTTGTTGTTGCACACTGATTGAAATTTCTAAGCTTGGGTGTAATACCCCGAATTTTCTTTAAGTTGAGTTTCATCCTTAAGGGGTGTAAGGGCTGACTTCCCAAGTGAAAAGTATTTTAAACAGTGTAGAATTTCCCTAATATCAACTTTTTTTCATGTAGAGAATTGAATAAGATTTCCGTTGATACTAAATTCGTCCAATTCTGACACTCGAGTGAAGAGTTAAAGCCATTTTAGTGAGACAGTGTACCACCTGGTACTTTGGCGTGTCGTGGAGTCAGCCAAAATGGCAATCATCAAAATCCAGTGAGCCTCCATGATTCCATAGCGTCGCGATGTATTTCTAGTTTGCAACCAAGGTGGCAATGCAATTTCCACCACGTTGTGCCATCAAGAAGTTTCCCAATTGTCTAATTTCCAGTAAGCTGGTGCAATTATGGCGCATCACGCCAGCATGAAAAATTGGAATTTTTAGATTCCATTATTTAATTTCAAGGGCATCTTAGACTTTTTCCATGACCCCTATCAGCCCTAAACACAAAATAAAATGCCCAATAAGCCCTTATTCCATTATTTTCCTCATTTTTCTCTCAAGAACATTATATTTTCTCTCAAAGGGGCAAGAATCCTAGCCAAGAAATCAAGAACAAGACTAAGAATTTTCTTCAAGAACGTTCAAGAAAGAGTCTTCTAAGGTATGTTAGATGTTGATTCTTGGTTTCATTCCACCCAAGAAGCTCAGGAATCCTTTTCAAAATTTTGAGGTTTACGTATTTATTGAGATGTCATGATTTATGTGTATTAGAGTTCATGATTTTGTATTTTTAGGTTTTAATTCATGATTTATACTACCAATTTCAAGATTTGATTCTAGTATGTGATGAATTATATGATGTTCATGATAAACCCTCTTCAAGTTACATGATATTGATGTATTCATGATAACTAAGTATAGAATCTATGGTATAACCAAAGCATGCTCCCCATATGTTTGATAGAATGCTTAAGTAAAGATAATAGTGCCTATTTAGTATGTTAAGCATGAAATCCCCAATTTTGTAATAACTAGTGCATGCCAAACATTTGTTGAAATGCCTTAGTGAATGTATTATGATAAGTTGCATGCATTCTTATCCATGTGTATTCCTTATTGAACAACTATGGATATTACTATGCATTCCCTAGACATTTACATGTTTATGACATTCAAGTGATTGACGAGATATCGTATTGATTGTGTTGTGAATAAAAGTCCATTATCATGATATTCAAGTGTGGTCCTGCCTTATTTATTTATGCTATCAAGTCCTGGGGATATTTATACCTGAAAATTCAGCTGTTTGTCTAGAGCTGAGTCAGTCTCAAGATAATTTCAGCCGTGCTATGATCAATAGAATTCTGCCAATACAAACTTAAGAAAATTTAGTAATCTCAATACTATTTTAATCCAGTCTTAGTATCAGTCTAACCCAGTTCCGTATTTAGTTTGGACCGCAGTAGTATTTAGTATTTAATTTTTAGTTTTGAGTATTTTAGATATTTTGAACCTTATGGTAAGTTTCCGCCAGTTTTCTATATTTATTATATTATATTATGCAATGCCCAGGTACAGATATCAGTAGAGGGTTAGTTTGTGATCCTTTGAGATCATAAGCACTGTGTGGCATTCTAATTCCAAATAATTGGGGCGTTACATTAAGGTGTTAGGGTACGTATAGGCTCGATTAGGTATTTGGTTGTCTGGGATAGCCGATTACTCGCACTATTATTGATATTTTTACTATCACTGCTATGATTATTGTTATGTCTAGCTTATGATAGATTGGTCATTGTTTTGGTATCAAGATTTGAGGTAAGATTCTAGCCTCTTCTATCTTATGATTTCATTATTATGCATGATTAAATTCATGATGAGGTATATGGATTAGAAACCTTGAGCATGTTAGTACTATATCCTGATAGGATTATAATGAGGCCTTAAAATAAAGATATGATGATCTAGGTTATGCTTTGAGTTAACCTTATGTCTATATATATGTATATTTAGTTATATGTAGCTATGGTGTTATCATATATCCTTTCCTTCATTTGTTCAGATTGTATATTTATTTCTTGGCCTTGTATATTGCTATATATTCTTATTTTGTCCTTTTATTGTTATTGGCCAGGGATATATGGTATAGTGTTGAGATTCCTAAGTATGGATGGAATAAGCTAGTGCACCTTTATTATTTCCTTAGCCTTATCATGTTAGTTTCTTGGATAGGAATAGGATAGCTATTCTTATGATATTACTAGCTTTTCATTTAATTATTAGACTCTTGGTGTTGTTCCCATTATATTTATATGTTATATATATCTGCTTTATCTTTGGATCTTAGTTGGTAGTTGCTTACTAAGTACCATTCATTTGGTAATTATACTACACTTCTGCATTCTGAATATTATAGTACGGGTTATCGATGTTAATATATGTGCTTCGTGTAGAGTAACTATGTCTTGGAGACTTAGAGTGAGTTTGTAATATTCGGAGTATTACCTATCTCTTTTATGTATTAGACTAGCCTCTATGTTGTATTTAGAGATAAGTTCTATCAATGTACTTAGTTGAACTTCACTTTATACTCTTGTATTATTAGTAGCTCGTGTACTAATACCACTAAGTTTTAGGATTATATTATGTAATTGATCCTTTATTCATCATTTCTGTAATTTTTTATATATGTATTTGGTAGTCAGATACTAGACATTTTGAACTACGAGTTCAGCTTGCTGACGGGTCGGTTATAATAGGCACCATCATAACCTATGAAATTGGGTCGTGTTAAATTGGTACCAGAGCCTAGGTTTCACTAGTGTGTTAGTACAAAAGCTAAGTGTTTAGTACAGTCCTGCAGATTGGGGCAAAAAATGTGTATAACTTAACTTCTGGAGGCTACAGGGACATTTTAGGAAATTCACGTCTTGACTCCTTATCATGTTCCTGCATTTCCATGAACCTCAAACACATTCTTTGACTCCATTATATCCCTGAAGGACTATACAATGTTGTTAATTGATGCAGATGAGATTTCAAGACGTATTTCAAGAGCTTCAGAATCGTGTTAGACTAAGGAGTCGAAGATAGATATCAAAGATCTTCACTGGCAGCCAAAAGGATTTTTAGGCTAACTCATGCTCCAGTTGAGCTGTGACTACTTCAACTCTTTGAGGTTCAATATTGGGAATCCGAGTCATGATTGTAGATTCCTCGCAGCCATGGATGACATTTGATTTATCAAGCATTTTGCAAGATAAAGTTAGATTGGTTGGTGTTTATTTTGGTTCTTGACCAATTTCTAAGTGCGAGATTGGGTTTCTTGAGTGGGCCTAGCATATGTCTATGCTATATTCTTTTGAGCCAGATATGGTGTAT
Organism: Capsicum chinense; assembly: GCA_026120095.1. Lineage (NCBI taxonomy): Eukaryota > Viridiplantae > Streptophyta > Magnoliopsida > Solanales > Solanaceae > Capsicum > Capsicum chinense. The sequence continues at coordinate 203,791,135 of JAPEIP010000010.1, read as the reverse complement.
AGGTTTATCAGAGGACCAAGATTGCTACTCTGCTTGGCATCGTAGTATATGATAGCATGTAGGTCTTTTTTCCTATTGGTGAGTATGTATTGAGACTCATGGTGATGGTGGCAAGAGACCATGCCCTTGGTATTGTGTTGTTGGTATTTTATATAAGAGAGAGGATCCTTCTGGTAGAGTTTAGCTTTCTTTATAGCCTACTAGCTCTACGCGGGTAGTATTTTAGACTACAACTAGTTCTTTGATTAGTCGGGATAATCATAGTAGGTAAAGTTTCCATCAGACCTTGTGAAGTTTTTGGTATGGGTCTTCAGGCCATGACGGCCATTCTAGATTATGAGTGGGATTGTCTCAAAGTATTCCAGGATCTATTTTGGTGGTGTCGTGATGAGATACTAGTTAAGATAGTGCCCAATATATGAGTTAGTTAATCAGACGGAGTTAGCATGCTTTCCCCGCTAGCCTAGAGTTCTTAAGATAGGCTATGATTATAAGAAGAATGGTTAGGCTGCTAATGTTTTCTCTTAATGTCAGTTGGCCATCCATTTAGGCTCAGTTGGTGTTCTTGCCAGGTTGGTGCATTAGGAGTTTGCTATGACAGCAGGGAGATTAGTTATTAGTCTAGAGAATGTCCCCAATATGGGATTGCTAGTCATTCATCTTATTAGGATTAGCCTTGTGATGTTGTGGCATCTTTGATTAGAGATAGTGCGTGTAGTGTCTCAGTCGATGATTCATTCGGTCAGTTTGAGTTTAGACCATTCACATTTATTCTCCCTATGCTCGTTAGGCATGCGATTATGGATTTCACTATGATAGTGTGATTTTGTTTCTCATCTTTGCCCTTTTTATATGTGTATTGGGGTTGTTATACCCATTAATGATTATATGCCTTGATGAGTTCATATTGGTTATTGAGTGCATTATTATTAAATTCGTGATTATGTGACTACTCCGTGATTTATTTTTTTAGTAATGGATGGAGTAGATCTGTATTGATATTTTGTCCATATGGGTGTAGCATTTGGGTTCAAGTCTCATTTATCTTGGCATATTAGCCTTATTGTGTCCCTTGAGCGGCATATGATATTGATGTTTATTTTGGTACCGCCTATTCATTATATTGATATTGAGATTATTGTTACTATTGTTATCACTACTTGAGCTTGTTGATTTTATTGATGTTATTACTTGATGTAATTAATCCTCACTGGAAAGTTGTATAGACTAGTGTTATCTAGTTAGAATTATATTTTCTTGCAATTCTTATTCAGTGGCTTTAGTAGATATAGCCCGATTTAATGAGTTCCTTTCCATAGCACGGCAAGGTTGATTGTTATCCCTCTTTGTTAGCCGTGTTAAATTAACTCAAGAATGTATGGTGGTATCGAAGGTATGTTGATCTTTCGTGGTTTTGTATGACTCTAGAGTTGACAATTTAGTTATATTGCCGATTATTAAGTTTGAGATTCTTATACTTGCCTCCTAGTTGTAAAGGCTTTCGTATTAGCTATCCCTTCGTATAAAGCCCATTGTTTAGATAGGGTAATTTTAGGTTTGTTCTTCAATTGTGGGTAGTTCATTTCCCAATAGTGGTTTTGACATTGAGGTTGAGATGTCGTGGATTTATCTCATAGACTTGTTGGGTTTGTTCTCTCATGGTGATTTGCTCTTATTATTAGTGTGGAGACTGGATGCTTCTTTCTTGACTTGATATGGTTGTGTCTTAAGTGGAGTTGGAAAGTTTGAGGCAGGTGGACTTTCATGTGGATCGCTTTTTGAGTTAGAAATTAGAAATTCTTTCTTTTGAGTTATGGATTTTCTGGTGGAGGTCTTGACTTTGACCTTGGTTTTGAGATAGGTGTATTTCTTATTCGATGATATAATTCATGGAGTGATCGAGTGATAATTGTCCTACTTGGGTGGATTTCAAAAATCCCTATTTCAGAGTTTGTTTGGCCTAATGAGACTTCATGGAGTATTCCTCCTAGATGATATGAGCCTACGGCTATTCCTTGTCAAGATGGAATGTTGAATTGGTTAGTTCCAACTTAAGTTATATTTGACTGAGTTTCTAGAGTTCTTGCCTTTACTAGGATGATTTGCAGCCTTGGGGTATTTTGACTATGTTTTGATAGTTCATTCCCTCAAGCGGTTATGGAGTAAGTTATTTGCATTTTCAGCCAATGATTTATCCTTAGGCATGTTTTTGGTTCTGTGGCTATATTTTGTGCCCTCTAGCTGATGTTGAGTTGGTTATTGCATTTTAGTCGATGGTTTATCCCTATGGTGATTTGGTCTTCAGCCAAGTTTTGATTTTGGCTTGGTATGATGTAGCTTGGATGTGTCAGATTTAGATAATAAGGTTGATTTGAGTAGTTGACATTGGCATAGACTTATTGGCTTAGTTTTTGATTTGACGCCTTAAGATGGTGGTTTGGAAGTTATGATAAATTTGGAGTATGGATGTCTACCCATTTTTAGATTTAGTTTTGGTAGTTGAGATCGAGCAATTCAACCTTGGTGCTGATATTTCAGCGTAGAGTTGTAGAGTTGAGTGCACCTTTTATTTTAAGATTTGTCTCAGTTTGGATTCATTAATAGACTGATTGAGTCTACTCCATGGTTTCCTATTTGGTCTTCTCAACTTCGGATGGATTATAGTTGATAATTGTTTAGATGATGGTCCATGGACTTGATAGTGGTTCCTTCAGTTTTGATCTCAATTTTTCAGTCTTCTTTGAAAATTTGGGATGATATACTTAGTGGGAGTAGTATATTTGAGTTGGATTCGGTATAGCTTTATTCTTGGTTGATGGGATATCCTGGAGCAAATCATTCAATGATGAGTGGTATGCCTTGTCCTTTTAGATTCTAGTCTTGGTTTCCATCCAGACTAGTTGTAGTATTGGCATAGACTATATTTCTTGATTATCTCCATTAGTGTAACCAAACAGTGTCTTATGGGCTTATTCTCATTATTATAGTATGGACTTTCATTGTATCTGCTTCAGTTCTTTGAGTTCTTTGTGATAAGATTGCCTGGACAGGATTCAAGTGATTTTCCTATTGGCTTAGAGTGGGTAGTAGGTACGAGATGGTAGCGAAAAGTTCTATTTAGATTTGGAGTCAGCGGTATGACTTATGTCTTGGGATTATTTTTGTATAGAATGAGCCTTTGTTGATCTATATGAGTATAGAGATGGTATCAGTATGTTGCTATTTGGATTTGTGTGCATCAGCTTGTTTGGTTCAATTAAAGAGCAGTTAGTGGCTGAGGTTAAGTTTTGATTATTTGGAAGTGAAGTAAGGGTGCTAGTGGAAAAAGGGGTTACCTATGGCAAAATCACTTTGAAGTTTTCTCTCTTCGTAGGGTTTATTTGGGAAGTCATGATCGCAGTATACAGGCTCAGTACCTCATCACTTTGAGCTTTCGAGATTCTTTCTATTCGTTGACTTTCAAGGATGAAATTCCTTTTAGTAGTGGATATTGTAATGACCCCTCAAATCGTTTCTTATATCTCCAGTTATTTTTTCCTTTTGAGTTTCCCCATATCTTCCCCAAGTCATTTATTATTTGTTGGGACTGACCTTTTTGTTACCGGGTAGTTCATTTGGTTTTTAGAACCAATTCCTTATTTAGAAGTCTTTGGTGGTTCCAAATGGCCACCTGATGTAAACTTCATAAAAACGATCTCGACTGCAAATTTTGACTGCACCAGCAACTCCAGAATATTGATTTTAGGCTAGGTAGACCTTTAGTTTGGGTCCCAACATACCTGAGCTCATTTCGACCTATTATTTGGAAAGTTGGTAATTTGAAAATGTGGGTGTGGGACCCATATTTGGTTGAAATGACCTCCAATTGAAAATATGACTTTGCCAATGCATCAGGAACATCAAATTAGTGTGGTTACATAGTTCATTTATCAAAATTAGATTTTGAATGAATCTCGAGGTATCAATGCAAACTTGGAAAATTTCCAAGTTTACTGATAGTTGGTGTGCATGGTGATAACACAAATGGAACCATGATCGCACTATGCTGATTGCGGTGAGTCCTATGGAGATCTCCCTTGTGCGATAGCAGCCCCTTGATGGTAATCTCGGCATCTCTATGACTGGACGGTCTATAAATAGATCCCAAGGTTGCAAAATTAGTCATTTTCTCTTCCCCCTTAGAGCCAAAAACCTAAATAGGTATGATTACTCAAAATTGATCATTGTGGGTGGCTTAAGAGCTTGATTATCATCTCTTATCGCGAATATCTTCGAATCAAAGGTTAGAATTCTTCGAATTCATGCTTAAATTTCTTAATTTAGACCTAAAACCCCAATATAGCTTAGGGCTTGGTTTTAGCCCTAATATATCTTTATTTTCACCCATTTCTTGAAGGTTATGATTCCTTTTTAATGGATGAACGTTGGGTTGATCTCAGAAACACATTCTCCATAAGTGGAACCTACTTGGGGTTTTTGGTGTTGTTTTTGGACCCGAATAATAATAGTGCAATATGGGTATCGATAGACTCGTATTGATGAGTAGATTGCTATTTTGATAGTGTGATGGTATTTTGGGAATTACAAAGTAAAGATAAGCTTTTGGTGAATGATATAAGAATTTGACATTCGACTTTGAGGTAGGCTTCTACCTACTCTTCTTTAAAAATGATGTGTGTTATAGATGGCGTGTGAATATGAATTTTAGGCTTGATTATGAGTAGAATAAATTAGTCTTGATTATTGAAGTTAGTGGATTAGATGAGGGTGTTTGACCCATAAGGTGGTATGTTTAGGACTCTTTTTGGATCCTATTACCTTCTCCCTAGATTGGACTAAATTGTAGCATGGATATGATATAAAGCTAGCTTTGGGATGTAGTTTATGTGTTGGAATCATGGTTAGCATGATTAACCTTAATTGGGCTAGCCTAGTGGTCTTGAAACTGTAATTTGGGTAGAATTGACAAAAATGCCCATATCTCCAGTTAAAGTTCGTATCTTAGGATTGGTTGTGGCTTACTTGACATTTAGAAGTTGAACTAGATACCTTAGCCTAGTTTGGAGCGTAGATTTTCCTAAATATGGGAATTGAGGATTAGAAGTGGGTTCGTCCGGCCCACTTAGGCCAAGACTTATGTTAGCCATTGTGAACTTAGTTGTGGATGTTGGGCCTAGTTAAGACTAATGAGCCTTATTTATGAGAGTTTCTTGGTGAATTGATGGATAATGATGTATTTTCCCCCCAGATAATGATCGTGGCTGATGGCCATGATATTGGACCTATAGATATGTTATTTCCTCTTAAATATGATATTGGGTCTATAGAGATGTTATTTCCTCTTAGATATGATATTTGGCCTATAGAGTTTTTATCCATCTTAGATATGTTAGTTGGCCTATAGAGATGATATTCGTCTTAGATATTGTATTTGGTGTAGAGAAGCGATATTCCTCTTAGTCATGATATATGACCTATAGATATGAGATGCCTCATAGGTGTGATGTGCCTCCTAGTTATGATTTATGGCCTAGTGCTATGATTTATGGCCTATTCCAATATTTATCATTGAAAATTTTACGTTATATAATTCTATCATTTAATTAAAACATTCATTTGTTTGGTTAATATATTCCTAGTTAGGCATATATTATTATATTTAGATTAATGAAATTTGTATAAGAATATTTTAAATTGTTAATGACACCCATATAATTTCGAGACTTAATCAATTTGTTTTTACTTTTAACATAGTAATTATGAAATATATATTACAATATTTTAAGTTAGTTAATTCTTGTAATTTAGAATACCTTTTTTGTAATTTTCAAATAAAATACGATACGCTCTTTGTCAAAACTTTTGTGGCATTGATAGACAATTATATTTTAAAAAACAATTTAAGTTTTTAATTATTGAGATTTATAATAATTTTTTTATTCCAATTTAAGTGGCATTGATATAATTTCGAGAGTCAATCAAATATTTTATATCCTTTAATTTTTTTAAGTTGTTAATTATTGTGATTAATATTTTTTTTTACGTATTTTTTGCTATATATAACCACAACAAACCCAGTGTGTTCCCACAAAGTGGGGTCTGGGGAGGGTAAGATGTACGCAGTCCATACCGCTACCTCCGAAGAAGTAGAGATTTTTTGCTATATCTAATAGATTAATTATTTTTAGATATTTTAAGTTGTTAAATATTGTAATTTATTATGTATTTTTCTTAAATATATAATTAGATTAATTATTTTTTTAGATATTTTAAATTATTAACTATTGTAATTTATAATAATTTTTATGTAATTTTTAAATAATATATGTTACTCTCCTTGTCCAAACTTTTGTGGCATTGATAGTCAATTATGTTTTTTAAATAATTTATTTTTTAATTATTGTGATTTATAATATTTTTCTCTGTTCTAATTTAAGTAGCACAATGCTTAGATGACCATAATAATTAATTAGGGATGATATAGTACAAACAAGTCTTAAGTGACTTATAATAACTAATTAGAAGTGATATAGCAAAATTACTATAAGAATATCTGTTAAAAAAATTAAGTTATCTTCATATAAGACATCAAGTTAATTTAATATTAAATATTATTAATTTTTTAATATTTAAATGACTTATAATAATTAATTAGGGATGATATAGTAAAATTACTATTGAAGTAGCTGAAGTAGATATGTAATACATGTCTCTTTTATTTTATTTGCTAAATATTATTAATATTCTTAATATGTAAATGACATAAAATAATTAATTAGGGATGATATAGTAAAATTACGGAGCAAACACGTCAAATGACGGCAAGCAAGGATGTCGACGGTGTGGTGTGTGCTTCACATGCCACACCGTGACTTCTTATATAGGAGAATATGGCTTACTAATATGATTATTGATATGATTTTTGGATACGTATGTGGTACCAAGGCCGTGATATTGATAATGTAATAATTTTGGACACATTATTAGTGGTTGAGGCCAGTTAGTGGTTGAGGTTAAGTTTTAACTATTTGGAAGTAAAGTAAGGGTAATAGTGAAAAAAGGGGATACCTATGGTAAAATCCCTTAGAAGTTTTCTCTCTTCGTGGAGGCCTTATCTGCCAAGTTGTGCTTGAACTATGCAGGCCCAGTACTTATCTCTTTGAGCTTTTGAGATTTTCTCTATCAGTTGACTTTTGAGGATGAAAGTTCTTTTAGTAGTGGATATTGTAATGACCCTTCAAGGCATTTCTCATATCTCCACTTATTTTTGCCATTTAAGCTTCCCCATAGCTGCCCCAAGTCATTATTACTTGTTGGGATAGACCGTTCGATCACCAGGTAGTTCGTTTGGGTTTTATAACCAATTCCTTATTTGGAAGTCTTTGCTAGTTCCAAAGGGCCACCGGTCAAAAACTTCAGTAAAACAATCTTAGATGCAAATTTCGGCTGCGCCAGTAGCTCCAGAATATCATTTTTAGGCTAGGTAGAGCTTTAGTTTGGGCCCCAACGTACCCGAGCTTACTTTGACCTATTGGTCGGAAAGTTAATAATTTGGAAATATGGGTGGGGGCCCCATATTTGGTGAAAATGGCCTCAAATTGAAAATCTAACTTCACCAACGTGTCTGGAATACCAAATTTAGTGTGGTTACATAGTTCAAGTAGAAAAATTAGATTCCAAATGATTCCAGAGGTATCGTTGCAAACTTGGAATATTTCCAAGTTTGTTGATAGTTGGTGCATGGTGATCGTACTATGGTGATTGCAGAGACCCTTATGGTAATCACCCTTGTGAGATAGCGGCCCCTTGATGGTGATCTCGACGTCTCCTTTCCTGGACGGTCTATAAATTAAACCCAAGTTCGCAAAATTGGTCATTTTCTCTTCTCCCTTGAGAGCCAAAAACCCTAAATAGGTATGATAACTCAAAATTGATCATTGTGGGTGGCTTAGGAGCTTGATCATCATCTATTATCACAAATATCCTCGAATCTAAGATAAGAATCCTTCAAATTCATGCTTGAATTTCTTAATTTGGACCCAAAACCCCAATATAGCTTAGGTATTTGTTTTAGCCCCAAAGTATCTTGGTTTTTATCCATTTCTCAAGGGTTATTATTCCTTGTTCATATTTGAATGTTGGCTTGACCTCGAAAACACGTTTTTCATAAGTGGAACCTACTTAGGATTTTTGGTGTCATTTTTGGACCTGAAGCACAATAGTGCAACATCGGTATCATTAGACTCATATTGATGAGTAGATTACTCCTTTGATAGTGTGATGGCATTTTGGGGACTATGAAATAAAGATGAGATTTTGGTGAATGATGTAAGGATTTGTGGTTTGGCTTTGAGGTAGGCTTCTACCTACTCTTCTTCTTAGATAATATGTGCTATATATGGAGTTTGAATGTTAGGCTTGATTATGAGTAAAATAACTTAGTTTTGATTATTGAAGTTTGTGAATTAGATGAGGGTTTTGGACCCGTAAGGTGGTATGTTTAGCACTCTTTTTGGATCCTATTACCTTCTCCCTAGATTGGACTAAATTGTAGCATGGATATATAATTCTAGGTTTGGGATATGGTTTATGTGTTGGAATCATGGTTAGTATGATTAACCTTAGTTGGGCTAGCCCAGTTATCTTGAACTGTAATTTGGGTAGAATTGACATAAAAGCCCATGTTTCTAGTTGAAATTCCTATATTAGGACTATTTGTAGCTTAATTGACATCTAGAAGTTGCACTAGATGCCTTTGCTTAGTTTGAGGCATAGATTTACCTAAATATGCGAATTGAAGATTAGAACTGGGTTTGTCTAGCCTACTTAGGCCAAAACTTATGTTAGTCATTGTGAACTTAGTTGCAGATGTTATGCGTAGTTGAGACTAATGAAACTTATTTATGAGAGTTGCTTGGTGAATTGATGGATAATGATGTATTTTTTTTCGGATAGTGACCAATGGCTTATGGCCATGATATTGGGCCTATAGATATGTTGTCCCTCTTAGATATGTTATTTGACCTATAGAGATGATATTACTCCTAGACACGGTAATTAGTCTAGAGAGGCGATATTCCTCTTAGTCATGATATATGACCTATAGATATGAGATGCCTCATAGGTGTGATATGCCTCCAAGTTATGATTTATGGCCTAGTGTTATGTCATATCTCCGAGATGTGAGATGCCTTACTTATAATATGCCTCCTAGATTTGTGACAATTGCAAACATGCTTTACGGCTCATAAATATGTTTTGCCTCATAGTTAGGCCATGGCTTATGATACAAAATGGATTAGTAATATGATTATTGATATGAGCTTTGGATACGTATGTAGGCCCAAGGTCGTAATATTGATGTTGTAATGATTATCATTTGGACACATTATTCGGCCAAAGGCAGTGTAATGATATGAGTTGGATATCCGAGAAGTAATTTTCCTTGTAGATGATAATGTTGTAGTTTATGAATATATGAACGTTTATATACACATTTCTTCTGTATGGGCAGGAGGAAGATGCAGTTTGATGTTATGATTTCAATGTTGGAATACTGATGATGGCATGTATAGATTTGGTACATTCATGATTGTTGCATCGACGATTTATATGATTTCAATTAGCTTATAATCTTTTTATTGTTGTCATAAACTATGGGCTAAAGCCTACTTTCTACCCTAAGATGGATTTCTTCACAATAATAACTAACGAACCTAATTACTAATTTATCTGAATAAAATAAATTAGTAATAATGATTTAAAGATTTGACCCAGGTATATTCTGGTACATGATTTGACACTCTTATTTACTCCACTCGTGAGATATTTTGACTCTTTCTACACTCTATAATGACTTAGACCCGAAGTTCACTCTAAGCAACAAACTTACAGATTTACACTCTTTTAACCACGGCTCGAGTCTATGCACCTATTATAATATATACTTATTAATGATGTGATATTGATAAAGAACGATGAATTATGGAAATATACTTTACCTTGGTTCTCTTCTCATGATCATTTACTTTAGCCCTCATGGGGCTTGCACTTTACTCTGGCCCTCGTGGAGCTCGCACTTATTATTGATATTTATTTTGATATTATGATAATGTGATAAATCCCGACAATGCCGGATTATATTATCATGATGTGATAATTCCCGACAAGGATGGTCCCTCGTGGGGCTCACACTCTATTATTGATATTTATTTTGATATTATGATAATGTGATGAATCCCGATAATTCCGGATTATATTATCATGATGTGATAATTCCCGACAAGGATGGTGGATATTAGGATGATGTGAAAATATCCGGGATCTTTCTTTCGTCCTTTAGTTATATATTGGCTAGGGATATACGGTATAGTGTTGATATTTCTAAGTATGGTTGGAATAAGCTAGTGCACCCTTATAATTTCCTTAGCCTTATCATGTTAGTCTCTTGGACAGGAATAGGATAGGCTATTCTTACTATGTAATGCCCTGAGTCTGTACCGCAGATGCTACACGGTGCTTATAATCTCGAAGGACCACAAGCTAACCCATGACTGATACCTGCTGCAATATCTAAATAGTAATACTACAAATATGCGGAAATTAGGCAAAAACTTGACATAAGGTTCAATACTGAAATATAACTGAATACGTATAACAATACCAAAACTGAAACATCTGTCTGAAAAATACTCTTGTCTGAAAAACCTCTGCTGTCTGAATCATAGAGTTGATGGGACAAGCCCCCAACTAACTCCAACTACTGAAAACTGTACTGATAAACCAAAATAATGAAGAAAATAATCATGTCCTCAAACTATGAGGACTCACCACTAACTCTGATTGCTGAAGATCTAAACTGCAAAGGGTGCTCCGGAGCTCGTGCATCTAAACCTATGATATAAGACATCATAGTGCAAGAGAAAGGTATGCTTTAGTACTTTGAATGTACTGGTTTGCTAAGTGAGGTAGGTTGAAATGCATGGGTTCATATGCATGAACAATACTGACTGAATGACGTGAGTATAACTGAATGAGAGTACATACATGAATATGTAAACTGTAACTGAGATCGTGATAACACTGAATACTGAGTTCTGAATTACTGATTTATCGATATCTGAGGTTACTGATACTGTATAATTGGCAGCTAAATGACTGTATCTAACAGTCCTAATTCTGTGGAACTATACTGAGTTCTGTACTGAACTGAGTGACTATGTCTGACAGTCCCAAATCTATAGAACTAAACTGAGTTCTACACTGAGACTGAATCTGAAGCTAAAACTGTGGGAAGTAATCATCTAACCGACATGCCCCTTTCTAAGTAGATTGGGGTCCAACCTATAACCCTAGTTGGAAGGGTATCAATACCATGCCACTGGTAGAGACAAACTGTGAGTTAACCCTCCCTGAAAGGAAGCTCTTTCGTCAACCCTCACTAGTAGGAAGACTCGTGTGAGATGTATCAACCCTAATCTGGTAGAAAGATATATCAACCTACGTTGGCTACATAGTTCTATAACGCAGGGATTGCTACTAAGGGTCAAACCCTCTGCTGGCAGGAATGCCCACATCCCTGGGTTAACTCAGTGCTGAATCCTACTCCCAACTGAATAGACACTAAACTGATTTCCTAGTTTATATTAGGCTAGATTGAACTATTACTGATCTTACTGAGTTTTGTTGACTGACAGAATACTACTGAATTCTGTTAGCTGACTGAGTTTACTGAGGTCTGTACTGAATACTGAACTAAATGGGACTAATACTGAGTCTACTGAGTTCTACTGAGCCCTGTAACTGACTGAGAGTACTATTGATCATGACATGACTGAGATTATTCTGTAACTGACACTGGTTCTAGGTAAACATCTAAATTGTCGGGTATTAAATACCTCTAGGACTTGATAGCATGAAAAGTAAAGCTTCACATGATCTTGCATAGCATAAAAATGCACACTTGTTCATAATGCATCTATAGAGGCATTTTATCAATCACTTGCTTGGCATAAAATGGTATACATACTAGTAAGGTATAATCTTATTATTATATTTATATGAACAATTCATCAAACGCTTGGATGGCATAGTATAAGCACATAATTCAAAACAACATGTGAGCATTATGATTCAATTTTGAAATTCACAATTCCATGTGTTTCAACATGAATTCACATGATAAATCACACATATCAAATAATTCTACATCAACATTGTAATAAATCATGAAATAGAAACCCAATTATAGCAATAATCATGAATACACTTTGATTTCAAATCATGGAAAGCATGAAATCAAGCTACTTGAAGTTTAAAAGAGTTTCTTGGACTCTATGGGTAGAAGGAACCTTAGATGAACGCTTCACATACCTTGGTTGATAAATTCTTGAGGAACAATGGTGAAATCTTAAGCCTTGGCTTTTAAATTAAATCACCTATGATTCTTGTTCTTGAGAAATTTGAGAGAAAGTAAGTGTATTTTGCTTAATGAGTGTTGAATCACGTGTTTTAGGGCTGAATAGGGGTGGAAAAAGACCGAAATATCCCTAAGGATGCGTATTTTTAATGACTAAAAATTGGGCTATCGACAAGCAGACCGATGTGCTTCATCATTAGAATCGATATGATGGCTAATACACGGTGTCGAGTCTGCATCAATTCATTGGAATTAGCACTGAGCTGAGGGAAAATTGTCTGTCGACATGAGAGATGATGCGATGCGTCGAGATCGCATCGACTCACTATTTTGGTCATTCGAACATGGTCTAAACAAGGTCCAAAAAATCTAAAACTTGTCCGAGAACACCTACTGACATTCCTTATCATGAATCAATCTAAAGATCGATACTTTCAGGTCATAAGAGTTATAAAATAGAGTTGCCAACTTACAAAGGCCAAAATAATACTAAGTCTAAATACTTAGCTAGAATTTTCTAGTCTGGAACCCTTTAGCCAGCTTAAAAGACTGAGTTGAGCTTTGGATTTTGCGGGGTCTTACAATATCTCCTCCTTGGGAATATTTGTCCTCGAATGAGACTAATTAAATTGAGAATACTGATAGACTGGATTTAGACACTGAACATGCATAACTAAGTATGATTTCATTACTGAAATTACTAATATACTGAATTATTATATGAAACATGCATATATGATGTATGAGTACTTAGCTGAACATGATTTATGAATGCATGACTGGGATTACTGATAAGCTAAGCTTATATACTGGACATGCATGTCTGATGCATGAGTACATGACTAAATTAATTCGTGAATGTATGACTAAGTATGCAACGTTAGTTGATACCAAGTTGGTAGCTATATCTGAATATGAGACTGGGTAAATTCAAAGAAAAATAGTTACCTTGGGCTAAGTTTGAGTTTGTGGAGAAGAGGTGAGGATACTTGGTCCGCATGTCTACTGCTGCATCCCAAGTAGCTCCCTCCACGGACTAATTTTGCCAAAGTATTTTTTCTAGAGAGACTTTTTTGTTCCTCAGTCTGTGAAACTAAAAATCAAGGATTTCGACTGGGATCTCTTTGTAAGAGAGGTTGTTCTGGATATCTATGACCGTCTATCTGGACTACGACTGTTGGATCACCTATGCATTTCTTAAGCAAGGAGACATGGAACACTGGATGCAATGAAGCTAAGTCTGAAGGCAACTCAAGCTCGTAAGCTACCTTTCTGAAATAGCTGAGAATTCAATAAGGAACGATCTATCAGGGACTGAACTTCCCTTCTTGCCAACCTCTTCACTCCTTTCATAGGAGAGATTTTCAAGAATTCAAAATCACCGATACCCAACTCGAGATTATTTACCAAATATGCATGAACGGGAATATGAGAACATAACTGAGCCTAAAATGTGATACAAGAACTGATTATCATAAATGAAACTAAGCCTCTAAATACATGTCTTACGTCTGAGATTGGAACTTGAGGGTCCACCTATGAGTACCCACTACTCCAAACTAGATTCATTACATGAAGAATAGATGGAAGGTTTAGGTCATGAAAGCTTAGGGATTATAGTGCATCTCCTCCATGGGATATTATATCCCCTGAAGAATGCTAACTTGGCTGTGATACTGAAGAAAAACTGAGATGATGCACACGGCACCTAAGAACTGAATTATGACTGCATATCAAGAATCTGAAACTGAGGCATGACAACTGAACTGAGTTGAACTCAGAACCACATGGTTGCTCGATCTTGGAATATTTGTATTAATGAGACTTTAGATAGTGTGACTAGATGGAAAAATAGGAAACCCAACCATATAAACATTGTTCTTCTAACTGCTAAACTGAATTATTGGTTTTTGCAGAATAACTTATGCTGAAAACTTATATTCGACTGAAGCCTTTCTTGGACACTCTTTCTATAGAGTTCTAGTGGCTTTAGGGAGAAAGGAGTCTTGGCATGGCTGAATAACATAGCTGAATAAGAAAATCACATCCTAGCTAAAATTTTGTAATATGAGTTGAGGCTTATGAAACATCATCTAAGATGAAGTGACTAAGACTTATGCACTGCAACTACAAATTTTCAAGCTCAGACATATCCCTTGAATACTCTCTCAACTATACCCTCCACCTTAGTATAACACATCACCTGAGACTACTAAAAATATTCACATGGGTGCTGAGCACGAGTGTATAAACATACTAAGTTATCTGATTATCTGAATGGTTGATAGCTAAATACTAGGTCATGTAATATTGAACTGTACTTAGTCTGAATTGTTGGACTGGAACTGTAGAGTATTATACATATGAGGTAAGGACTGACTGTGTAATAGGAGATAACTGAGCTTGAATTCATGAAAACTGTGTTATTTGAGAATGCAAGACCAAGGTATAACATGATTCTAAAATATTTTGTAAACTGAGGTACTGAAATACTAATAACTGAATAACTAATAATTGTACGCTATGGTCAAGAAAATCTGAAACTGAACTGAGTTACTAATTTGATTACTGGACTGGGACTGGGACTAATACTGTAACTAAGACTACAACTGAGACTGTACTGGAACTGAACACTAGATTTTGATATCTCTGCCTACTGAGGTCTAAGATAGATAGAATTCTCCTACTATGTTCAAGCCTACTCAAATCTCTACAATGCATTTAGCCACTAACACATCAACATGACATTCAAGCCTATCTTTATAACTACAGCTTCGTGTAAAACTAGCATGCAATAATCTTTTCTTAACATAAAACATTTACTCTCTCCCTTCTAAGCAACTGCTCACCACTACATAATTCTGTAAGAAGCGTCCACTGAAGGGTTAAAACATGTGGACCTGATGTATGCATGAATACTATACCAAACTCGACACTTAACTGAGGTCTGATGAATAGAATATCAACACCATGGATTTATCAAAAGATCTAGACTAAGGATATGCATGATGAAATCTGAATTTAGCCGATTGCTCGAAGTGTAGCATAGGTCATGGGGACTGAGCATACTGTATAGCATGACATGGGTACCTGAGTCATGAGTTGCATGACCTGAGTTTGGAGTTTCTGTATTCATGGAACATAATTCATAACACTGGGTGAACTGGAACTCTTTATATTAGGCACTGTAAACATGCAGATTGCTAACGTTCACGAGTATGGGCTATGATCATAGAGCTGACATATAAGACATGAATAAATATCATGATAACTGATGGGTTTCAAGAGTTTGGAATATGATTTTGAGATGATCTGCGTAATTATTCTCACTACGGGAATAGGTAAAAATGTCATCTATGAAGACTATGACAAACATGTCCAAGTATTGTTTAAACACACAGTTCATCAAGTCCATGAAAACTTTTGGGGTATTAGTAAGACCAAATGACTTTACTAAGAATTTGAAGTGACCATACTAAGTTCTAAAAGCTATTTTCAAAATGTCCCATTCCCTAAATCTGAGATGATGACAGCCTGATCTGAGGTCAATCTTAGAGAAGTAACTAACACCCTAAAGTTGGTCAAATAATTCGTCAATTTTGGGAAGTGGATACTTGTTTCTTGATCGTGACTTTATTTAGCTGACGGTAGTCTATACACATTTTGAGAGAACTGTATTTCTTACGCATGAATAGAACTAGTGCACCCTATGGGGATACACTGGGTCTGATGAATTCCTTATCTAGGACGTCCTTTAACTGTTCTTTTAATTCTGTGAGTCTATTGGAGCCATTTTGTATGGCAGAATAGATATGGGTTGAGTATATGGAAGAAGGTCTATTCTGAAGTCAATTTCCCTTTTGGGAGGAACTCCGGGAAGATCTTCGGGAAACACGTATGAGAATTCACATGCTACTGATACTTACTCAAGAGTAGGGGTTTATGATCTAGAGTCCTGTACTCAAATGAGACGGTAGACACATCCCTTAGATATCATTTTCCTTGCCCTAAGGTAGGAAACAAGCTGACCTCTAAGTGTTGAAGTACTACCCCTCCACTCTAAGAGGGGTCATTCGGGAATTGAAACTGGAAAATTCTATTTTTGTAGTCTACTAAGGCATAGCATGAATAAAGTCAATCCATATCGAGAATGACACCAAAATTGGTCATCTCTAATTTGACTAAGTCTGCTGAAATGACTTTCTGAGATACCATAATCGGACAGTTCTTGTATACCCGTCGGGATATGATATATTTACCTACTAGGTAGAGACTGAGAAAGGCTCTGCTAGGATTTTGAGACTGACTCTGAAGTCAATAGCTATATAAAGAGTAACAAGGAAAAAGGAAGCTCCTGGATCTAGCAAAGAATAAACATGTAGATGATAAACTCTTAACATACCAGTGACCATATTAGGAGAATTTTCCTAATCCTATTAGGACTGAAGTGCATAGAGCCTATTTGGCGCTGCCCACTAGTGGCACTGGATGCGGCACCCTCTAATTTGGGTGATCGAACTGAGCTGGGGGACGATTATGCTGACTCTGCAAACCTACCTAAGGACACTGTCTAACCTTGTGGCTTGGCTTGCCACATCCAAAACACACATCACTATCATCTCTGTAGATACCCTGGTGGTTTCTGCCATATTTTAGGCAAAGGGGATTAGTTCAGCTACTCTTTGGCATAGACGTTCTAGCCTTCTTATTCTTTCTCCTACTTTTTCTATGCCTATCCTCTTCAGTCTATGGAACATAAGTTGTAAGCCTAGATAGGATAACAACTAGCTGATTGTTCTGAGAAACTATTAAATAAGCTAAGGCAGTAAAAGAATCACTAAATCCAGCGTGAGAAACATGCTCATTCAGGGGATTCACATGAACGGGCGGAGGGGCTAATTGGTTTTCATTACTTCTTTTGTTAACTTCTATGGAAGATATGTTCTAGAATCATAAGGAAGAGATGAATTAGACTGAGAGTTTAACTTGAGCTCATGCTCACTCACACGACATGGAAACTGAAAGAAGGGAAACTTTTCCTAAAACATCTTGTAGCCTCTTGTCCATAAGTGTGGTATGCTACACACCCATGCACAAGCCTCTACTAGATACTGCTTTCAGGCTTCCTAGGATTCTATTGAACCTTAGGATCTGATACCAAGTTTGTAATACCCCGAGTCTATACCCCAGACACAACACGATATTCATAATACCGAAGGACCATAAGCTAACCCATGACTGGTACCTGCTGCAATATCGAAATAGTAATACTACAAATATATGGAAATTAGGTGGAAACTTGCCATAAGGTTCAATATTGAAATAAAACTGAATACAATATAACAATACCAAAACTAAAATATCTATCTTAAAAATACGCTAGTCTAAAAAGCCTCTACTGTCTGAATCATAGAGTTGATGGGACAAGACCCCAACTAACTCCAACTACTAAAAATTGTACTGATAAACTGAAATGCTGAAGAAAATAATCATGTCCTCGAACTATGAGGACTCACCATTAACTTTGACTGCTGAAGATCTGAACTGCTAAGGGTGCTCGGGAGCCTGTGCGTCTGAACCTATGAAATAAGACATCATATCGCAAGAGAAAGATATGCGTCAGTACTTTAAATGTACTAGTATGCTAAGTAAGGTAGGTTGAAATACATGGATTCATATACATGAACATTACTGACTGAATGACTTGAGTAGAACTGAATGAGAGCACATGTGTGAATATGTAAACTGTAACTGAGATTGTGATAACACTGAATACTGAGTTCTGAATTACTGATTTATCGATATCTAAGGTTACTGATACTATATAACTGATAGTTAAATGACTATATCTGACAGTCCTGATTCAATAGAACTATGCTGAGTTCCTTACTGAACTGAGTGACTGTGTCTGACAGTCCTGAATATATAAAACTGAACTAAGTTCTATACTAAGACTGAATTTGAAGTTGAAACTGTAGGAAGTAATCCTCGAACTAACATGTCCTTTTCTAAATAGATTGGGGTCCAACCTATAACACCAGTTGGAAGGGTATTTATACCGTGCCACAGGTATAGAAAAGTTGTCAGATAACTCTCTCTGATAGTAAGCTCTTTCATCAACCCTCGCTGGTAGGAAATCTCATATGAGAATATCAACCCTAATCTGGTAGGAACATATCTCAAACTATGCTGGCTACATAGTTCTATAATGCAGGGATTTCTACTAAGTGTCAAACCCTCTGCTGGCAGGAATGGCCCCTTCCCTAGGTTAACTAAGTGTTGAATCCTATACCCAACTGAATAGATACTAAACTGATTTCCTAGTTTATATTAGGCTTGACTGAACTATTACTCTGATTACTGAGTTCCATTGACAGATGGAATACTACTGAATTCTATTAGCCGACTGAGTTTACTGAGGTCTATACTGAATACTGAACTAAATGGGACTAATACTGAGTTTACTAAGTTCTACTGAGCCCTGTAACTAACTGAGAGTACTACTGATCGTGATGTGATTGAGATTATTCTATAACTAAACTAGTTCTAGGTAAACATCTAAATTTTTGGGTATTAAATACCTCTAGGACTCGATAGCATGAAAAGTAAAGCTTCACATGATCTTTCATAGCATAAAAATGCACACTTGTTCATAATGCATCTATTGAGGTATTTTATCAGTCACTTGCATGGAATGAAATATTATACATACTAGTAGGTTATAATCTTATTATTACATTCACATGAGTAATTCATCAAACACTTGGATGGCATAGTATATGCACATAATACTAAACAACACACGAGCACCATGGTTCAATTTCCAAATTCACAATTCCATGGGTGTCAACATGAATTCACATGATAAATCACACATATCAAATAATTCTACATCAACCTTGTAATTAATCATGAAATAGAAACCCAATTATAGCAATAATAGTGAATACACTTTGATTTTAAATCATGAAAAGCATGAAATCAAGCTACTTAAAGTTTAAAAGAGGTTATTGGACTCCTAGGGTGGAACGAATCATTGGATGAACACTTTGCATACCTTGGTTACTAAATTCTTGAGGAACAATAATGAAATGTTGATCCTTGGCTTTGAAATTAAATCATCTACGGTTCTTGTTCTTGAGAAATTTGAGAGAAAGTGAGTTTATTTGTCTTAATGAGGGTTGAATCTCATGTTTTAGGGCTGAATAAGGGTGATAAAAAGACCCAAATACCCATAAGGATGCGGGTTTTTAATGACTAAAAATTGGACTGTCAATGTGCAGATTAATGCACCGCGTTATTGGAATTAAAGCAATGGCCAACGCACCATGTCGAGTCCACATTGGTTCTCTAGAATTTGCAATGAGCTAAGAAAAAATTATTTATCGACATGAGGGATGATGTGACACATAGAGATCATATTGACTCACTGTTTTACTCATTCAAACATGGTCTAAATGAGGTCAAAAAAATCCAAAACTTGCCTTGGAATACCTACTGACATTCTTGATCAGGAATCAATCTAAAGATCAATACTTTCAGGTCATAAGAGTTGTGAAATAGAGTTTCCAACTTACGAAGGCCAAAATAATACTAAGTCTGAATACTTAGCTAGAATTTTCTAAGTCTGGGACCCCTTAGCAAGCTCAAAAAACTGAGTTGAGCTTAGAATTTTGTGAGGTATTACATACTATCTCATTATCTTATTGTATAATTATTGGACTCTTGGTGTAGTTTTCATTCTATTTATATGCTATATATATCTGCTTTATGTTTAGAGCTTACTTGGTAGTTTTCTATTGAGTACCTTTTGTTTGGTACTCATACTACACTTTTGTAGCCTGCAGATCAAAGTATGGGTTATCTCCATTGATGTGTGTGCTTCATATGGAGAATCCATGGTTCGAAGACTAGAGTAAGATCTTGGCATTTGGAGTATTACCTATCTCTCTCTTATATATTAGACTAGCCTCTATGTTGTATTTGGAGATAAGTTATATCAGTGTATTTAGTTGAACTTCGCTTTATACTCTTGTATTATTAGTATCTCTTGTACTGATACCACCAATTTTTGGGATTTTATTATGTAATTGCTCTTTTATTTTATCTATTTTGCAATTCTTTTCTATATATATTTGGTAGTTCATTACTAGCTATTTCAAACTACGGGTTTAGCTTGCCTACTGGTGGTTTATAAGAGGTGCCATGATGACCTAAGAAATTAGGTCATGACAGTTAGTGTCTAATAAGCGGTCCCGGATGAGGAAGTTTATTTCTAGTTTGTCACGTGATTTGGTGTTAAAGTGTAAGTCTTCCATATTGAATAATTATATGAATATCTCTAGGTTGATGGTTTATAAGCAATAGTTAGAGGATTGGAAAAAAAGTAAGTAAAGATTAGAGAGAGATAGAGTAAGAAATTTAGATATTTAGAGTAGGGTGTTGTTAGCAGAATACTAGAAGAGATGGTAGACAGTGGACCAAGAAAGAAGAATTAGGGAAATTCATATTATAAGGCTAGTATTCCTATCCTAAGCCTTCTGGTGGTTGGCATTTTCAGACTAGTAGTGATCCTAAGGCATAGGGTGCCCAGCCTAAGGTTAGTGGAGCTCAGTCAGCCCCTTTCTATCCTTTGTGTCAATTTTATAGGTAGCTTCACCATGGTTATTGTGAACAGGGGAGGAACTTGTGTTTTAATTGAGTCCATCCTAATAATCTGCAGTAAAATTATCCCATAACTAAAGTTTCTACTAGAGCTAATGAGGTTCTGTTCACCACTTCTTCGTCTCGTTCACCAAAGGACACCACTTTAGGTACTAGCACTGATTGGAATCAACTCTATGCACTTTCTACTTGTGAAGAGTCTATGGCATCTTCAGACGTTGTCACTGGTATGTTGTAGCTCTTCTCTCATGATGTTTATTGTTTTCTTGATTCGGATTCTACCTTATCTTATGTGACCCCTTATGTGGCAGTACACTTTGGTTTTGATCCTAAAAATATTTTTAACCCCTTTTCTGTGTTTAATTCAATGGATGATTCTACTATCGCTAGAAAAATCAATAGGGGTTTTTTGGTGTCCATCTTTCATAGGAAGACATTTATGGATTTGATAGAACTTTATATAGTGGATTTTGATATAATTTTAGGGATGGATTAGCTTCATTCGTGTTATGCTTATCTAGATTGTAGGACCCAAAAGGTCAGGTTTCATTTTCCTAATGAATTGGTGATTGAATGGGAGGGATGTTCCTTAGTACCAAAAAAGAAGTTTATTTCCTATCTTAGAGCTCAGAAGATGATATCTAAAGGGTGTATGTATCATTTAGTTTGGGTTAAGGATTCTAACTCTGAAGGTCCTTTTTTTAATCTGTTTCTGTGGTTAATGAGTTTCTTAAAGTTTTTATCGATGATCATTCTGTAATTTCTCCCAATAGGGAAATAGACATTGGGATTGATCTTTTATTAGATACACATACCATTTTCATTCCTCCTTATAGGATGGCTTCGGCTGAATTAAAAGAGCTAAAAGATCAGTTAAAGGACCTTCTTGATAAAGGTTTTATTTGTCCTAGTGTTTCCTTGTGGGGTGATCCTATACTTTCATGTGAAACAAAGATGGTTCTCTTCGTATCTATATAGAATATCATTAGCTAAATAAGGTTATAGTGAAGAATAAATATCCTCTTCCTAGGATTGATGATCTTTCCAATCAGCTTCAGGGTTCTAGGGGTTTCTCTAAGATTTATCTTCATTTCGGCTACGACCAGCTAAAAATTAGGGAGGTTGATATTCCTAAGATAGCTTTCCAAAACCGGTAGTACCATTATGAACTTTTGGTCATGTCATGTGGGTTGACTAATGCTCTGGTTGCTCTCATGGATCTTATGAATCGGGTATTTAGGCAGTTTTTGCATTTGTTTGTTATAGTCTTTATTGACGACATCTTAGTGTACTCTAAGAGTGAGGAGGACCATGTCACTCACCTTCGAATTATGTTATAGACTCTTAAGGACCAGAATATTATATGCAAAATTTTCTAAGTATGAGTTTTGGCTAAGTATTGTGACCTTTCTCGAGCATGTTATTTCTAGTAAAGGGATCAAGGTGGATCCATAGAAAGTTAAGGCAGTTAAAAAGTGGACTAGACCTATGACTCCAACTGACATTAGGATCTTTTTGGACTTGGTTAGGTATTATAAGAGGTTTGTGAAGATTTTATCATCTATTGCTGCTCCACTAACGAAGTTGACTAAACAATCAATGCTTGTGAGGGTAATTTTGAGAAGTTAAAAAATAAGTTAACTTCTGCGCCAGTTTTGACCCTACTCGAGGGTACTGATGGGTTTGTTGTGTATTATGACTTGTCCCATGTGGGACTTGGTTGTGTCATGATGCAGTATGGTAAGACGGTATCCTATGCTTCCGGGCAGCTTAAGGTTTATAAGAGGAATTACTCGACTCACAATCTAGAGTTGGCAGATGTGGTCTTTGCTTTTAAAATATGGTACCATTATCTGTATGGGGTGCATGTAAATATTTATTCATACCATAAGATATTGCAGTATGTGTTTACATAGAAGTAATTGAACCTCAAGCAGAGATGGTGGCTCGAATTGCTTAAAGATAATAACATGAGACTTCACTACCATCAAGGTAAAGCTAATGTGGTTATTGATTCTTTTAGCGGGTTTTCTATAGGGAGCTTATCTCTTGTTGATAAGAAGAAATAGGGTTGGTGAAAGATATTCATAGGTTGGCTAACTTAGGAGTTTGGCTCTTAGACTCAGAGGAAGGAGGAGTGATTGTCCAAAAAGTGGTCAAATCATTTCTTGGTGTTGAGGTAAAGTAGAAATAGACTTTGGATCCCATTCTTATGCAGATTAAGTATGATGTGGGTCAGCAAAAGGTTATAGCTTTCATGACTAGGGAAGAGGGCATCTTGAAGTATCAAGGAATATTGTGTATTCCTGATGTTGATGGATTATGGGAAAGGATTTTTACTGAGGCTCATGAGTCCAGAAATACAGTTTATCCTGGTTCAACTAATATGTATCATGACTTGAAGAAAATTTACTGGTGGAATAATATATAGAGAGATATGGCTAATTTTATTGCTAAGTGTATGGTTTGTCAACAAGTTAAGATAGAATATTAGAGGGTTGGTGGCATGTCTCAAGAGATAGAATTGCCCATGTGGAAGTGGGTGATAATTAATATGGATTTCATTACGAGTCTCTTACAAACTCACAATAAGTATGATTTTATTTGGATCATTATGGATAGAATGACTAAGTCTGATCACTTCTTGCCTATGAGGACTAACTATTTAGGGGAGGAATATGCTAGGTTGTTCATTCATGAGATGGTCAAATTTCATGGAGCGCCAGTGTCTATCATTTAAAATTAAGGTACGCAATTTTTGTTCTCACTTTTGGCATTCATTTAAGAAAGCTTTGGGTACCTTAAGTGAACCTTAGCATCAATTTCCACACTCAAACCGATGGACAAGTGAGCATACTATTCATATTTTGGAGGATATGCTAAGGAATTATGTGATTGACTTTAACGGTAGTTGGGTTGACCATTTGCCTCTTGTTGAGTTTGCTTATAACACTAGTTATCATTCTAGCATTCAAATAGCTCTTTTTGAGCCTCTATATAGGAGGAGGTGTAGGTCTCCTATTAGGTGGTTTGAGGTAAGTGAGACTAGGTTTTTAGGCGCTGACTTGGTTCACCAAGCCATAGAGAAGGTGAAAATGATTAAACAAAGACTTAAGACTGCTCAAAGTCACCAAAAATCTTATGCGGATATGAGAAGAAGGGAGTTGGAGTTTGAGATTAGTGATTGGGTGTTCTTTAAGGTTTCTCCTATGAAGGAAGTCATAAAGCTTTGGAAGCAGGGGAAGCTCAGTCCCATTACATTAGTCCATAACAGATTGTGAGGAGTGTTGGGATGTCGCATATAAGATAGATTTACCAGTGAATTTGGATTCTATTCATCTTGTTTTCTATATGTCTATGTTGCAAAAGTGTATGGGTGATCCTACTTTGATAGTGCCAGTTGAGGACGTTAGTGTTGCAAATTATTTGCCTTATGAGAAAGTATCAATTTAGATATTGGATAGGAAAGTTCGTAGATTGAGAACTAAGGATGTAGATTCAGTGAAAGTTCTTTGGAGGAATCAAAATGTGGAAGAGGCTACATAGGAAGCTGAGGAAGATATGAAAGCCAAGTAACCGTTCTTGTTCCCCGTGTTAGATGAAAGTGATTGAGGTATAAGTTTTGTTTCCCTTTATTTGGTTATGATGTATTCTCACTATTATCATGATAAAAATAGCCTAACTCCTTATTTGGGGACGAATGATCCAAAGAGGGGATAATGTAAGACCCCGCAGTTTTTTTCAATGAATTTATTTTTTACCCTCTCGTATGCATAATGTCAATTTGTTAATTGAATTAAGTTAAGGGATGTTAAGAGGGTGTTTTGGTAAAGTTTTAGAATTTTTGTAAGGGATACAGGACCATTTTAGAACTTTGAGGCAGTAACCCTCTACAATAGTGGGGTGCCACGCCTCTTAGCCTCTGTGATAAGGGCGTGGCACAGAGGCTAAGCTCCGCGATAGCGACATGCCACGCTGCTATGTAATTTTTGCCCAGTTATTTTTTTTTACTTGGGTTGAGGGGATTTTGGTAATTTTAACCCTTGTGGGGCTTTTAAACATAAAATCAACCCTTTTTCTTCAGTTTTCAAAGATCAGACAGTATTGTTCTCTTCTCTAACTCCCCAACCAAGAAAGCTTAAGGGTTTTATAGAAAATTTACCATTCATGATTTAAACTTTAAATTGTCTTCACTTGTATATTTCGAGCATGTTGCTCATCCCTAACTTGAATTTTACATTATGGCATATATTTAAACGTTATTCGTGTGATTTTAAATTATGGATTTGAAATTAGGTTGAGGGCTTTTAATGATTATTACATGAATTGTATTTTCGATGATTTAAAAGTGTTGTGTAAACTTTAATTGATGGGTTTTGGGGCTGAATGGGTGCATCGTAATCATAATTGGAATGGGAAACATGGGTTTCCTAGATTGATGAAAATTTGTCTTGATAAATGGCATTAACCTCAACCCACCTTTCTAACTTTTGTTTTAAATATGGAATTTCAATAATTTAACTTACTTTGGAACATTGTATTGTATTAAAGGATAATGTGATACAAGTCAAATGGCCGCCTTAGCTTTTGATGACATCATTCAAAGTCACTACGTACAGAATCAAGCTTTGGTTGCATGGATGGCACGGGATCATACTTAGAGGGGTCGTCTTGAGCATGCCATTAAACAAACCCAAGTGTGGAAGATTTCTTGGAGCCTTGAAGACTTAAGGACTCTCAAGTTTGGGCAACACTTGGTGGTTCACGATTTTGGTTCCCTTTATTAAGGGCATTTTGGTCACTTAGCCCTGAGGGCATTTTGGTTATTTAGACTTATCTAAATGACACTCCATGGCCGCCCAACCTAATTAAGGGCATTGGAGTCATTTTTGTCTTTCTTTTGTAATATACTATATATAGTTTCTTTTAGGTCTTTTCTCATTAGTTCATGAATGATGAATGTATGAAACATTGCAAATCCTCTCTCTTGAGAGTAGAACACCTTAGTTTAGTTCTTAGATAGGTCTTGGAAAAGCCATCTTAGTATAGGACTTGGAAAAGCTAATTGTAACAACTGAGGACTACCCCCTAGTCATCACACTATGCTTACAACCCTGAAGGACCACAAGCTAACCCATGAATGATATCTGCTGTGAGCACTGAATAATAATATTGTAATTAATACAAAAAATAGGCTGAAATGCCATGAGGATCAAAATATCTAAAATACTGATATAATATAACATCTGTAAAACTGAATATTGTCTGAAAA
This sequence comes from Capsicum chinense, assembly GCA_026120095.1. Lineage (NCBI taxonomy): Eukaryota > Viridiplantae > Streptophyta > Magnoliopsida > Solanales > Solanaceae > Capsicum > Capsicum chinense. Next base: position 203,764,781 of record JAPEIP010000010.1, on the reverse strand, counting down.
TCTTGTGTGAAAAGCCTCTAACTGAATCTTTCTGAAAAGTGGAGTTGATGGGATAAGCCCCCAACTAACATCGACTGTTGAGCTACTGCTAAACTAAAATACTAAAATAAAAAAGGATATCCTCGATTGATGAGGACTCACTGCTAAATCTGCTACTACTGGCTGAATATGCTAAGCACGGTCAGGAACCTGAGCATCCGAACCTATTATATGAAACATCATAGCATAGAAAAGTATATGTCAGTACGTAAGAATGTACTGGTATGCTAGATAAGGTAAGTCTGAATGCAAGGGTTCATATGCATGAACAATAACTAACTAAATAATATAGAGTAACTAAATATAAGAGTACGTGTATACTATAACTGAGCTTTTCTAAAGCTAAGTACTGAGTTTTGATACTGAGTAACTGATAATCTGTAATTAAAAATACTAATTGACTGCGTATGACAGTCCTGATTTTGTACAACTAAACTGAGTTCTAAACTGAAAACTAAAACTAAAACTATGAGAGGTAATCATCTAATCGACATTCCCCAAATAAGAGAAGATAACTGAGTTGGGGTCCAATCTGTAACCCCAATTAGAAGGGAGTTAGTACCACGCCATGGGTAAAGACAATTATTGTGGAGTTAGTCCTAAGTAATGGGTGACCCCTGAGATCAGTCCTAATTTAGCGGGTGATCCCTGAGTATGTTAGTCCTATCTAACGGGTGACATCTCATAACCTACACTGGCTACATAGCTCTTAAGCTTAGGGATTACTTCTAGGGACCCAGTCCTAACTAACGGGTGTGCCCCTATCCCTAGGCTCATTCGGTGCTGAATCCTACTCCAAACTGAAAGACACTAAACTGTTATACTAGACTGAACTGGATTGAATTCACTGAGTTTCTTGATTGCTATAACTGACTGAGTTCTACTGAGTTTTATATCGAACTGAGAGTACTATTGATTGTGACAAGACTGATATAATTCTGTAACTAACACTGGCTTTAAATAAACCGCTAAATTGTCGGGTATTAAATACCCCCAAGACTCGATAGCATGAAAAGTAAAGCATCACATGATCTTGCAAAGCATAACAATGTATACATGTTCATAATTCATCTATAGAGATATTTTATCAAACATGTGTAGAGCATAAGCTTGTACATATACTAACATGTCAAGATTTCATCATTTATTCACATGGACATTCTATCAAATACTTGGGGAGCACGAATTAATGTACATAATCATGGATAACACATAAACATGGCAACTACAATGCCCAACTTACAATTTCATGGGTTTAACATGCAATTCATATAATTTCCCCTAAATACTATTCTATTTTCACAAATCTTATAATAATCATGGATTAAAACCCAATTAACATCATAGATACATTAATTACTTTGTAAATTCAAGGGTTTATCAAGATAATCACATATTCATCACACATGCTATTCAATTTTATGAAACTTGCACTTAAATCATCTATTGAAACCCAACTACTATTATGAACAAGAATTAAATCTAATTCAAACATGAAAATCATAAATCTGAGATCTTGTATATTTAAAAAGGGATTCTTGGACTCTATGGGTGAAAGGAACCCATAGATGAACACCTAACATACCTTACTTTAAGAGTTTCTTGGATTTCTTGGAGAACTTCTTGGGATTGACCTTGTTATTGAGAGCTAGGGTTTGTTTTCTTAAGAGAGAACTATCTTTTGATTTTGGGGAAAAGTGAATAATGAAGGGTTTTACACATTTTTAGGGCTTAAATCCCACATCTGAGCGGAATAAAATCATGGAAAAAGACTATTTTAACCCTGGGTGCAATTTTAATTTTTGTTGAAATTTTTCCAATTTGGACCCCTAGCGTGATGCACCACTATCGTGCTAGGCCAACGAAAAATGACGACGGAGAAATTACATGGTGGCGCAATGCAGTACAATCGCGTTGCCACCTTGGACACGACCTATAATCTCACCGCAACGGGTGGTATTGCATCAAAACACTAGAAAAGGACAATTATGAAATTAATCCTTGGTGCAAAGCTCCAATATCACGGAGTCTCATTGGATTTTGACAATTGCCATTTTAGCTGGCTCTGCAATGCGCTGATGGCTCAGGTGGTACACTGTCTTACTAAAATAGCTCTAACTCTTCGTCCGAGTTTCGGATTTGGGTGAATTTGGTATTTATGGAAATCTTATTCAATTTCCCATACAAAAAAAGTCAAAATCTTGAATATTACACATGTATAAAAGTGTATTAATCTTTAAAGCAAGTTTTTTACATTTTTAGGATGAATTTAAGCTAGGTAAAAGTACCGGGTGTTACACTAATACTGACCTTTTCTTGGAAATAGTATATCTTGAGGTGATTTAATTCCCTTGGCAGTCACTATAAGAGTGTGGTTTTGATTATTACATTCATTAGGGGTTAGTGTTGAAATACACTTGGTTCTTAATCTTGTAATAATCTTGGTCTCAGTATCTATCCTTTACTTTTTTGTAATATTGTTGTGTTGTTCATATTGCCTACTCTCGGTCTAGTGGTGTTCTTATAGCCGAAGTTGTTTTTCTTCTTGTTCTTCATTTTATATGTTGTTAATCTAGTTTGGTTGGCTGGAAAATAGATGTTAAACACCTTTTTATCATCTCATTCTTGTTCTTATTGTGAATCCGAGAGTTGGTCACCAAAGAGATCCTCGGGTTCTTGAACTTGTGGACTAATTTTGGTGTGTGTTCTGTGCCCCCCTTGTCTTGTCTCATATCATTTAGTATCATATCTAAGGCTGGTTTTGTTCCTACAATACCAATCTTGGGCTTGGATAGTAGAAAAATAAAAAAAAAAAGTGTTCTTGTTGTTGTTGTGTTTGGCTGAGATTTGTGTCTAGATCTAGGCATATTTTTGTTTTCTTAGTAGTTTCTTGTGTTAGATTCTTTTTGACTAGAACTTCTTGAGTCTAGATCCAAGTTCTTAAGCTAAGTTTCAAGTTGTGTTATGGTAGTTGTTGGACGGCTTGTTGTTGTTGTTCTTATGTTCTTGAGTTGTATTGAAAAAGTATTTTAAAAAGGGTGTTGTTTGATCTTAAAACAAGAAAAGAAGAGTGAGACTTTTGTTTGTCTTGGAAATATCCTCAAGATATCACCAAATGGTAAAAGAACAAAAGACACCCCAGAAGTCTAGTTACTACAAAAAAGTAAGACCACTTTTCTAGGTTGTCCAAAAGAGGAAAGGGGACAAGACATCCAAAAAGGTTGTCTTGCCAAATTAGTGTAAGTAGGTGACAGACTTTTTGAATCTTGAAAAGGGAGTCTAAGACGTTGTTTTCCTATACCTTAGCAGAAACTTCTTCTTCCAAATGTGAAAGTAAACAACTAAATTCTTGAAA
>JAPEIP010000010.1:203747963-203761287 GCA_026120095.1 Capsicum chinense | reverse complement strand
GTAAGACCACTTTTCTAGGTTGTCCAAAAGAGGAAAGGGGACAAGACATCCAAAAAGGTTGTCTTGCCAAATTAGTGTAAGTAGGTGACAGACTTTTTGAATCTTGAAAAGGGAGTCTAAGACGTTGTTTTCCTATACCTTAGCAGAAACTTCTTCTTCCAAATGTGAAAGTAAACAACTAAATTCTTGAAACAAAAAATTTTCAACTTCAACAACGTTCCAATGACCAAAAGTCGAGTGCCACATCATCATAAGCTCAAGAATTGGAATTCCTTATTTTTTTTCTTTGTTCCATTGGTTTCAACTTTGTTAACTCTTATACTAATTGGCAACTAGTAAATACCTACTAAGTTGTAAATTAGTTTTTGAGTATGTTCTTGTGTTAGCGTTATTTTTGTGCTTTTCTCATTTTTAACTCATAGTAACTTCTTTTTTTCAAGTTCGTAAGTAAATTTTTTTTGTGTCTTGAGTCGATCAAACAAGAATCCATTCCACCCGTCAAGTACAATTGACATCCTATTGACTACCGGAGTATAAGCAACTTTCAATATTCGCCGCTCCAATTGTGATAATTACAAAGGTGAGTGTATACGAGTGTTGGTGAGGAGCTTTTACTACTAATCTTGTTTGTTCATTGTGTAGGTACAAAGGTTATATAAGGGGAACATGTCTTTGATAGACGGGGATTATTATGACTAAAACGTGGGAGATTATGATTGTCATGAGGGGTTTTGTGGCTACAAAGTTGAGGGAGATTGTGGAGGCTATGAAATAGCATGATCAAAACTTGGGGAGGGACACGGTTTTCAGGGAAAAAATGAGGAGAATGAGATTTATGATGAGAGTAAACGTGAGGAGTACAAAAATTCATTTTCTTCACATTGTAGTACTTCTTATCAAGATCGACATAGTGTGAATGGTTATCCCAGGTATAGTAGAGGTTGTACCATGGGTAGAAGAGGATATACATCTCCAAAACTGATGGGTAATCATATGCCTTACAATGTTGATCTGAGAAAGAGTGTATAGGACCTTCAGAACACAGAAAAGGAGAATCTACTCAAGAACTTCAAGGTAATATAGCTAACTCTTACACTTTGGTGCGTGTGAATGATAATTGTATGGCTAGTAGCCCATTGAGTATGAGTTGTAGCTTACTTACTTGTGAGTCTAATGATTCTTTGCCTCTTGTTGATGATATACATATTGTGACTGTGGATACACTAGTTGATTCTGTTGATGATGAAATTGACTTTTCTTGTAAGAGAAATTTATGTCCACCTAGTGTTGAAGCCAATATGTTGAACAAAAGTACATCATCTTGTGTAATTGGTGTCGATCAACTTATGTGTGAAACTTTCCCACCACATAAAGCTATGTGTGATGTGCTTAATAGAACTCAAGTGAGTGAAGTATTTAAAAATGTTGGTCAACAAAATGGGAGTGAATTTGAGAGCTATTCTTGGGATAATCTTATACTTGAAATCTCTTTGAAACTTGTTATTGATCTTATAGAGAGTGATGAATGGGTTTGTTTTGAATCTACCCGTGAAATAGATCATGCTCTCTTTAGGTATAATGTCTTTTTTGAAGATGATATAAACATTCCTAATAGACCTAGTCGTAAAAATTATGGTATAGCTTGCCTTGGAAGCTATTGCCTATATTCTAACCCATTATAGTGTGACAACATTCCTCTAAAAGATGGAAATCTATTCTTGGAAGATGAGAGTACTCTTATCGTTAAGGAATGTGTGGTCTTAGAATCTACTCCACCTTTTACTTTGTGTGACTTTATTGTTAAGAGTACTCATGGTAATGGTGATGATTGGGAAACTAGTACTGAGTACAAACATGAGGGAACCTTAGTAGAAGTCGACTTGAGTGATACCTTTCTCTACTCTCTATTTACTTTGGATGACATATATGCTATTGTAGAGAGTATGATATTTAGTTTGGGTGGAGACCACGGGAAATGAGAGTGTTGTCTAGACCCATGTCTATGGCCACTCTTCCTATTTAACCCCGTTACCAAATGTAGAAATGGTGATATTGGTGCACCCAACTTATCGCTTAGTCTACATGACAAGCAAAGTGTCACTTTTTGTGAATCCCATAACCAAATCCTTTGTACATCTTTCCTTGATTTTTTAATATTTCATTCAAAGGATCCTTGGTTATACTTCAAGTATGTGTCACCTTGGCATGATGATGTTAATTATTGTGCTAACCCTAACCCTCATGCCATGAGGATGTTGTACTTGTTGGTCCTTTCTCTAGTTTTTTAAGGTATGGATTCGAGGTCGAATCCTTTTTAAGAAGGGGAGAATGATACAAGTCAAATGGCCACCTTATCTTTTGATGATATCCTTCAAAATCACTATGTGAAGAATTAAGCTTTGGTTGCATGGAGGGCATGGGATCATACTTGGAGGGGTCGTCATAAGCATGCCATTAAACAAACCTTAGTGTGGAAGATTGCTTGAAGCCTTGAAGACTTGAAGACTCTCGGGTTTGGGCCATATTTTGTGGTTCACGGTTTTGGTTTCCTTTATTAAGTGCATTTTTGTCACTTATTCTTAAGGGTATTTTGGTTATTTAGACTTATCTAAATGATACTCCATGGCTGTCCCACCTAATTAAGGGCATTGGGGTTATTTTTGTCTTTCTTTTGTAATATACCATATATAGTTTTCTTTAGGTCTTTTCTCATTAGTTTATGAATGATGAATGTATGAAACATTGCAAATCCTCTCTCTTGAGAGCAGAACACCTTAGTGTAGTTCTTAGATAGGGCTTGGAAAATCCATCTTAGTAAAGGGCTTAGAAAATCTAATATTGACCTATGCTTGGAAATGATGGATCTTGAGGTGAGTTGATATCCTTGATGGTCACTGTAAGACTGTCATTTTGATTATTACATTCATTAGGGGTTAGTGTTGAAATACACTTGGTTCTTAATCTTGTAATAATCTTGGTGTCACTATCTATCCTTTACTTTTTTTGTAATCTTGTTGTGTTGTTCATATTCCCTACTCTAGGCCTAGTGGTGTTCTTGTAGCTAAATTTTCTGTTCTTCTTGTTCTTAATTTTATGTGTTGTTAATCAAGTTTTGTTGGCTGGAAAATAGGTGTTAAACACCTTGTTATTATCTCTTTCTTGTTCTTATTATGAATCCGAGAGTTGGTCACCAAAGAAGTCCTCGGGTTCTTGAACTTGTGGACTGATTTTGGTGTGAGTTTTGCACCTCCCTTGTCTTGTATCGTATCATAATGGATGGTAAAATGGATTTGAAATACACTTGGATGGTTTGGATATTAAATTAAACTTAGGAGTCAAATGGATAAATAGACTGATTTGGTATGATGATACCAATTTCACAAATGCCTTAATAAAGAATCCTTGGTTAATGGTTGGGTTTATGTGAAAACTATTTTGATTTAGATTTAAAGGGAATTATGTAGCTCACCATGAAGGTGCAGTCCCAGGGAGACCAACATTGGAAATCGCGTTTATCGGCGTAAGGGTCTATATGACCGTGTGTTTGGATACACACTATATTTTGGATGACTCATGCCTTTGTGTCTTTATACTTTCTGTGATTTCCTTAGTTTGTGTGGCTAACACACATTAGAACCCTTTCAACAGGGGGTGCTGAACCCATACAGCTCGTGCATGCTTTAGGACAGAGCGAGCTACACATTTTAGGCTAATAGTTTTAAACTCTCATGTTCATAAACCTTGTCCCTATCCCGTCATCCTATATAGGTATGTATAAATGTTATTTATATGGTTTTAACTAGTTTTGGAATTAGTATTATCATATTCCTTTCCCTGAGTTACATGCCAGTGCTTGCCCCTACTGACCATTCCTAGAAGCTATATCGTTTCATGATATAGGGTATGAGGGTTTTTTGTTGCTCTTGTGCAGCGTTAGGTGGTTTGGTATTCCTGTGGATCTTTTATGAAATGGTGAATCTCTACCTTTCATAAGGCCCAGTCATTTCATTATTTTAAGTTTTGCTTAGTATTTTATTTTGGACCTTTTTGTCATAGTCGGTGGCATGTCCCAGCTTAGTTTGGTATTTTAGTTTTAGAGGCTTTTGTGGACAAGTGTTGGATTGGTTGTTTGTTTGACTCATACAACTTTTATTTGGCTTATCTATCTTTCTTCTTACTAGTTTAGTCGGCTTCCACTATTTATATTTATTACAATATGCTTTGGAGGTTAGGCTAAGGGGGTGGTCCACGATGGTTTTGAGATATCCATCATGACTAGCCCCTAGTTTGGGTTGTGAGACCTGCATTCAGATTCATCAACCTGGAATGCTTCATGATAAGTTGTTTGAGCAAAGGCTATTTGGATTTCATGAGACTACATGTCAACAAGCACTTCCTTATTCCCATCTTTTTCACTATACTCTTCATAATATGGAGGAGTTTATGAACCTTAGGTAAGGGAGAATGTATGTGAAAGAGTATGCTTTGAAGTTCCATCAGTTGTCAAGGTATGCTTCTAATTTAGTGGCTGATATGAGGTCAAGAATAAGGAAGTTTGCTTCTGGGTTAAACAAATATCTGATTCTAGAGAGCAAGACTATTTTGCTTATGAAGGATATGGACATGTCAAAGTTGACTATTCATATGCAGCAGGTTGAGGATGAGAGGAGAAGGCAGGCAGAATATGGAGATAGGCAGGGTAAGCAGGGTAGGTTTTTTAATCAGGGAGGTTCCCAGTCTCAAAGTGGTAGAGATGGTAAGAAATGGTAGAAAAAAAGTAGGGGAGTTCTGGTTCAATATCTTCTGCCAACATTCCTTACCCTCAACAGTCGGGTGACAGGCATCATAATGGTGGTGATAATTCTCGGACGTAGGGAACCCAGTCTCAGGCAAGCAGAGTTCAGTATGTTTCTTTGTGTCCTCTTTATCGGTTTTACTGTTTTCCTCATTGGGGATTCTGTGAGAAAGATAGGGATAAGTTCTTTAAGTGTGGCCAAGTAGGCCATCGGCTCAGGGATTATCCGTCTAACAAGGTTTCTACGGGGATGAATAAGATTCTGGTGGCTTCATCTTTTATTTCTACACCCAATGGTATGGTAATTACTTCTGTTACTTCTTCTAGTTCCAGTGCTGGTCAAAATAGGTTGTATGCTTTGGCATCCCATTAGGAATCTAAGGCATTGCCTAATGCTATTACTGGTACATTACAGTTTTTCTCTCGTGATGTATATTATTTACTTGATCCAAGTTCTACCCTTTCTGATGTGACTCTTTATGTAGCTGTGTCTTTTGGTTTTGATTCAAAAATTAATTTGGATCCATTTTCTATTTCTACCTTGGTAGGAAATCCGATCATTGCTGAACAGGTCTATAGGGAGGTGTGGTATCTGTGAGTGGTAGGAAGACTTTGGTGGATCAGTTTGAGTTGGGTATGGTAGATTTCTATGTAATCATAGGCATAGATTGGTTGTAATCTTGTTATGCAAATTTAGATTATCGAACCCGTAGGGTCATCTTAAGGTTCCCTGGTAAGCCAAAAATAGAATGGTAAGGTTGTTCCTTAGCGGCTAGGGGGAAGTTTATTTCCTATCTTAGAGCCTAAAGTTAATCTCTAAAGGTTGTCTTTATCACTTGGTCCAGGTTAAAGATTCTAATTCAGAAGGCCCTCGTTTATCTTCGATCCCTGTGGTTAATGAGTTTCTAGAGGTCTTTCTCGATGATCTTCTATATGTTCCTCTGGATAGGGAAATAGAGTTTAGTATTGATTTGCCTCCATACACTCCTCCAATTTCTGTTCCTCTATATAGAATAGCTCTGACTGAGTTAAGAGAACTCAAGCAGTAAAGTAAGGATCTTTTATATAAAGGGTTTATTCATCTTATCTTTTCCCCACAGGGTGTACGAATGTTGTTTGTGCATAAGAAAAATAGTTCTATTTGCATGTGCATCGACTACATGCAGTAGAATAAGGTAATCGTTAATAACAAGTATCCTATCCTAATGATAGATGATTTGTTTGACCATTTGCAAGGTGAAAGTTCTTCTCTAAGATAGATCTTCGATCTGGGTACCACTTGCTGAAGATTAAGGAGGTAGATATTCCTAAGATGACTTTTCACACTAGGTATGGGCATTATGATTTTTTGCTGATGTCATTAGATTGACAAATGCCCCCACAATGTTTATGGATCTGATGAACAAGGTGTTTCAGTAGTATTTGGATCTCTTCATTTTTGTGTTTATTGATGATATTCTAGTGTATTCAAAAAGTGAGGTGGATCATGCTGTAATCATCTCTGTGTGGTGTTGCATACATTAAGGGAACAATGGTTATTTGCAAAGCTCTCTAAGAGTGAGTTTTGGTTGAATATTATGACTTTCTTGGGTCATATCATCTCTAGTGAAGGGATCATGGTGGATTCGTAGAAGGTGGTTGTGGTGAAGAAGTGGCCTAGACCTATGACTCCATCTGATATTTGGAGCTTCATAGGTTTAGTCGGGTATTATAGGTGGTTTGTGATAACATTCTCATCGATAGCTGCTCCTTTTACTAAGTTGACTCAGAAGAAGGTTAAGTTTTCTTGGTCAGATGCATGTGAAGAGAGTTTTGAGAAGTTAAAGGATAAGTTGACTTTGGCTCCAATTCTGACTTTGTCAGAAGGCAATGATGGGTTCGTGGTTTATTGTAATGCATCTTGGGTTGGTCTTGGTTGCATGTTGATGCAGCATAGGAAGGTGATATCCTATTCTTCTAGGAAGTTGAAGGTGCATGAGAGGAACTATCCTACTCATGGTTTGGAGCTGTTAGTCATTGTGTTTACTTGAAGATATGGCGGCATTATTTGTAAGGGTCTACGTAGATATCTTTTCTGATCACAAGAGTTTTTAATATGTGTTCTTACAGAAAGAGCTTAATCTCAGGTAGAGAAGAAGGCTTGAGCTTCTCTAAGACTACGATATAAGTCTTCACTACCATGTAGGTAAAGCTAATATGGTTGTTGATGCTCTTAGCAGGTTGTCCATGGGTAGTTTGGCTCATGTGGAAGAAGGAAAGCAAAAATTAGTGAAGGATATTCATCGTTTGGCAAATCTTGGGGTTCGTCTCTTGGACTCCAATGATGGTGGTGTGATGGTGCAATAAGTGGTTAGATCATTTCTTGATGTAGAGATTAAAGAGAAGCAAGTGTTGGATTATGCCTTGATAAAAATCAAGGGTATCGTTAGTAAGCAAAAGGTGGTGGATTTTGAGATTAGCGACGATGGTACTTTATGGTACTAAGGAAGGTTGTGTGTTCCTGATGTAGATGGTTTTTGACAAAGGATCTTGGCTAAGGAACACGAGTCGTGCTATGTTGTCCATCCTGGTTTTACTAAGATGTACCATGATCTCAAGGAGATCTACTAGTGGAGTGGCATGAAGCAAAACATAGTTGATTTTGTGTCTAAGTGCTTGATGTGTCAAAAATTTAAGGTTGAGCACATGAGGCCTGGTAGGTTGTATCAAGAGATTAAGTTTCCTGAGTGGAAGTGGTAGGATATTAATAAGGATTTTGCTACAGTTCTTCCTCAGTCTTGAAATCAATTTGATTTTATTTGGGTCATTGTGCATAGGATGACGAAGTCTATGCATTTCTTGCCTGTGCGGACTAGCTTTTAAGGGGAGGATTATGCGAAGCTTTATCTTCAAGAGATTGTGAAACTGTATGGGATGCCTGTTTCAATTATTTTTGATTGTAGTATGCAGTTTACCTCCCACTTTTGGTGGTCTTTCCAAAAAGGATTGGGGACTAAGGTGAGTCTGAGTACGGCTTTCCACCCGCAGTCGGATAGGCAGGCGGAAAGAACTATTTAGACATTAAAAGATATGTTTCGAACCTGTGTGATTGATTATGGTGGTGTTTGGGTGGATCATATAACTTTGGTACAGTTTGCTTACAATAATAGCTATCATAAGAGTATCTGTATGGCTCCTTTTGAGGCATTGTATGGTAGGAGGTGTAGATCTCCTATTGGTTGGTTTGAGCTCAGTGAGGCTGATTTATTTTGTCCAAATTTGGTTCGTCAAGCAATGGAAAAGATGTAGGTGATTCGGGATAGGCTCAAGGCTGCCCAGAGTCATCAAAAGTCATATGCGGATGGTAGGCATAGAGATTTGGAGTTTGTAGTTGGAGATAAGGTTTTCCTTAAGGAATCTTCTATAAAGGGAGTAGTGCGGTTTGGAAAAAAGGGAAAGCTAAGTCCTCGGTACATTGGTCCTTATGATATTTTACGTAGAGCAAGCAATGTTGCGTATGAGTTGGAGTTCCCATCTAGTTTGAGTTTGGTTCATCCGATATTTTATGTTTCTATGTTGAGGAAGTGCGTTGGTGATTTGTCTTCGATTGTGCCTTTAAAAGGGTTGGATATCTCGGATTCTCTGTCTTATAAAGAGGTTCCAATTGAGATATTGGATAGGCAGGTTCGTCGATTGTGGACCAAGGATGTGGCTTTGTTTAAGGTTCTATGGCGAAACAACAAGATGGAAGAGACCACGTGGGAAGCGAAAGAGGAGATGAAGTCCAAGTACCCTGTCCTTTTTTCTGCTCCTGATATTCGTGCGGAAGGTATGTGTTCTTGAACACATCTTTATTTTTGAGTTTGTTAAAGGAAATATTAATATCTTTGTCTCTTTGTTTTAAAACTTTGTTAAAGGGATGTTTGATAATGCCAATGACTTTATGTGTGGTTACCTCTACCTTATCCGTCATTCGGGGATGAATGTTCCTAGTGGGGGAGACTGAAGAATCCCAGGTTTGGACCCTTAGAAAATTTCCAGGAATCTCGTTCTTTGAACCCATGACGACTCATAGTATGAGCCGTAAGTTGGGGTACGAGTGGTGAAGACCTATCATAACCTGACCAGTGTTAGTTGGTAGGATGGTCTTGGACATCGGAATGGATACAGCTTAAGGGTATGAGTTGTAAGGCATGGGTATGAGTCATATAGATGACTCATAAGGGGGTCAGTATTTGATCCTCCTGGTGTTAGATTCTACCAGGGATATGGATCATGGGTACGGATGGTATATTGAGGTTACAACTTGGTTGGATGAGTAATATACTGAACAATTTCTGATCCATGGTTGAGGATTGGTTACGATTGGGTGGTATCACCCATAAGCTAGGTTACAACTCGTAAGGAGGTCAGTCGTGACCTTGTGTTGGGTTTTTATAGGATTTAAGTGGGGGTATTTTGGACATTTCCCTACTTATCCTAATAAGGACCGACTTCTAATACACTTAGGAGGTTATTTACCCTATTATTTTAGTCTTAAACACTTAGAATCTCTTCCAAAACATATCATAATTCTCTCAAGAGCTTTTGGGGCAAAAGGCTAGGGTTTCAACTAAGGGATTACTTTGGGGCTTGTCTTAGTGAATTCGTTCCATCAATCTTCTTGGTTTAAGGTATAATTTTCTTCCCTACTAGTAATTTCAATTAAAGGAATGGGTATATGATGTTTACTCTTGCATGTTTTTGTTTTTCAATCATTGATTTAGGGGTTTAGATGTTAAAGGCTTAGTTATGATTTCTTATGGTTTTAATTATTCTTTTTATGCATTAATGGTGGTTTTGGATAATGGAATTGCATGGTAATGGTTTAATGGTAATGGAATTTTGTTTTGGTTATATTATCCCCCCAAGGTGTTTGATAAAATGTTTATAAAGATATGTTCATTGCATTGACTTATGTTAATGGAACTCTTGCTTGTTTTCAGCTTATATATGAAACCTTAAATGTTTTCAATGGTTTATTAAGGTTAATGGATAATTTTTAATGCTTATGGAGAACATGGTAGTCTCTCAAGAGGTTAATATGGTAAACGGAAAGGGCACTGAGCATCTCTTTAATCTAAAAGGTTTGACTATGGATAATGCTTGCAAGTATGGTGGTACGACGATACCACTAGTTTATCAAATAGTCTTGGTTAATAAATGGATAGTTGGATTGTTTGGACTTGGTTTTAATTGGGCATGAGAGAAGTGTAAGCTAAGCCGTGGAAGGTGGCGATCCCGGGGGTATCAAAACCTGAAACTCATATTTACCGATATGAGAGGTCTTCGATGGCCACGTGTGAGTGTCATGTTTATATTAGAGGTATGTACTAGTCATCCCGAGGTTATTGCCTGGTCGTGCAGCTACACATATCGGGACCTTTTCAGCAGGGAGAGATGAACCTACATAGCCCGTGGATGGTAGAACGGCTAAGCTATACGACCCAGGTTAAGGTTTTAAATAGCATGCTAAACCCGATCCCTTTTCCCGCACTTGTATATATGTATGGATGTTTGCATTGGATGGTTTTCACTTGGTTTTGATAAATGGCATTACTTTATCCTTATCCCGAGATTCATGTTAGTGTTCACCCACTAACCCATTTACTGGTAGATGTATACCCTTGATATGCAGGAACCGAACGTTTGACTCCTCCTTCATAGTACTTAATTTGGGGACAGCTTATTGGACTGGAGTGGTGAGCTTCCATCCTTTCAGAAGGCATCATTTCATGTTAGACATTCTTAGACTTTTTATTTTCTTTCCGAATAGTGGGTTTGGCCATGGTTGGGGGCATGTCCCAACCGGATATTTGTATTATTTTAGATAAAGGATTTGTGGTACTTCTAGGGGTTGGAATGGGCAAGATCGGTATTAGTGTTGACCTTGGCATCGAGATGGATGTTGGGGCTTACACCCTTGGATGATATTGTTGGTTGTTCCATCGTAATACATTTTGGGTTTGACTTTCATATTATGTTTTGATATTCTCTTTGGTTTGGTACGGTATGGATGGTTGGTTTGGTATGGATAAGCTTGGTTGGGTCGGTCATGGTTGTGACCCTATCCCAGAGTCTTCATGAGAGCATTGCGTAATCTTTTTATATGCTCGAAATTCAGCTCATGTAAGGCTATATAAGGTGGTTGGGTTGGGTTAAAGAGGTGGTCCCCGGTCCTAGGTGGACTTGCGATGCCCATTACGACAAGGCCCCGGTCCGGGCTGCATTAGGAACCATCCTTCTTGCACACAAACAACACTGGCACACCCTACGGAGAAACACTAGGACGAATAAAACCCTTACCCAGAAGGTCCTTAAGTTACTCCTTAAGTTCTCTAAACTCAGTCGGAGCCATTCTATACGGAGGAATTGAAATTGGACGAGTGTCCGAAAGCAAATCTATACTAAACTCTATTTCTCTATTCAGAGGAACACTAGGAAGATCATCCGGAAAGACCTCTGGAAAATCATTAACCACAGTGACCGAAGACAAAAAGGGCCTTCCGAGTTAGAATCTTTAACCCGGACTAAGTGATAAAGACAACCCTTATAGATTAACCTCTGAGCTCTAAGTTAAGAAATAAACCTCCCCCTAGGATCTAAGGAACTACCTTCCCATCTATAACCAGTGCACCAGAAACTTAAAGATAACCCTATGGGTTTGACAATCCACAGACACATAACAAGAGTGTAACCAATCCATACCTAAGATTACATCAAAATCTACTATATCAAAATCAAATAGATCTGCCAGAGTCTGTTTGCTACCAATAGATACCATACACCCTCTATAGACTCTCTTAGCAATAGCTGAGTCACCTACCAGGGTAGGAACAAAAAATAAATCCAAAATAACTTTTGGATCGAAACCAAAAGACACAGCCACATATGGAGTCAAGTAATAAAGAGTGGACCCCAGATCAAGCAAACAATATTTGTCACGAGAGAAAATCTATGACGTATAAGTAACTACATCAGGTGATGCCTCGAATTCCTAGTGGGATGCCAAAGCATACAACCTTTTCCGAACAACATTGAACCAACAGCAGATACAGAAGAAGATGCCACACCACCAGGAGCAAGAGCAGAAGATGAAGCCAAAAGAATCTTATTTGCCCCTGTAGCAACCTTATTGACCGAAAAATCCCTGAGGTGGTGGCTTACCTAACCACACTTGAATCACTTATCCCTTTCTTCCTCAAAATAAACCCGATGGGTACAACCACAGAATAGACAAGTAGGACATGAAGAAACTGACTGACCTTCTCACCTAAGATTGGGCAACGTGTGCCTTAGAATTGTCACCATCTTGATAATGCCATCTCCCGACTGCTGTGGGTAAGGAGCACTGGTATAAAAGGAGCTAGAACTCCCCTACTTCTTTTTCTACCACTTGCCACCATCTCTACTACCCTGAGACTGAGCACCTCCCTGATTAGAAAACCTGCTCCATTTTTCTTGCCTATCCCCAAACTCTGCGTACTTTCTCTTCTTATCCTCATCCTGCTGCATACGAACAGTCAACCTTGAGATGTCCATATCTTTAATCAGCAAGGCTGTCTTGCTCTCTGGAATCAAATCTCTATTCAACCCAGAAGAAAACTTTCTCATTCTCGACCTCATATCAGCCACCAAATCAGGAGCATACCTTGATAGCTGATGGAACTTCAAAGTATATTCCTTTACATAAATCCTGCCTGAGGTTCACAAACTCCTTCATCTTTGCTTCCCTCAACTTTTTAGGAAAGAATCGATCTATGAAGGCATCAGAAAACCTCCCACAACCCTTCCTCTTCCATATCACTTTTATCCCTGTCCCACTTTTTATACCACTGATAAACAACATCTTTGAGAAGATAAGCTACAAAGTTAACCCTCTCTACATCAGTAGCCTACATCACCCAAAAGATTATCTCCATATCATCTAAGAAGTCCTGTGGATCCTCCTTCACCTTCACCCCAATAAAAGTTGGAGGACCCATTTTCATAAATTGACCAACCCTTGTTCCCTCAGCAGGCAAAGTACTAGTCATACCCTACTCATCCTAAGAAGCAACCAGTTGGGCAATGACATCAATAGACTGATAAAATTCTGCATTTGTCACGTTACCCTAAGGGGCCTAAGGGAAACTAGATAAAATAGGAGGAACTCCAGCACCATCAGGAATAGGACCATAAGATCGAAGATGTACTCCAGATATAGGACGTACCCATTCAGTATTATCCCCAGATGGGACAAATGAATTTCCTTGTGTTCTATATCTAGGAGACATGATTTGAAAGACAAAAAAAAAGGAGTAGAGGAGATTCCAGGATTGAGAACTCAAGCTTGAAGATAGAATACCTAGAAAGTGACACATTCCTAAATGTCTTGTAGGCTCGCTGTTATGAGTGTAGCGCGCTTCACACCCCTAAAAGAGACTCTACTCTACACAGATTTATGGACTTCCTAGTAGACCATGAACCTAAAGCTCTGATACCAAGTTGACATGACCCAACCCTGACCCT
>JAPEIP010000010.1:203736970-203747863 GCA_026120095.1 Capsicum chinense | reverse complement strand
TAAGTTCTCTAAACTCAGTCGGAGCCATTCTATACGGAGGAATTGAAATTGGACGAGTGTCCGAAAGCAAATCTATACTAAACTCTATTTCTCTATTCAGAGGAACACTAGGAAGATCATCCGGAAAGACCTCTGGAAAATCATTAACCACAGTGACCGAAGACAAAAAGGGCCTTCCGAGTTAGAATCTTTAACCCGGACTAAGTGATAAAGACAACCCTTATAGATTAACCTCTGAGCTCTAAGTTAAGAAATAAACCTCCCCCTAGGATCTAAGGAACTACCTTCCCATCTATAACCAGTGCACCAGAAACTTAAAGATAACCCTATGGGTTTGACAATCCACAGACACATAACAAGAGTGTAACCAATCCATACCTAAGATTACATCAAAATCTACTATATCAAAATCAAATAGATCTGCCAGAGTCTGTTTGCTACCAATAGATACCATACACCCTCTATAGACTCTCTTAGCAATAGCTGAGTCACCTACCAGGGTAGGAACAAAAAATAAATCCAAAATAACTTTTGGATCGAAACCAAAAGACACAGCCACATATGGAGTCAAGTAATAAAGAGTGGACCCCAGATCAAGCAAACAATATTTGTCACGAGAGAAAATCTATGACGTATAAGTAACTACATCAGGTGATGCCTCGAATTCCTAGTGGGATGCCAAAGCATACAACCTTTTCCGAACAACATTGAACCAACAGCAGATACAGAAGAAGATGCCACACCACCAGGAGCAAGAGCAGAAGATGAAGCCAAAAGAATCTTATTTGCCCCTGTAGCAACCTTATTGACCGAAAAATCCCTGAGGTGGTGGCTTACCTAACCACACTTGAATCACTTATCCCTTTCTTCCTCAAAATAAACCCGATGGGTACAACCACAGAATAGACAAGTAGGACATGAAGAAACTGACTGACCTTCTCACCTAAGATTGGGCAACGTGTGCCTTAGAATTGTCACCATCTTGATAATGCCATCTCCCGACTGCTGTGGGTAAGGAGCACTGGTATAAAAGGAGCTAGAACTCCCCTACTTCTTTTTCTACCACTTGCCACCATCTCTACTACCCTGAGACTGAGCACCTCCCTGATTAGAAAACCTGCTCCATTTTTCTTGCCTATCCCCAAACTCTGCGTACTTTCTCTTCTTATCCTCATCCTGCTGCATACGAACAGTCAACCTTGAGATGTCCATATCTTTAATCAGCAAGGCTGTCTTGCTCTCTGGAATCAAATCTCTATTCAACCCAGAAGAAAACTTTCTCATTCTCGACCTCATATCAGCCACCAAATCAGGAGCATACCTTGATAGCTGATGGAACTTCAAAGTATATTCCTTTACATAAATCCTGCCTGAGGTTCACAAACTCCTTCATCTTTGCTTCCCTCAACTTTTTAGGAAAGAATCGATCTATGAAGGCATCAGAAAACCTCCCACAACCCTTCCTCTTCCATATCACTTTTATCCCTGTCCCACTTTTTATACCACTGATAAACAACATCTTTGAGAAGATAAGCTACAAAGTTAACCCTCTCTACATCAGTAGCCTACATCACCCAAAAGATTATCTCCATATCATCTAAGAAGTCCTGTGGATCCTCCTTCACCTTCACCCCAATAAAAGTTGGAGGACCCATTTTCATAAATTGACCAACCCTTGTTCCCTCAGCAGGCAAAGTACTAGTCATACCCTACTCATCCTAAGAAGCAACCAGTTGGGCAATGACATCAATAGACTGATAAAATTCTGCATTTGTCACGTTACCCTAAGGGGCCTAAGGGAAACTAGATAAAATAGGAGGAACTCCAGCACCATCAGGAATAGGACCATAAGATCGAAGATGTACTCCAGATATAGGACGTACCCATTCAGTATTATCCCCAGATGGGACAAATGAATTTCCTTGTGTTCTATATCTAGGAGACATGATTTGAAAGACAAAAAAAAAGGAGTAGAGGAGATTCCAGGATTGAGAACTCAAGCTTGAAGATAGAATACCTAGAAAGTGACACATTCCTAAATGTCTTGTAGGCTCGCTGTTATGAGTGTAGCGCGCTTCACACCCCTAAAAGAGACTCTACTCTACACAGATTTATGGACTTCCTAGTAGACCATGAACCTAAAGCTCTGATACCAAGTTGACATGACCCAACCCTGACCCTTGTCATAATGGGTATCCCATGTCCAACCAGGACCGGGGACCTCCCCCTGTTACCCAACCCAACCACCTATATCCAACCTTATATGGGCAGAATTTTGAACATATAACGAGAAACGTTATTGCTCTCATTAAGACTCTAGGATAGGGCCACAACCATGACCGACCCAACTGAGTACAACTGTACCCCACCAACCAACCGTACCAAGCCAAACCATAGACCATAAACCAAAGGGAATACCAAAACATAATATGAAAATCAATCCCAAAATGTAATATGATGGAACAATGAGAAATTATGTCCAATGATGCCAGCCTCAATATCAGTACCAATGCTAAGGTTGATCCCTCTACCGATCCCGCTCATACTGACCCCCAAAAGTACCACAAAGCCTCTATCCAAAAGAGTAAACAAATTTGGGTGGGACATGCCCCCAACCATGGATAAAACCAATATCCAAAATAAAATAAAAGTGTTTAGAGAAATCCATAACATGAAATGATGCCTTCTGAAAGGATGAAAGCTCACCACTTCAGTCCAAGTGCTCATAACAAATCCGCATGCTAAATAGGATAAGTATAATGGTCGGTTCCTATATAACATAGGTATAGAGTTACCAGTAGACGGGGTTAGCGAATGACTGCTAGTATGAAACTCAGGGTAAGGATAAAATAATGCCAGTTATAAAACAAGTAAAACCATCCATAATTCATACAACTATACATATATAAGTTCTAGTAAAAGGGACTAATTTTAGCATGCTCTTAAAACCTTTACTTGGGTTATGTAGCTTTACCGTCCTAACAACCCACGGGCAATATGGGTTCGGCTCTCCCTGCTGAAAGGGTCCCAGAACATGTAGTCATACGACCGGGAAATATCCCATGGGATTACTAGTACATCCCTCCAATATAAAACGTGACACTCGTACATAGTTATCAAGGACCCCTCATATTGGCACATATGAGTTTTTGGTTTTGGTCATTCTAGGACTGCTACCTTCCATGGCTTAGTTACATACCCCACTATTAATACCCAATTAAAGCCATGTCCAAACAACTCATTTAACATTTATTAACCAAGGACAATAGTGGTGGTATCGTCATACCATCCCATTACTTACAAGTAATATCCATAGCCAAACCATTTAGGTTAAGGGGATCTTAGGTGCCCTTTCCATATACCATATTAAATCCACTTGGGAGACTTCCATGTTCTCCACAAGCATAACCATTTATCCTTTACCTTTTTCAAATCATTAAACCATGCATAAATCCTTTATATAGTTTAAAACATGCAAGAGTTCCATTAAAAGAATTCAATGCAATGAACATATCTTTATAAGCATTTCATCAAGCACATTGGGAGCATAATATAACCAAAACTAATTCCAAAGACCATTAAACCATTACCATGCAATCAAATTATCCAAAACCACCATTAATGCATATAAAAGCATAATTAAAAGCATAGAAAACCATAATCAAGCATTCAATATCAAAACCCCTAATAATAGTTGAAAAACCATAATCATGAAATAGTAAAAACCATGAAATCAATCATATAAACCAAGCCTTTAGTTGAAATTACAGTGAGGGAAGATCCTTAAACCGAAGAATTAATGGAAAAAATCATCAAAACAAGCCCCAAAGCAAGCCCTTAGTTGAAACCCTAGATTTTTTGCCCCTAAAGCTCTTGTGAGAGTTATGAAATATTTTGGAATAGTTTCTAAATATTAGTGAATAGAATAATACGGTAAATAACCTACTAAGTGTATTAGAAGTTGTGGGTCCTAATTAGGGTGAGTAGGGAAATATCCAGAATACTCCTACTTAAATTGCTTAAAAACCCATCATAGGAATACGACTAACCCCTATGAGTTGTACCCTATTATGCGATCAGTATCCGTCACTCATATCCATACCTCAACCCTTGGATCAAATATTATTTGTATATGACTTATCCAACTAAGTCGTAACCATAGCATACGATCCGTATCCATGACCTATATCCCTGGCAGAATAAATTACTTTGGGAATTGAACACTATTTACTATATGAGTCTTGGGTATGACTTGTACACTGGCTTATGGCTCATAGTGAGCAACTCGTACTCAGATCCAACCTAAGTAACCAAGTCTAAGATTAATTTAAGGAACCAAATGACTTGTAACCAGCAACATGACTCATACCCTAAGTCATATTCATTTTAGTAACCAAAACCATCCCACCAACTAACACTGGTCAGCATACGATAGGACCCTACCATTCGTACCTCAGCATACGACTCATACCCATGAGTCGTATTGGGTTTGGAGAATGGATTTACAAGAACTTATACCCATCCTTACAACTTGCTAGAAGTCTATACGACTCATTAAATCCAGTCGTTATCAAAGCAGTGACTTAGGAAAATCCTTCAAGGCTTATTACGAATAAGTCCTATGACCCGTAAAGACATATTGCAACTCATTAGGTAAGTTATTGCCAGGGCAAAAATCTTAGAACTCATAAAATTTTCAAGGGCCAAATTCTGGGGTGTTTCAATTCTCCCCTAATTAGATCATATATCCTCGAATGATGGAGCACGATTTTAACATAACTAACAACTACTCTTCATTTTAACAAAGTCAAAAAGCAAAGATATCAAGGAATCACAATTTCCTTTAAAAAAGTCAGAAAATAAGATATTAAGAATAACACATACCTCAAGTATGATTATTAAGAACAGGGAACAAGAACGGATATTTGGATTTTATGTCCTCTCTAGCTTCCAATGTATCTCCTCCCTCCCAAACAATACATCTAATAACCCTTAAATATGACCATACTCTCCACTAAGCTTTCAACTATGAATACAACACTCCACCATTTCAACCTCTTAACTCCCCCGTGAAACAAAACTATGAGACCTGAGCATTTGTTGCATCTTCCTTCCATGTTAAAGCCTAACTCAGAAATAAAGGTGCTAGTGTAAGTTATGGGTCCCTATACTTTACTCTTCTCCAATAGTACTATTTGATCTTTTTACAACAATTAAGTAACCTCAGGTCTTAATTAAGGAGTACTAACCACATAACATAATGGTTTATGTATCTACCAATCACATCATTCAGTCCTATATTTCTTCCCCCTCTTTGCAAATCTTTCACTCAAAACTAGAAACTTCAATAACTATCATGATAGATTTCACTACATTTCTTCTTCTTAACTATTTCACATAACAAGGTTCATCTTACTCTTTCTCCATTAACTATAATTTTAGCATTGTAGTTAAAACAAAATCTTATAATAAAGAACATCTACTCCCTCATCCAAAATATTACTACACTTCTATAGCCACTACCATCCTAACATAAAAAGGGTTACTAAGGAACTAGAGTGCAAGTATCAAGAATGAGGGGGGTTATTTCTCAATTATGAATCCTACTTGTCGTACTACTCAAGGTGAGACTCACGAAATAAGACAGGGCATAAAGTATATTATAGAAATTACCTAGGTTACAAATGGAGGATTGTTCTGACATAAACATACCATAGCATGAGTCCTTAGGACTGGGCACTAGGAGAAACATGACTACGTATATCATGGGTAACATAACATAATGTCGAGATCTATATTCAGAGAACAAGGTAAGGATTTTTGCCTGAAACCACTATTTCTTAGAACTAGGCATAACTTAAGACATGAATTTATGGATCACACTTGGAAGCTCAAATTTTTTAGAACCATTATTGCCTTTGGTTCAGGGGATGGAGTACTAACATACGCAACATGTAGAATGTGAGACTTAGGCATAAGCACTATTAGAATACATACAGCACTAGTAGAGTTCTCTCTTAACCAAAATAGGAGGGAATCACTAGAATAGGAGTAAATTTACCCCGACTCTCCCCTGAAACCCACTGCTAGGAGAAAATTTAAGATTAGCCCACGATCTCTATCTTACTACATCTATAAGAACAATATCCACTCTAAGGGTATCACCTTAGATATGTACTAGGGATACTTGGCTCTCTTATACTTAAAACCTCATCTATCCAGATGCTACCTGGGGTTCAGCATACTCTTATGAATTCTATGCCCTAATCCATCCAATGACTTAGCCCCTAGTCCATCAATTTAACTTGGACCTCCGGCCTATATATCATAACTTTTCCACTACAGTATTCTGTAAGTCTCAACCTCATCTCTTCCTCACACCCCATCAAGCCTACTGATTTACTCTCATAAATACTGTATTGCTATCCTATACCCTATATTAATCTTAGCTTAGTTCAACTTTTAGTGCATGCATAAGAGGATTAAAGCCTAAAAATCTAGCTAAGTTTTGGAGGACTTAGACATTTTTAAGACCTCTTAACTTCGAGGGTTTTAAGTTGACATTCCAGACTCCATGACAATAGTTTTTGAGTTAATTCATGTTCAGGGGTGTAAGGAGCATGTCTCGAGGAAGTTTTAGATTTTTCGAATAAGGTTTGGGTCATGTTTGGATTTTGATTCCAGCAGCTCATTGCGATTGCATCGCATCATGCCATGTATAGCAATGGACATATCACTGAATTGTGCTAGCCCTCTAATCAGCATTCAAGTTATGAATGTAATCTTCTAAGGGGAAATTTGGTATTTTTCCATCACCCCAAGTCATAAAAATATGAGATTAAACATCAGTTGGGGAATTATTTGCCCAAATTCTCCAATTTTACTCTCAAGAACAAACCTTAACCCCCCCCCTCAATTTCTTGAATTCTGATATTACTTTGAGACTGAAGGCTTATTATGCATGTGATTCTACATATATCCATACTTTGATTTATCAGTTTCATATCGTGATTTAAATATCATTATCTTGGCTAGAATTGTTAAAGTATTTCAAGATTTCTATAGCGTATAAAGTTTTGTTGTGAATTATTATGAATTTAAAACATGAATTTTAAGTCTTAAGCTTAAGTGTTACGATTTCAAGAAGATTATTCTTGTAAGTTTTCTTTGATAAGTTTATACCAAGATTTAAAGAAAGAATTGATCTTTTGATTCTAAGCTAAGATATACAATCCACATTTGTTTATCTTGATTATAATTTAAAGCAAAAATAAGCATAACTGGTTTTATTATATAAACATTTGTGCTATTTTAAGGTGGATTTCATAAAGTATGAGCATATAAGTAATAAGGTATTAGTATTTAGCACCAAGTTAGGTTTGAGTCCAAGGTCGCATGTCTCAAAACTACGTGCCACCGTAGGTTCAAATCCCAATATGGTTTAAGTATAGTAATCACTTAAGTTAAGGTTCTATTCCGATGGCAAGGGTAGAACAGCTCTCCCCAATGTGGGTAAGACGTTGGACTCCATGATAGCTCACATGGTTTATCTCGGTTAGAAGAACCTCACAAAGTTTATCATTATTCTTTATTATTCATGTTTATTATTTTGCAGTTTTGATTTTATTCAAGCTCAAGGTGAGTAATCAAAATGCACATTGAGTTATTATTTTACTTATGCATTCACACCCACATGCTCAGTACATTCCAGAAGTACTGATCCACATATATGTCTATGTGCTACATTGTCTTATATGTAGGTCCTAGTGCTCAGTTCTAGCAGCGTGACTGATTAAGGGCTTCTCCACCTATATCCCAATGTTTGGTGAGTCCCCATAGTTTGAGGACCCATTTTTATCAGACTTTGATATTGATAAATTATTTTATCCATTTGATTTTTGTTAAGTTCAAGTCAGGTGGGGCTTGTCCCAGTGGCTCACTAGTTAGAAGTAGAGGCTTGTCCGACTAGTTTTTGTCTTAGATTTAAAAATAGTTATTTTTAATATTTCCAAGTTCAAAACTTTTATTTAAGATATTAATTTAGTTATTTGAAGATTTCATATGCTAAGTTTACCTTTACTATGAGATCTAATATTGTTAGAAGGCTTAAAGGATTAGCTTTGGACTACTCATAGTCTTGAGCATTGTGTGACATCTAGGGTGTACTTTTAGGATGTTACAAACTTGGTGTGAGAGCCTAAGGTTTTAAGGAGTCCTGGAGATTTAGACAAGCCACGTTATGTGGAGTCTTGATCATGGGTGTGAAGCGCGCTATATTTATGAGCAAGAGGTTGTGGAATAGTTAGGAATCATTATTTCTTTCATGATCTATTGTGCTTACGGTTATCTCTATCTACTTTAACTTGTGCTTTAATATGGCAGAATATACCTTCTCATTGAGCCAATACACACAAAAATAGTTACCAACCACCCTTGTCCGCTAACCCTTTAAATTATAATATGTCTCATGCTAAATTTTAGGCTGCCTGTCAAGCTTAGCCCAAGATGTGAATGCCAATGTTTAGGGCAACCGACAAGTGGTAGTCCCACTTCAGTAAAATGGTAATCTAGCTGAAGTCAAGATTCGAGATTTTCATGAGAATAAATCCACTTGAGTTCTTTGGGTCAAAGGTTGATGAGGGTCCATAATTATTCATTGATAGGGTGAGAAAGATTACTCAAATTATGCATGTTACTAAGGAGGAGAGTGTAAAATTGGCATCCTATAAGCTTAAGGATGTTTCTTATAATTGGGTTGTGATATGAAAGGAAGGTAGAGGTAAGAATATTACTCCTATGAGTTGGTAGGTGTTTTAGTATGTGTTTTTGGAGAGGTTTTTTCCACATGAGATGAGAGAATCTAAGTTTAAAGAGTTCATGAACCTGAGGTAGGGCTTAGTGACAGTGAAGGAATACTGCCTTAAGTTCACTCAATTGTCAAAGTATGCTCCTGAGTTGGTAGCTGACCCTAGACCTAGCATGAGTAAGTTTGTTAATGGAGTGTCTAATTTTGTAGTCAATGAGTGTAGTACTTCCATGCTTATTGGGGATATGGATATTGTTAGGTTTATGACTCATGCTCGGCAGATTAAAGCAAAAAAGATAAAAGAGAGAGAAGAGAAATAAAAAGGCTAGAACTAGAAATTTGAGTATGGTCAACCAAGGTCTGGAGGGGAACCATTCGCAGTTTTAGGGTCATTCATTTCTGCCAGTGCCATCTTCATCCATCATCCTTGCACCCAGAACCAAGTAGGAATAGTAAGGTGGGACTCCTGTTTCTAGGGCTTAGAATAGTATGGGTGGAAGGCCCAGATATCAGACATGTGCAAAGTGTGATTGGATCCATTTTAGTGAGTCTTTGATGGGAAAAAGGCTTGTTATAGATATGGAAAGTTGGGTCACAAAATCAAGAAGTGTCCATATGTTGAGCAGGGAAGTAGGGATGTTTGCCCCCAGACTCAGGCTACCAGTGCACCGTCCAGTTCCTCCTCTGGGCGTATCATCCATTACCGATGGTGGTTAGCACCAGAATTGATTCTATGTTTTACCATCCCAATAGGAATAGGAGATTTCACCAGATATTGTTACTGGTATACTTCTTGTCTTTCATATTGATGTATTGGTGTTGTTAGACCCAGTGTCAAATCTATCTGATATGATTCCATTGGTTGCGGTAAATTTTGGGATAAGTCCTAAAAAGCTCTCCAAGCCCTTCTTACTTTCCACTCCAGTGGGTGAGTCAGTTGTTGCCAGATGAGTCTATATGAAGTATTCTATCACTGTCCTACATAAGATCATACTATCAGACCTAATAAAGTTAGAAATAATATATTTTGATGTCATTCTATGCATGGATTGGCTCTATTCATGCTATGCATCAATAGATTATCACACTCGTATGGTGAAGTTTTAGTTTACTGATGAGGTAGTATTTGAGTGGGAAGGTAGTTCTGAATCCCCTAAGAGTCATTTCATATCTTATTTCCAGAAAGTTGATATCGATAGGGTGCATTTATCATTTAGTTTGATTTAAAGATACTAAGTCTGAAGCTCCAACAGTTCAGTCAGTTTGAGTAGTCAATGAGTTTCTTGAGGTTTTTCCCGAAGATTTGCCAGGGATACCTCCCGATAGAGAAATAAAATTTGGTATTGATTTTCTTTCTGATACTTATCCCATCTCCATCCCTCCAAATCATATGTCTCTGACCGAGCTTAAAGAGTTAAAAAAGTAGCATAAAGACCTCCTAGATAAAGGTTTCATAAGGCCTAGTGTTTCTTCTTGGGGTGCTCCAGTCCTATTCGTGCGTAAGAAAGATGGCTCTCTTCGAATATGCATCGACTACTGCTAGTTGAACAAAGTCTAAATAAGAACAAATATCCTTTTTCTAGGATTGATGACTTATTTGACCAGCTTTAAGGTGCAAGTTATTTCTTGAAGATAGACCTTAGATCCGGCTATCACCAACTTAGAGTAAGAGAATGTGACATTCCAAAGACAGCTTTTAAAACTCGGTATGGTCACTTTGAATTTTTAGTCATGTCCTTTGGACTAATAAATTCCCTAACAGCCTTCATGGACTTGATAAACAGAGTGTTCAAGCAGTACTTGGACATGTTTGTCATAGTCTTCATTGATCACATCCTTGTTTATTCCCATAGTGATAATGATCATGCAGACTATCTTAGAATTGTATTACAGACTATTAGAGACCATCAGTTGTTCGCCAAATTTAGTAAGTGTGAATTTTTGTTAAGATTAGTAGTTTTTCTTTTCCATATTATGTACGGTGATGGCATTAGAGTTGACCCTCAAAAGACTAAAACAGCGAGAAACTGGCCCAGACATATCTCTTCATCAAATATCAGGAGTTTCTAGGGTTTGGCTAGCTATTG
>JAPEIP010000010.1:203715036-203736870 GCA_026120095.1 Capsicum chinense | reverse complement strand
TAGTCTTCATTGATCACATCCTTGTTTATTCCCATAGTGATAATGATCATGCAGACTATCTTAGAATTGTATTACAGACTATTAGAGACCATCAGTTGTTCGCCAAATTTAGTAAGTGTGAATTTTTGTTAAGATTAGTAGTTTTTCTTTTCCATATTATGTACGGTGATGGCATTAGAGTTGACCCTCAAAAGACTAAAACAGCGAGAAACTGGCCCAGACATATCTCTTCATCAAATATCAGGAGTTTCTAGGGTTTGGCTAGCTATTGCAGATGGTTTGTTGAGGGATTTTTGTCTATTCCATCCCCCATGTCTAGATAGACTCAAAAAAAATTCAAGTTTTAGTGGTTAGATTCTTGTGAGAAGAGTTTTAAGGAGTTGAAAACTCGACTCACTTCAGCCCCAATTTTGGTGCTACCAGATGGTATAGATGGATTCGTTGTTTACTACGATGCTTCCAGAGTTGGTGTAGTTTATTTTTTGATGTAGAGAGTTAAGGTCATAGCCTATTCCTCTACACAGCTTAAACCTCATAAAAATAATTACCCTACCTATGATCTTGAGTTAGCAGCTATTATTTTGCCTTGAAAATTTGGAAGCATAATTTATATGGGGTGCATGTTGATGTGTTCATGGATCACAAAAGTTTGCAGCATGTGTTCTCATAGAAAGATTTAAATCTTTTTCAGAGAAGGTGGTTAGAGTTGTTGAAAGATTCTGACATGAGTGTTTTGTATCATCTAGGAAAGGGTAATGTAGTGGCAAACACCCTTAGTAGACTGCCTATGGGTAGTGTTGCTCATGTTGAGAATGATAAAAAGAAATTAGTTCAGGAGGTTCATCAGTTCGCTAGATTAGGTATTCGGTTGGTTAATTCAGCTGAAGGTAGTATTTGGGTTCAGAAAAGTTCGAAATCTTCTTTGGTTTCCGAATTGAAGGAGAAACAAGATAGGGATTCCAGTTTGGTCAAGTTGAAGGAGTCAGTTAAAGATCAGAAAGTAGAGGTTTCATCCCAAGGGGGGATAGTGTGTTACGATACCAGGGTAGGCTGTATGTACCATGTGTTGATGGTTTGAGACAACGGATTTTAGTAAAAGTGCATGGTGCACGTTACTCTAGTCACCCAGGATCTACTAAGATGTACCACGATTTACGGAAAATCTATTGGTGGAGTGGCATGAAAAGGGATATTGCAGAGTTAAAAGCTAAGTGTGCTAATTATCAACAGGTTAAGGTGGACCACCAAAGGCCTAGTGGCACTATGCAGGAGTTCGGCATTCCCATTTAGAAGTGGGAAGAGGTGAATATGGATTTTATTATAAGATTGCCTCATTCACGTGGTTAGCATGATTTGATATGGGTTATTATAGACAGAATGACCAAGTCAATCCATTTCTTGCCAGTTCATATTTCCTATTCAACCGAGGATTATACCAAGCTCTATATTAGAGATTTGGTCAGATTTCATAGAGTCCCATTGTCTATTATTTCCGACAGAGGTACTCAATTTACCTCCCATTTTTGGAAAGCTTTTCAGAAGGGTCTTGGTACCCAAGTTCACCACAGTACTACTTTTCATCCTCGGACAGATGGTCAGGTAGAGAGGACTATTCAGACCCTAAAGGACATGCTGAGGGCATATGTCATTGATTTCAAGGGTAGTTGGGATGATCACTTGTCGTTGATCGAGTTTGCCTATAATAAAAGTTACCACTCCAGTATTTAGATGGCTCTGTTTGAGGCTATTTATATAAGGATATATAGATCTCCCATTAGTTGGTTTGAAGTAGGTGAGACTACATTAACAGGGCCAGATGTGGTGTTTAAAGCTATGGAGAAAGTTCAATTAATTCAAGAGAGGTTAAAAACAGCCCAGAGTCATCAAAAATCCTATACAGATGTAAGGAGAAGATATCTAGAGTTTGAGGTTGGTGATCTAGTTTATTTGAAAATCTCTCTCATGAAGGGAATGAAGAGATTTGGCAAGAAAAGAAAGCTTAGTCCCTGATATGTTGGCCCTTACAGAGTCTTGAGTTATTTTGGAAAGTTGGTGTACGAGCCTGAGCTACATGCAGATTTGGCATCAGTACATCCAGTATTTCATGTCTCCTTATTAAAAAAGCGTATTTGCGAACCAGCTATTGTAGTTTCCTTAGAAAGCACAGATGTTCAGGATATTCTTTCTTATGAAGAAATTCTAGTTGAGATCCTTGATCGCCAGATTCGAAGACTAAGGAACAAAGAAGTTCCCTTGGTCAAAGTTCTTTAGCGGAACCAATCCGTTGAGGAAGCCACTTGGAAAGCAAAAGCATAGATGTGAATCAAGTACCCTCATCTTTTCTCTGGAAGTTCAGACTCAGCTTAAGGTAACAATTTTCCGTAGATTACTTCTTTTCCATTCTCAGTTCTAGCTCTATATAATCATCTTCATGTTATTTTATGCATTCACAAATCAGTTCAGTCATGTAAGCATGTTTTCAGTTATGCAAGTTCAGTACGTAATCTCAGTTCCTCAGTATTCTCAGCTTAATCAGTCTTATTTGAGGATGAATGTTCCCAAGGGGGAGATATGGTAATACCCCATACTATTCTTAGCTTGGTTCGAATCCTAGTCCATGCATAAGAGTCTTAAAACCTAAAAATCTAGCTTAGTGTTGAGGGACTTAGCAATTTTTAAGACCTCCTAACTTCGAGGATTTTAATTTGACCTTTCAGACTCTGAGAGAATAGTTTTTGAGTTAATTCATATTCAGGTGTGTAAAAAGTATGTCTCTGGGAAGTTTTGGATTTTTTAAATGGGGTTTGGGTCGTGTTTGGATTTCGATTCTAGAAACTCATCATGATTGCATCGCATCGCGCCGTGTATAGAGATGGACACATCACGGTATCACTCTAGCCCTCTAATCATTATTCCACTTACGAATTTAATCTTTTGAGAGCCAGTTAGGTCTTTTCTATCACCCCAAGTTGTAAAAACGCAAGATTAAACATCAGTTGTGCATTATTTCCCACATTCTACAATTCTACTCTTAAGAACAAACCCTAATCCTTACCCCACAATTTTATTCATTCTATCATCTTCTCTTTAAGAAAAACAAGAATTTTAGTTTCCTAATCCAAGAATTTCAAGAAAAGCTTTGAAGAACATCTCCAAGACTTTCAAAATCAAGCTTTGTACACCAACTCAGGCCTATCAAGGTATGTGGAGTTAAAAACAAGGATATTCTTTCATCTTTGTGCCCAAAAAACTAGTTTTAAAGTTAAAGTTACATGATTTGATTCTTGAATTATCATATTACTTTGAGATTTAAGGCTTATTGTGCACGTGATTCGACATGTATCCATACTTTGATTTATAAGTTTCATATCATGATTTAAAGGTCATTGTCTTGGTTAGAATTGTTGAAGTATTTCAAGATTTCTATTGAGTATGAAGTTTTGTTGTGAATTATCATGAATTTAAAGCACGAATTTTAAGCCCTAAGCTTAAGTGTTGAGATTTCAAGAAGATTATGCTCGTAAGTTTTCTTTGATAAGTTTATACCAATATTTAAAGAAAGAATTGATCTTTTGATCCTAAGCTGAGATATGGAATCCATATTTGTTTATCTTGATTATAATTTAAAGCAAAGAGAAGCATAACTGGTTTCATTATATTAAAATTTGTGTTATTTTAAGGTGGATTGCCTAAAGTATGAGCATATAAGTAATAAGGGAGTAGTATTTAGCACCGAGTTGGGTATGAGTCCAAGGTCTCATGCCCGTGGAACTACGTTCCACCATAGGTTAAAATCCCAATATGGGTTAAGTATAGTGATCACTCAAGTTAAGGTTCTATTCTGATGGCAAGGGTAGAACAGCTCTCCCTAATGTGGGTAAGACATTGGACTCCATGATAGCTCACATAATTTATATCGGTTAGAAGAACCTCGCTAAGAAAGAACAAAAGTAAAGCTTTTAGAACTAAATGTTATGTCTCATAAAGTTTATCATTATTATTTATTATTCATGTTTATTATTTCACAGTTTTGGTTTTATTTAAGCTCAAGGTGAGTCATTTACACTTAGCATGCATTATTTGAAAATCTAAGTGCACATTGAGTTATTGTTTTACTTATGCATTCACCCCCACATGCTCATTACATTCCAGAAGTACTGATCCACATATATGTCTATGTGCTACATTGTCTTATAATGTAGGTCTTGGTGCTCAGTTCCAACAGGGTGATTGATTACGAGCATCACCACCTACATCTCGATGTTTTGTGAGTGCTCATAGTCCAAGGACCCATTTTTATCAGACTTTGATATTGTTGAAGTATTTTAGCGATTTGATTTCTATTAAGTTCGAGTCAGCTGGGGCTTGTCACAGTGTCTCTCTAGTTAGAAGTAGAGGCTTGTCCGACTAGTTTTTGGCTTAGATTCAAAAGTGGTTATTTTCAAGATTTCCAAGTTCAAGACTTTCATTTAAGATATTAATTCAGTTATTTGAAGATTTCATATACTAAGTTTACCTTTACTATGAGTTCCAATGTTGTTAGAAGGCTTAAAGGGTTAGCTTGGGACTACTCGTAGTCTTGAGCACCATGTGATGTCCAAGGTGTACTTCCGGGGCGTTACAAGCTAACATACACATTTCACCAAAATTAACATCTAAGGTTAAAAGTTAGTTTCTATCAACCATCATGCACTACTAGCAGAGTACCCCACATAAAATATATATATTATCCACCCCACAAGGAGGTCACCCTAAATGCCTTATTCACCTCCTGATAACCTATACATATTCAAAGGAAACCATCCTCCTTAAGCACAAAAGAATGGAAGCACCCCACGGAGAAACGCTAGAGCGGACAAACCCTTATCAAGAAGTTCTTTCAACTGCTCCATAAATTCTTTCGACTCAATCGGAGTCATTCTGTAAGAAGGGGTAGAGATGGGATAGGTTCTTGAAAGGATATCAATCCCAAAAAATCAATTTTACCATCAGGAGAAACACTAGAAAGATTATCATGGAACACTTTGGAAAAATTCACTAACCACAGGGACAGACTGTAAAAAATGACCTTCAGATCTAGAATGCTTAGCTTGCACTAGATGGTAGAGGCACCCTTTTGGAGATCAATTTTTGGGCTCTAAGATACAAAATGAACCTTCCTTTAGGCACTGGGGAACTACCTTCCCATTCAATTACCAGCTCATTTGAGAAATGGAAACAGACCCTACGGTCCGATAATCCAGAGACGTATAGCACGAATGTAACCAATCCATCCCCAAAATCACATCAAAGTCTACCATGTCCAACACTATTACATCAACCAAGGTCTCCCTACCATAGAACGACATCACACAACCCCTATATACCCTTCTATACATAATGGAGTCACCCACCGGGAAAGACACCAAAAAAGAATCCAGAATACACTCAAGATCAAAACCAAAATTAACAACCACATAAGGGGTCACATAAGAAAGAGTAGACCCCAAATCAAGAAAGCAATACACATCACAGGGAAAGAGTTATTACATATCAGCAATAATATTTGGTGATGCCTCAAAATCTAGGCGGGTAGCAAGAGAATAAAGACAATTCTAACCAGTTCTGATATCAAAAGTAGCATCTCTTGGTGCGAAAATTAAAGAGCTAGCAGCTGGAATATTGTTGGCTCCAGTAACAACACTGGCTGAAGGACAATGCCTCTGTATGTGACTGAGCTGACCCCACTTGAAGCATCAATTATTTCCCTTACGTTAAAATCCAAGATTCTACTGACCAGAGAACCGACAAGAGGATAGAGAGGGACTAACCAGGCTCTACAAGACTGATATAGAACACCCTGATCCCTAGGAACTACACCCTTTTGAAAATGATGATTACCAGTCGTGTTTGGGTAAGGGGCTCTAGCCAATGGGGATGAACTAGAATTTTCCTTGCTCCCTCCCTTAGTCCACTGTCTCCATGTCTAATGCTATTATGATGACCCCCACCCTTCTTTGAATATCTAAACATTTTGTTCTCCCTCGCCCCCATCTTAGCCTGATTCCTTTTCCCACCAACAAAACCAGACTAGCGTGACAGAGAGACTACTATTTGGGTCAACAGATGAATAAAATAATGGAACTCAGCATTGGACACTTCGCCTTGAGATGACCAAAGAGGACTGAGGGGACCAGTGGAACTCCACTAGGGAAATCAAAAGCAGCGACCTGAGACTGGGTATATACCACACAGGTAGGACGAGTTTCGTCCTCGTTGTCCTTAGATGAGACAGAAGAGTTTCCACGAGCATCAGATTTTCTTGGAGGCATGATCTAAAAAGCGAACATATGAGAATTAGAGGAGATTTCATGACCTTGGACTCTATATCCCAAAGAATAGATCACAAGAAAGGGAAACATTTTGGAATGCCTCATAGCCTCTCCCATATAAGTGTGGCACGTCACACACCCATAAAAAAGACTCTACTCGACATGGCTTTAAGGACAACCAATTGACCATAAACCTAGGCTCCAATACCACCTGACATGACCCAAACCAGGGCCTGTTCATGACTAGGATCTCAACTCCAATAAGGAATGAAGACCACCCCAACACTCAAATCGTAGACTACCTTACACCCATGTCGAATGAATTCCAAACATATAACAAAATAAGAGAACTAGAAATTATAGATATTATGATATGTGTATAACCAAACCAACCAACAACCAAACCATCCTAAGTCCACAATAGTCCGATAAAGCCTCTACCAAATTGAATATTATTAAAGTATCGGGATATGCCCCCAACTATATCTAAAAATAGTATCCAATAATCTATAAGTAAAATAAAAAAATATAATCATGAAATGGATCCTTCCAAAGCATGGAACCTCACCACTTTAAGTTGAATCTCGATCAATTTGCAATCACTGAGTAGGAAGAGTAGAAGTATGGCCAAATCTTGCATCGCATGGGAATACAGCGTTCGAAGAAAGTTAGAAGGGTGAACGCTAGCATGTAACCCAGGGATAAAGTTAAAATAATTCGATGATCAAAGTTGCAAATCATTCAAATCTAATGCACATAATCGAATGCATATACATATATTTATATCATGCCAAGATAGGGAACAGGGCTTAATATGCACTTTAAAACTTTAACCTAGATTGTGTAGCCCAATCATCATATAATAGTACCCCACGGGCTATATGAGCCCTAGCTCTCACCCCCTGGTCGGGCCCTAGTATGTGTAGCCCCACAAACCAAATAAAGATCATATATATATGCACGGGGGAGTTGATGTCATAACCCAATAACTAGGGTAATGATGGCACTTGTTGCGATGCACCTTAACAAGTAAGCATGTTGCCCAAACTGATACAAAAAGAGGAAAAGAAAGAAATATTCCAAGATAAGGCTTCTAGAATGAAGCAGAACCATATAAGTAATCATAACAATGCAGAAATAGCTTATCCAAAATACCAATCATGCCCAAAACTAGGTGTCAATAGTGTAAGAGCTACTACTACAATCCAAGAGTCAAATACACCAGAAAAATAACCACAAAGGAATAATATATATCTCTAAAAACTAATAAGGACATAACTACTGTAGAAAGATAGAGGTGAACTTCGGACGCATGAATGTCCAGCCGCTACCTTGAAAGCTCCAACAATCGCCTGAGTCAATCAAGATGAGGCGCACTCGATCCAGGACCTGCACCGAAAGAACGCAGTAGGCATGAGTACGGTCCACTTATACTCAATAGGTATCATAGGCCGACCAAGAAAAGTAGTAAATAAAGCATACAAAATATACACTAAGGGCACGTCACCTGCAATTAGAAAAAATATCCCAAAATGGTAGCCCACACCGCTTGCACTAAAATTTTTAATATATCTCACATATATTCCAACATCACACCAAGAATGAACAAAAGTACGTATCACATCATATATAAGAAGAATAAGGGGGAACATGCATATACAAGATCATCAAATATAAGTAAAAGAAGCTACGATAAATACACAGATGACAAGTCAATATGGCAATACAACACAATAAAGTAAGTGCAATGTATATGATAATGATGATGATGATGATACACGAGGCCATCACACAACCTCCGAGATCATCGCACAATCCCCGTATACACCTATGGAGGCAAGCCTCCGAACGCAGGATCCATGAGGGGTTTGTCAACTTGTATACAATACAAATATCTCAAATCTCTTTTCCGGAACATCCCTCGGAAAGGGTTTTATAAGGTGTTTCAATATCTCCTCCCTGGCACATCTCTCGGGGCGGGTTTTAAAAAAGTGTTGTCATTGTTTCTTAGATATTGTCACGGTGGTACCAATATTTCATGAATGTGTATGATATAAGGATGTAATGCTCACAACCAATCACAATGAGTATTTTCACAACCAACCACAATGATATATTTCCACAACCATGTGAGTCAATATTCACTCATTATTTCAGTTTCACCCATGAACTTTCACATGTCTCATATGTCAAATAAAGTATGAATATAATCACAATACACCAATGGTACCATATTAAGAATCTTAACAACATAATACAATTATTCACATGTATTCAAGGCTATTAATATCACATAGGACCACACACGGTCACACATATCACATAATAACTCAATTGTGATAATTATATCACATATAGGCCCCCACACGGGCACAACACATAAATAGTCAATTTTCATAATTAGTTCCTACCCTTAACATGCAGTTTGTATCATCATTTACTACTCAGCCCAGTCTAAAAAGTTAAGTCATAACCTATCTATAAAGCCGAAATCGGTCTGCTATACTTTGAACCCGCGACCTTACTTTACACAATGATTCCAAACTTCTCTAAAAGCCTCAAATATAGAATCTATGAGTCAAAACAAAACCAACGACACCCATATTGACTACTTTTGATTTGGGGTTAAAATGGACCCCCGAGATGGGTTTTAAAAAAAAAAGGGCAAAATCAAAACTTTACTTTAAAAATATGTTCCCCATATTTTTAGGAATGTACAACTAAAAACCCAAGTCAAATCGAGTCAAAATGAGATTCAAATAGAAGAAAAAATATTTTTGAGCTTTACCGGGAAATATCTTTCAAATTCGAATTAAAATCAAGAATCGAAGTTATTTTGATAGTTAAAGTGATGAAAAACTAGTAATTATAAGATAAAAATACTATTCAAGTAAAAGGAAGTGAATTGAAGTTTAAAATTAAGCCCTAAGATTTTTTGAGTTTTGAGAAATTAATCAATAAATTACTAAGAAAATGGTGAATTCTTACCTTAAATCAGTAATAAAACCAAGAAATGGATGTTAATCTAGCTTCTCAAGATCCCACAAACTTTACTTTTAAGCTTCCACATTATTTTAGGGTTTAACACCCAAGAGACAAGATGAAAAATGAATAAAATGGGCCAAAAAAAGAGAAAAAGCTGTTTTTATACCCAAAACTACAATTTGCACCAGATTTTTCATTTTTTAAGTCCAATTCGGACTTCGACAGGGTGCCCGAAATTCGTTTAGAGTCTGATATAAACAAACGAACTATGCAATCATACTAAATTCGACGTTCCAGACTCATTGGTGAAGTCAGATTTTTGAAAAAACATCATTTTCACACAGTTGACCCCCGAAATCCAAAATTATAATTTTTCAACTGAGGGTCGAAATGAGATTTAAAAGCCATAAAATCATACCAAACATGCTAACACCCTAAAATCGATATTTCGGATCTGCTGGCGAAGTCGAATTTTCCATCCGAGGTCTTTTTGATCCAATATGGATCCCACACTCATATTTTTAATTTTTTAACTTTTCGATCAATAGATTGAAATGAGCTCGGATGCATCGAAACTCGAACCAAAGGTCTACCTAGCCTAAAATCGATATTCCGGAGCTACTGCCACAGT
Source organism: Capsicum chinense (assembly GCA_026120095.1). Lineage (NCBI taxonomy): Eukaryota > Viridiplantae > Streptophyta > Magnoliopsida > Solanales > Solanaceae > Capsicum > Capsicum chinense. Next base: position 203,726,943 of record JAPEIP010000010.1, on the reverse strand, counting down.
CTGTTTGGCCATCCGTCACACGGATCAAAAGATATCCCCATAAGTCTAAAATAAGGCTTTGGAAATCATCAAAAACCACAATATCACATAATGATACCAAAATGCATCAAAAAAAATGTAAAATCACTCCCACACCCCAAAAATACTATAATGCAACTACGAAGAGGGATAAAATAGTCAAATAACACAAATAAAACAAATTTCACATATTTCATCAAATTTTTAGGTCGTTACATCATCCACCACTAAAAATCTAGTTCGTCCTCGAACTAAGGCAAAAGAAATACCTGAATCAAAAATGAGCTGGGGATATGAACTATGCATATCAAACTCAACCTCCCAAGTAGCCTCATCTACAGGTCGATTTCGCGACTGGACCTTAACCATAGGGATCACTCTAGAGCGCAGCTGTCTAACATCCCTAGCAAAAATGGAAATTGGCTCCTCAACAAAGGACAACTGCTCATCTAACTATATCGACTCCCTACAAATGACATAAGACTCCTCAGGAATATAACGATAAAGCATTGAAACATGAAAACTGGATGAACAACTAATAGATCAAGGGGAAAATCCAACTCATAAGCCACATCACCAACAATTCGAAGAATCTCAAATAGACCAATATACCTAGGGCTAAGCTATTGAAACATGAAAACTGGATGAACAACTAATCTCAAATATGCACGCGCGAAGCATACTCCAAAACCTGGATAGTCCACTCTGTTTGGCCATCAGTCTGGGGTAAAATACAGTGCTAAGATCAACCTGAGTACCTAACTCCTCTTGAAAAGTCTTCCAAAAGTAAGATGTGAACATAGAACCTTGATCTGAAATAATGGACACAGGCACCATACAGACGCATAATCTCACAAATATGGATACGGGCCAACCTCTCAGCACTGAATAAGAGCCAAATTAAAATAAAGTGAGTTGACTTGGTCAATTGATCCATGATAACCCAAGCACTGTCAAAACCATAAGATATATGAGGCAACCTAGTCAAGAAGTCTATAGTGATCTATTCCTACTTCCACTCGATAATAGGTAACCTCTGAAGCAATCCACCATGTCCCATGTGCTCGGTCTCCACCTGCTAACAACATAGGCGATGAGCTACAAAATTTGCCATATCTCACCTTATACCACCCCACCAGTAGTGCTGCCTTAAATCAAGATAAATCTTAGTCACACCTAGATGGATAAAATATCTAAAAAAAATGAGCCTCCTCCAAGATTAACCTAATCCAATCACCCACTCTCGGTATACAAACTCAGCCTCCAATTCGTAAAATTCCATCTGAATAAAGTGAGGCTTCCTTTTCCTCACCACTCAACACCTTATCTTGAATCAACCTTAATCTAACATCATCAAACTGATGAGCTCGAATCTACTCCATCAAAGAAGATCTAGTCTCCACAAACGCCAAAATATGCCTAGGTGTTAAAATATCAAGCCTAACCATCTGGTTAGCTAAATACTGAACCTCTAAGGCTAAAGGCCTCTCCTAGGTCAAAAGATGTGCCAAGCTACCCATGCTAGTTGACTTCTGACTCAAGCCATCCACACCCACATTAGCCATGCCCGAATGGTAGAGAATAGTCAAATCATAAAGCTTAAGTAACTTAAGCCAACGGTGTTTCCTCATATTAAGATCTCATTGGGTGAAGAGATACTGAAGGCTATGATGATCTGAGATTATCTCACAATAGACTCCATACAAGTAGTGCCTCCACAACTTCGAAGCAAACCCAATTGCGCACAACTCTAAATCATGGATAGGATAATTTCTCTCATGAGGCTTCAACTGACGAGATGTATACGCAATCAACTTACCCTCTTGCATCAATACAACACCTAAACCAACACCAAAAATATCACAAAATATGAAAATACCCACGCTATCCTTGGGCAAAGACAATATAGAAGTTGAAGTTAACAAATCCTTGAGCTCTTGTAAGCTCGCCTCTCAAGCATCAAACTACTAGAAGGAAATCTTCTTCTAAGTAAACTTAGTCAATGGAGCTGTAGTGGATGAAAAACCCTCAACAAAACATCGATAATACCCAGCCAAGCCAACAAAACTTCAAATCTAGGTGGGCGAAGTAGGTCTAGGCCAATCACAAACCGCTTTAACCTTGGCTGGATCAACCTTAATACCTTTCTTAGTCACCACATGATCCAAGAAAGAAATAGACTCCAACCAGAACTCACACTTAGAGAACTTTGCATACAACTTCTCATTACTCAATCTCTGAAGCACAATCCACAAATACTCTATATAAACCAAGATATCATCTATAAATACAAAAATAAAGGAGTTAAGATAAGATCGAAACACCCAGTTCATCAACTTTATGAACGTGACAGGGGCATTGGTCAACCCAAAAGACATGACCAAGAACTCATAATGACCATATCGAGTTCAAAAAGCTATCTTTAGAATATCTGAAGCTCTAATCCTCAATTGGTGATTATCAAATATCAAATCAATCTTCAAAAACACTACAACACCCAAAGTTGATCAAACAAATCATCAATGGAAAGAAGAGGAAACTTATCCTTAATCGTCACCTTGTTTAAATGTTGATAATCAATACATTACCTATCCTTTTTCTTCACAAACAAGACAGACGCACCCTAAGGTGAAATACTAGGTCAGATAAATCCCTTATCCAACAACTCCTACAAATGGTTCTTCAGTTTCTTCAACTCTGCTAAAGACATCCTATAAAAAAATAGAACTGGTCTTGGTGCTTAGATCAACATCAATACTGAAATTAATATCTTAATCCAAAGGCATACCAGGCAAGTCCGTAGGAAATACATCCATAAACTCACAAACAACAGGGATAAAATCTAAGGAAGAAGGCAAAACAACACTGGTGTCACAAAGATAGGCCAAGTAAGATAAAGATCCCCTCTCATCCAATTTACAAGCCTAAACATAAGATAAAATCCTCTCAGGACCCGAATAAAGTACACTCTTCCAAGCTATCCTTGGCACCCCCCGGCGAAGCTAAAGTCATAATCTTATCAAAATAATCTCAGACATCATGATAAGGAGACAACCAATCCATACCTAAAATAACATTAAAATCAACCATATCTAATATAAGTAAATCTATCAAAAACTCACGCCCGGTAAAAGTCACAACACAAGATCGGTATGCCTGATCCACCACTAAAAAATCATCTACTGAGGTAGATACATGAATAGGTATAGCAAGAGGCTCACTAACAGAGTCAAAACCTGAAGAAAAATATACAGACACATAGGAGAAAGTTGATCTGAGATCAAATAATACAGCTGTAGGTTTAAAACAAACGGGGATGATACCTGTAATCACAGCATCAGAAGCCACTGCCTCAGGTCTGGATGGTATAGCATAATACTGACCACGACCACTAAATGCTTAAGTGGCCCCACAAATACCCCCACGAGCTCCACCATCTCTGCCCCTCGCACCTCTAGTAGTATCTGTACCCCTCACAGCTAAAATAAAAGTAACTCTAAACATACGGTGAGGATAGTCCTTGGCCATATGGCCAATCTCATTGGGCACATAGCAACCTCTACGACCAGTCTTAATAAAAAAAGGCATAACTAAGCCCAAACGGCTACCCTGAACTGCTGAACTAGAAGGTCCAACACCTAAAATCTGTAAGGCCATCTGCACTGGCTTACACTATCTACGAGAACCACTAAAATATCTACCATGGGGAGACTGACCTTTGAAGTCACAAAAAAGACACACCTTCTTAGCACCACCCTGAGATACTTGAAGAATACCCCCTGCCGTCTTAGCATGATCCATAATACTCTGAAAGAAAGCCCTAAGCATAACCATCTGAGACATAGACAACTAAAGGAAGACATCCAAACCTTTCACAAACTTCTGAGTCTTCTCAGACTCGATGGAAATACTATCATAGGAATATCTAGATAAGGAAAGGAAATATGCCTCATACTCAGTAATTGTTATGGAGCCTTTCTCTAAATGATCTGACTCATCCCGTATTTGATCCCTCAAATTATAAAGCACGAATCTCTCTAGAAAGGCATCAGCAAACTGATCCCATGATAATCAGGAGCATCAATAGGCTTACAACCGATAAACAATCTCCTTTAATCTCTCACAGTATCACTTAACTGATAGTAGTATAAGCCACACCATTCACGCAGAAAGAGTGAAACAAAACTCAAAAAACAAGGTATGAAATAACTTCACATGATAAAGAATAAAATAAAGGAATTTTCCTAAAGACGTCATATAGCCTCTTGAACATAGATACAAACATCTACATACCAATCTGCGATACTCTATTAGATATCTCATTCTTACGTCGTTGAGACCAATGAAACCTAGCTGCTCTGATACCAATTTGTCATAACCCAAAAATGAGGGTCATGATGGCACTTGTCGTGATATACCTTGACAAGTAAGCCTATCACCCAAACTAATTCAAAAAGAGGAAAAAAAGAAATATCCCAAGATAAAGCTTCTAGAACGAAACCGAACTATATAAGTAATCATAACAATACGGAAAGAACTTATCCAAAATATCAATCATGCCCAAAACCAGGTGTCAATAGTGTAAAAACTACTAATATAATCCAAGAGTCAAATACATTGAAAAAATAACCATAAAGGAATAATATTTATCTTTGAATACTAATAAAGACATAACTACTGTAGAAAGATAGAGGTGAACTTCGGATACATGAATGCCCAGCCGCTACCTTAAAAGCTCCAACAATCGCCCGAGTCAATCAAGATGAGGCGCATTCGAGCTAGGACCTGCACCAAAAGGGTGCAGTAGGCATGAGTAAGTCCTTGTACTCAGTAGGTATCATAGGCCAATGAAGTAAAGTAGTAAATAAAGCATACAAAATATACACTAAGGGCAGGTCACATACAATCATAAAATATCCCACAATGGAAGCCCACACCGTTTTCACTAACAGTTATAATATATCTCACATATATTGCAATATCATACCAAGATAGAACAAAAGTACAGATTATTTCACATATAAGAAGAACAAGAGGGAACATGAATATACAAAATCATCAAATATAAATAAAAGAAGATATAATAAATACATAAATGACAAGTCAATATGGAAATACAACACAACATAATACAATAAAGTAAGTGCAATGTATATGATGATGATGATGATAATAATGATGCACTTGGTCATCGCACAACCTCTGGGATCATCGTAAAATCCCTGTATACACCTACGAAGGAAAGCCTCCCAACGCAGGACCCATGGAGGTTCGTTAATCTGTATATAATCCACATATCTAAAATCTTCTTTTTGAAACATCCCTCAGAAAGGGTTTTATAAGGTGTTACAATATCTCTTTCTGGCACATCCCTCGAAGAGGGTTTTAAAAAGATGTTGCCAGTGTTTCTCAGATGTTGTCACGGTGGTGCTAATGTTTCATGAATGAGTATAATATGAGGATGTAATACTCACAACTAATCACAATGAGTATTTTTAAAACCAACCATAATGATATATTTCCACAACTATGTGAGCCAATATTCACTCATTATCTTAGTTTCATCCATGAATTTCCATGTCTTATATGTTAAATAAAGTATGAATATAATCACAATACATCAATGGCACCATAATAAGTATCTTAACAATACAATACAATTATTCACATGTATTCAAGGCTATTAATATTACATAGGACCCCACACGGTCACACATATCACATAATAACTCAATTTCAATAATTACATCGCATATAGGACCCCACACGGGCACAACACATAAATAGCCATTTTTAATGATTAGTTCTCACCCTTAGCATTATTTTGTATCATCATTTACTACCCAGCCCAGTCTGAAAGAGTTAAGTCATAACCTACTTCGAAAACCAAAATCGGTCTGCTACACTTTGAACCCGCGACCTTACTTTACATGAACAATTCCAAACTTCTCTAAAACCATCAAATATAGAATCTATGATTCAAAATAAAACCAACGATACCTATATTGACTACTTTTGATTCGAGGTCAAAACGGGACCCCAAAACGAGTTTTTAAAAAAAAGGCAAAATTAGAACTTTACTTTAAAAACATGTTTCCTATATTTTTAGAAATCTACAGCTGAAAAATCAAGTCAAATCGAGTAAAAAATGATATTCAAATCGAAGAAAAATTATTTTTGAGCTTTACCGGGTAAAACTTTTGAAATCCGAGTTAAAATCAAGAATCAAAGTTGTTCTGATGGTTAAAGTGATGAAAAACTAGTAATTATAATATAAAAACATTATTCAAGTAAAAGGAGTGAAATTGAAGTTTAAAATCAAGCCCTAAGATTTTTGAGGTTTTGAGAAATTAATCAAGAAATTACTAAGAAAATGGTGAATTCTTACCTTAAATCAGTAATAAAACCAAGAAAAGGATGTTAATCTAGCTTCCTACTCTCCCCCAAACTTTACTTTTAAGCTTCCACACTATTTTAGGATTTGACTCCCAAGAGGCAAGATGAAAAATGAACAAAATGGGCTAGAAAGAGGGGGAAAAGCTATTTTTATACCCAAAACTGCAATTTGCACCAGATTTTTCATTTTTTAAGTCCAATTCTGACTTCGATGGGGTGCCCGAAATTCGTTTGGAGTTTGATTTATATAAAAAATACTATGGAACCATACTAAATTCGACGTTCTAAACACGTTGGCGAAGTCAGATTTTAGAAAAAATATCATTTTCACAAAGTTGATCCCCGAAACTCAAAATCATAATTTTCCACATCGAGGATCGAAATGAGATTTAAAAGTTATAAAATCATACCAAATATGCTAACACCCTAAGATAGATATTTTAGATCTGCTGGAGAAGTAGTATTTTTCATCCAATATCATTTTGATCAAATGTGGATCCCACACCCACATTTTAAATTTTTCAACTTTCCGATCAATAGGTGGAAATGAGATCGGGTGCACCGGGACCCAAACCAAAGGCCTACCTACCCTAAAATTAATATTCTAGAGCTGCTGGCACCGTTCGTTTGGCCATCTATCTCACGGATCAAAAGATATCCCCATAAGTCAAAAATAAGGCTCTCGAAGCCATAAAAAATCACAATATCACATAAATGATACCACAATGCATCAAAAGAAATACCAATCACTCCCACATCCCAAAAATATCATAATGCAACTACGAATAGGGGTAAAACAGTCAAATTACATAAAATTACAAACTTCACATATTTTATCAAATTTTTAGGTCATTACACTCAAACCCTCCAATCATATACTAAGGTGACACCCGATCATGAAATATGATATGGGATACTCAAACTCTCTAATCATAATAATAACAATAAGGTGGACTCTAACAACCTGGTCACAAGCAAGGGGACTCAAACCCTCAAGCCATAACTACCCTGCACCGGCTAGTGTAGTTTCCAGTGTCGGTCACTTGAACCTCCACTTTCACGATTCAGTTACATAACCCTCTTTCAAATCCCAATTAAAACATTTAACATATATTCCTATTTTCATTAAACCAATTACACACCAAGGCATTCCTTTGGTATCATCATACCAACCTCACTTACAAGCTAATATCCTCATGCCATGTCATCTACTCAACTAACTGGGACTCAAATCCATAGGTCAAAAGATATTCAAATAATCAATCATTCGGGACTCGAACCCATTTAATCAATCAAACCCTCAAGGTTCCAATTCCTTCATTTATACATGATCACCAAGTCCTTTCAAGGAAAACATGTATACTTCATTATCCTTTTATGACAATGCATTATTACAAGTGGGCAAACCAAACTATTTGACAAAAGCCTTTTTCATTGACAATTTCACAAACCTATTGAGGGCATATAATTTCTAAAACCATAATCAAGGAAAAATCATCCAATTGGGGTTTAACCATGACCCCTAAGTTTAATCACCATTTCCACCCACAAGTTCAAAACCAAATTTAAAATATGAATGATCATAATTAAACCATGGAAAAACATTGTTCAATAATAAGCATTCAAAACCCTCAACCCTTGTTTCAAAACCATAATAAACATCTCATGAACCATACTTTAAATCACATGCCTTTATAAAATTGACAATGAAAGAAGAGTAACATGCCTAAAATATTCATAATTGTGGAGAAGAAACCTTGAATTGACCCCAAGATGCTCAACCTTGAGGAAACCCTAGCTTTCTTGGCTTAAGAGAATTTGAGAGAGAAGAGGGTATGTTTTGATTGTATTATGGATTGGAATATAGGATTTAAGGTTGTGGTTTATGTTTAGGGAAAGAGGAAAATATCTAAAATAGCCTTATTAAAAGTTGAAAATTAAATTGACAGTCATTACGAGTGATATTACGACTCATATGGTCACCCTATGACTCAGGCCCTCCAGTCGTAGCCAAACTAGAACTCCCATGGACTCATCACTATAAACCCTATAATTGGAACCCTACATCTCATAATGAGACACTATGACTCATAAGGTTAAGTCATAGTCTCAACAGTTTTAATAGAGGCACAACACTGGGCACATTATGAAATACCCTCCTTATGACTCATTAGGAGTCTATGCGACTCGTTAAGTCCAGTCGTTATCAAAGCAGTGACTCAGGAAAATCCTTCTAGGCTCATTACAGCTGGGTCTTATGACCCCTAAAGATATATTATGACTTGTCCGGTGAGTCATTTCCAGGGCAAAAAACTTAGAACTCATAAAATTTTCAAGGTCCAAAATATGGGGTATTTCACTACAACTTTCTTATCTTATTCAATGAAATCGCATCACATTTTTTGTTTTCTTTACTCCTATCATTCTGCCAACTTTTAATTTCCTGTACTGAATATTTTTCATTCCCTATTATGTTGCTATCAGCCTATGTGTGCTTTTTAATTTTGTGATTTCCTATATGATCCTGATTTTGATTAATGTCCTCTTCATGTTGTTGAAGAATGTCAAAGGAATTTTTGGTACTAACATCTCTATTATCCTATATCCTTCCTTTCCTATTTCCTTCTTTATTAAACTCTACAAAAGTATCTAAAAACTTATTGGTTCCTTTTTCAATTTTTAAACCTCCTGTTGGTAGGGTTTCACTTTGCAAGCACCACTTTTTCATTCACGTATCTCTTTTGTACTGGTGTGACATCTTCTTTTCCTTGACTATCTTCTTCTTTCTCTAAATTGTATTGCTACTCATAAGTTCTCAACTCAGGATGTAAGCTCCTACATTCCACTTCTTTATAACCTTGTAATCTACAATTGTAATAAAATTTAGGAAGTATATCATACTGAATTTTTAGAGTTTGGATCCTATCTTTTATAGTGGTGTGTTAATCACTTTACTTTCTATATGGTCAGGTAATTTAGCTGCTAAATCAACCAGAACTTTCATTCTTGCACAACTAGGTCGGGTTTTGTTGATCGTGGCCATATCTAGATGGATGGATTTCCCTATTACAGCCGCTAGTGAAAGAGGGATTCTTTCACAAAAAAGTAGGTAAAAGATCTGAGAAAGAGATTTATGTCATCACTTGAGTTGTTGTTACCTCTAGATCAAATTTGGCACCATAAATGAAAGGTCTCAGCTCATATGTCATTCCATCTTTTGATGTACTGTAAAAGGTCTCAGCTAATATATCATTCCATATTTTATTGTAATGTAATATACATTCTTAGACATCAAATTAATTAAATCCTCCCAAAGGTCAAAACATATAAATGTATGTCTATTACGTAGCAAACTAGTCTTACAGACTCCTTTTTAGTTTGCATTGCTTTTGGATTTGTTGTCTCAAGTCTTCAATATCTGGCCAACCTTATAAAAATTTTCCTATGAAAGTATATGAAGTTCTTTAATGATGTTCATTTTATTGACTTATTCCTCTGTCCAAGTAACTCTTGAAACGTCATTATTTTAATCAACAGGCTTAATGTCAATGCATTCAATTGGGTTTTTCTTTCCATAATGCATATTAGCATTAGGTTTAAGGAAGTCTACATATTTAATCTTGTGAGAAAAACCTGCTTCATTATCAACACTATTGTTTTGAATATTATACACTATATTTATGCTAGGCAAATTGTTAGAGGTAACTGTCGCACCAGGGTTTTTGGTGGATTGAGGATGGCAAAGTTCTGGAAAATCATTAGGAGATGTAAAAGTTGTAAGAGATTTTCCTTGGATAGCCTCCGACGGCTGACCAATGGCCAACATGGCCATTCCAACGGTGATACTCAGGGTTTAGGGTTTGTACGAGATAGAGAGAAAGAAAATTCGAACCTCGGCTATAGCAAGTGATCATTTCAATTCACTTTTAGATTATTGTAACTTATAAGTAATCAAAATATTAGTTTATTATTTTGGTTTTAAAAAAGTTCTTTGAATATATGTATTTATTATATATTAACTTGTAGGATATTAATAGTCATAAAAAAAATTAAGTGTATTTTCGTAATCTAACTTTTAACCATGAGGGGATTCTCATTTGTTGGATAAGTATGGTGATTTGATTATATAGAAAGTATATCCCATGTTAATGAGTACATATTTTTTACATTAGTATTGAATAATGTATTTGAGTTGTAAAGCAAAATTTTAAAAGAGAAAATATTTTGATACATGCCCTTGGAGTTAAAAAGAAGATCAGTTCCTTCATTCTAAAACTAGTGTACTTATTCGCGCTTCGCATGAAATTTTATATTTTTGAGTAATTGATTACGTTAGTTGACAATTATTTCAATAAGATAAAAGGAAAAAAAATACAAATTAAATCCCGGTCTTATAAGTTTTATTGATTATAAATTACTTGATTTTTTTAAATGTATAAACGACTCGATCCGTAACACAAATAGATAAAAATATATTTGGACACATTAGAGTAAGAAAAACACTTGAATTATGTTTCTAACATAGTTATGCATGCAATTCTGAAGTTAGTAAAATCTTCTTCCTTTTGTTTGGTTTTATTTGGTATTAATTTTTCATATCAAGGTTTATCTTATGTGTATTTGCATTTCATACAGTTCATTAATATTAGAGATCTTATATCTCAATCAACTTCATTTTTATATGATATTTAGTAAAAAATAAAATAAATTGTGATAGTAAAAATTATATTTGAGGTTATACTTTGCAAAAGAATGGAAACCCATAATGCAAAATGAAATATATATATATATATATTTAAAATAAATCATGATATTATTTACTGACTTGATGTGATACTTATCTACTCTATTCTATAGAGATTATTACAGAGAAACAAAACATTGAATTTTCAGAAGTACATAAAGGGTCAAGTTGTAGAAACGGTACCAAGAATTGAATCAATAATTGTCCCTAACAGATATAGAGTAGTGGAAGAGTTTAATAACATTAATACGATTATTGTTATAAATTAATTATTATTATAGTCATTACTAAAAATAATATATAATAATAACTCTTCAAAAGATAACTCCTCCTTTAATAGAAAAATGAAGAGTAAACATTTTTTGCATTAAATAATTATAAGTAAAATACATATTTATCGCATATACACATTTATTATAGTAAAATTATAACATGACTCTTTCTAATCCTTAATCACATCTCATTTACAATGTAAACAAGAAAAATAGTTTATATATTTGATCATACTACATAGATATGTTATTAAGAGAACTAAATGAGGAATTTATTTATTTTTAATAAGAATTAAGAGAAGTTAAAGAAATTGTTTATTTTTTTTAGTTTGCACATAACATATGTAATGCGATTAACAGAGTTAGAGTGAATTTTGAATTTTTCTAACATGGCACATAAATGATTTTTAAAAAAAAAAAAGAGAATAAGAATAATTGTGTTTTTTAAAACAAAGAGAGGTGATGCATTATCTTTTT
>JAPEIP010000010.1:203693023-203704876 GCA_026120095.1 Capsicum chinense | reverse complement strand
AGTGTTCCAAAATATACAAAATACCTGAAGGATATAGTGGTAAATAAAAACCGGTTGACAGAGTATGCTATAGTTGTACTTATTGAGAAGTGCACATCCAAGATACAAAATAAACTACCCAAAAAGTTGAAGGATCCATGTATTTTTACGTTACAGATCACTATTAGGCAGACCATCAGTGCTCGAGGATTGTGTGACTTGGGGAATAGCATTAATCTTATGCCCATATCTTGGTACCAAAAGATGGGTCTTGGGAGTCCCAAACCCACTACTATTATTTTGTAGCTGGCAGAAAGGTCCCTTGCTAGGCCTGATGGTATTATCGAAGATATCTTGGTACAAATAGGATCCTTAATCTTTCTGGTGGACTTTGTAATTCTTAACTTTAAATTTGATCCTGTTGTTCCATTTATTTTATGATGTCCTTTCCTAGCAATAGGACAGTCATTAATTGATGTAGCAGCAGGGAAGATGACAATAAGAACGCACGATAAAGTAGAGGTTTTTGATATGTATAAGGTGCTAAAATTGCCAGCTATATATGAGGAGTTATCTATTATATCCATTATAGATCTTGAGTCTGATCAGAGGTTGTTATTGTTAAATAATCTATTAGAGCGAGCTTTGGTGGGTCGTTATCTTTATGGAGATGTGGAGGCATTGGTATTAGTTCAAGTCATGAATTTGGTGGTCATTGAAGCAAGGAAATTGCCTTTTGAGTCATTGAATAGGCCAATCAGTCCATCCCCCAAAGCTTCAATTGATGAAGCTCAAAAATTAGAGCTTAAGGTTCTTCCTCCTCACTTGAAATATGTTTACCTTGGTGATAATGATACCTTGCCTGTTATGTTATCTGCAAGATTATCTGATATGCAGGTTAAGAAAGTAATGACAGTATTGAAAAGTAGGAAGAAGGCGATCGGGTGGCAGATGTTTGACATTATAGGGATAAATCCAGCTTTTTGCATGCACAAGATACACATGGAAGAAGGTTTCAAACCAAGGGTGCAGCAACAACGTAGGTTGAATCTAGTGATGAAAGATATGATATGAAAAGAGGTAATTAAGTGGCACGATAATGGGATTATTTATTCAATTTCAGACAGCAAGTGGGTAAGCCTAATACATTGTGTCCTAAAGAAATGTGGGATGACCATGCTTACTAATGAAGCAAATGATCTAATTCCCACTCGCATGGTGACTGGATGGAGAATCTGTATTGACTATCGGATGCTGAATGAAGCCACAAGGAAGGACCACTAACCTATTCCTTTCATTGATCAGATGTTAGATAGGTTGGCAGGGCAGGAGTATTATTGTTTTCTTGATGGTTACTCAGATTATAATCAGATCACCATTGCTCCCAAGGACCAAAAGAAGACGACTTTTACTTGCCCGTATGGTACATATACGTTCAGACGCATGCCGTTTGGGCTCTGCAATGCACCTGCAATATTTTAGAGATGCATGATGGCAATATTCTATGACATAGTTGAAGAATTTATCAAGGTATTTATGGAAGACTTCTCTGTTTACGGTGATTCTCTTGATAAATGCTTGCAAAATCTAGATTGAGTCCTAGCTCGGTGTGAAAAGACAAATTTGGTGTTGAACTGGGAAAATGCCACTTTTTGGTCAAGAAAAGAATAGTCCTTGGTCATAAAGTTTCATGTAAAGGAATTGAAGTATATCGAGCAACATTGAAGCGATCAAAAAGCTACCTCATCCAGTCACAGTGAAGGGAGTGCGAAGTTTCTTAGGGCATGCAGGTTTCTATAGGTATTTTATTCAGGACTTTACAAAGATTGCAAGCCTGATGTGTAAACTATTAGAAAAAAAGGCCAAGTTTGATTTCGGGGTTGATTGTCAAGAAGCTTTTAAAAAGTTGATGAAGAAGCTGATTGAAGCACCTATCTTAATTTCTCCGAATCGGAAGATACCAATCGAATTGATGTGTGATGCTAGTGATGTGGTTGTATGAGCTGTTTTGGGGAAAAGAAAAGACAAGGTATTTTGCTCTATTTACTATGCTAGTAAAGTCTTGAATGATGCCCAAATAAACTATACAGTCACGAAAAAAGAGATATTAGCGGCGGTTTATGCATTTGATAAATTTAGAGCATATTTGGTGGGCACAAAGGTTATTGTTCACACAGACCATGTGGCCATCAAGTATTTTTTCAATAAAAAGAATGCAAAGCCTCAATTGATCTGGTGGATTTTGCTACTACAAGAGTTTGACTTAGAGGTTCGTGATTGTAAAGGAGCAGAAGATTAAGTTGCAGACCATTTGTCAAGGTTAGAAACTCATGATCATGTTGTTGATAACTTTCTCTATATTTGGAAAGAGTTTTCAGATGAAAAATTATTGTCTATAAAGGAGTGTGAAGTTCCTTGGTATGCGAATATTGTGAATTTGTTGGCAAATAACTTTTACCCTCCTGAAAATACAATTCAACAGAGGAAGAAAATGCTTCATGATTCTCATAATTATATATGGGATGAGTGCCATATTTTTTCAAGCAAGGTCCGGATGAAATTATATGCAGATGTGTTCTGGAAGCTGAATTCACATAAGTGCTAAAAAAAGTGTCATTCACCCCTTATGGTGGCAATCATGGCGGTGAAAGAACAACAAGAAAAGTATTATAATCTGGTTTTTTGGCCAACATTGTTTTGAGATGTTGTGGCTTTCGTGAAGAGTTATGATCAATACCAGAGGTTGGGAATAATTTCAAGGCATCATGAAATGCCCCTAAGTAATATTCTTGAAGTTGAAGTATTTGATATTTGGGGAATTAATTTTATGGGACTATTCCCACCATCCAATGGCAACTTGTACATTCTATTGATAGTTGATTATGTATCCAAATGGGTGGAAGATGTAGCTTATCCCACTAATGATGCAAGAGTAGTAGTGCTGAAGTTTGTGAAGAAGTAAATAGTTTTCGAGTTTGGCACTTCAAGAGTTATAATCAGTGACGGATGTACGCACTTTATTAACACTTGGTTTAAGAATCTTTTAGACAAATATGTTGTTAGGCACAAGGTGTCCACTGCGTATCATCTACAAATGAGCAGACAAGTTGAGGTCTCCAATCGGGAGATAAAGCAAATACTGCAGAAGACTGTTAGTGGGTAATGTAAGGATTGGTCCAAAAAGTTAGATAATGAATTATGGGCGTACATTACATCTTATAAGACGCTTATATGGACCTCACCATATCGTTTGGTCTACGAAAAAGCTTGTCATTTACCTGTAGAGCTAGAACATCAAGTTTATTAGGCCATACTAAAGTTGAATCTAGAGATAAAGTCTATAGGAGAGACAAGATTATTGCAGCTTATTGAATTAGATGAATTTCATCTAAATACTTATGAGAACACAAAACTGTATAAGGAGAGAACCAAGAGATGGCATGACAGGCAATTACAATTATCTTATTGCACTGTTAGTTTGTGTGTATCATTTGTGCGGTTGATGCCAATTTGGGATGAAATATGATTGCTTGTGTACTTGTTATAGTTGAAATAATCAATTTCACCTTAAGTTGATCTTGTTCATATATGATGAGTTATTTTTCTGAATACTACTGTAAACTTAAATAATGTTGGGATGTTAAAACTCACTACATGATAACAACTAAGTGTGGGGTGAATTCTGATCTACACCGCCTTAGAGGTAGCTATAAATCACTGAATTAAGTGTCGTTGAGTTGAGCATATGTTTGACATAGTGAATACGCACTAGTGAAATTTTTGAAAAATGGTAATGTGTTAATGAATAGCTATGTGTTCTATAAAAGTTCGTAGTCCATTTAGTTATTGTGATAAGTTATTGAATTGCCACTGTTGGGAGATACCTTTTTACGTGATGTTGGATGATTGAGGATGGTAATTGTATGTTGAACAAGGGAAGTCTAAGTACCTTGGTTCACTAATTTATGAACCTGAGCTAGCAACTAAGTGTGGGGTGAATTCTACGCTTAGTGGTCGCTAGTTCCTAAGGTGCTTGTTTGATGTGTTTGTGGGCTATTATGCTTAATATGTACAATGTCTAGCCAACAATAGAGGAGCAAGGAAAAAATATGGTTGGTTCATCTGAATCCAGACACAAAAGGAGTTGACATGTTGACCGTGTGCCTCCAACCCTACATATTCCAGGGGTCAATCAAGAAGGTATGGGACAAAGGCAGTTGTGGAATCAGGGAGAAAATAGTATTCCCAACACAATGAGTCTAAGTGTTCAGCTGATCAATTTATTAGTAGGGCAAGCCTGATGAAAGAGTATTCAAGTATGGTATGCAAATTAAGGCGCTACACATGACTTTTCTATTCAAACAGCTATCTGAGTGCAACCTCTGTCTTGCAAGGAATTTTATGCTAATTGGGAACCACAAAATAAGGATGCTGATGTTAAGGTAAGGGGTCGTGTGGTTACTTTTACTGCTAATACTGTGAATGACCTGCTAGGTACACTAGTGGTGGATGCTGAGCCACTAAAAAGACTGAATGTTGAGCCACCGTACCAGCACATTCGCTATCTCTTATGTGGTACTCATTCGACATCCCGATGGATTTGCCATAAGAAGGGTGGTACTCATGTGTCACTCTTCTTTGCTCATATAAATAGGGAGGCTCGACTGTAGGAAAAAATTATTTATGCCTGCCTTGTCAATGGGACACAATGACAGAGGTAATGTGTGACAGGGTGTGTATTATTTATTCTCTTATGCACGAAGATATGAAGTTGAACGCTGGCGTGATTATTTTCTTTGCCATGAGGAAAACCAGGGTTTAGGTAGTCGTCAGTATGGGTTTGGTGGGATGTTGACTCGATTTATGTGACAGCAAGGTGTGCCTAAGGAGAATGTTGATTATAGACCACCTGTTAATCTCAGACTATTGGATTTCTCATGTACTAAGGGGCCTGCCTCTTATGGTGTCACTTTGACTATGCCCGAGCGTCAAGCTCGGAATGATAAAATCATCGCACGGATGTATGGGCTTACTATGCTGCAGTTGAAGATTGGAGGGCATCCAGCCACCCAACAGAAAATTTATATTGTGGATCTGGATTATTCACTCAGGCGTCATGCCCGAATCATACTGAGGATAGGCCCCAACTTTAATGAATTAATAGATGATAATGTGCCCACGAATGAGGAGATCCAAATAAGCTATTCTAATGATGATTTAGAAGAGAAAAAGCAATCTGATTATGGTGATTCAGGTGAAGATTAAGGTGATGATAAGGGTGTTGATGATGACATAATGGAACTAGTACCATTCGACTGAGAAGGGAGTATGCCACCACCTTGCCATATGCTTATTTAATGGCACTGCTTCATTTTAAGTGTGGGGTGGGGTGGAATTTCTCATTTCTTCTTCATTTCTCATATTTTGGTTAAACAATTTTATTTTACTGTTTTGGTTGGATGATTTTCTAGCTATGCCAATAATAGTTAGTAAGTTTACAGTTTGGATGGTTGCTCTTTTTGGCAAACTCAGTTTAAAGTATTTACTTTTTGCCCTCCTTGGCAAATTTTAGTTTACAGAATTATTTTTTCCCTTTTTGGCAATTAAAAATAACTCGTCATAGTTAGTGCCCTCCCCTATGATAGATTGATGAAGACAGTCTTAAGGGGAGTTTATCTTTAGAAGCTGAGAAAGTGATAAGATCCCGATTGCGGCCTTTGAGAATATCTTTGTGTTGGGCCAGATTTTTTTTGAGATTATAAATTCAATTATTTTGAAACAAAAGAATGAGTGTTTTTAGATGTGAAATCTCAACAGGTGTAATGCAATTTGACTGTCTTAGTGTTGAATTTGACAAAGAATAAGATCGCGAACCTTAAGGATCTTACTTGACTCTTAGCATGCACCGAGTGTCTGAGTATTTGTTTGTATTCTACATGTATAGGAATGTCTAAAACTTGCCTGGTGTGTTTACAAAGTGAAATAAAGGGTATTGGGTGTAGGAAGTAATTTAGGCATTTCTTTGCTAACCGAATTGTAAAGACTTTATTTACCAATCCTTATGCATGTCCCTAGTTAGCCCCGTTGAGCTTATATCCTGATTTCTTTGATAGCCTCATATGTAGATAGCCTCATATGTAGCCTAATCCTTTCTTTGATAGACCTGAATTCAATCCATAGCTCCTAAGCGCTTTAATATAGATAACTGAATAAGAAGGGAGTGTGAAACATAAGAAGGAAAAAGTGAAAGTGAAGCTTTAAAGAAGTGTTAAGTGTGTGTTTAATTGTGGTGGTTAGGATTTCGAGAAAATGTGAAAGAAATTTCAATTTTTTTATCGCCGAATTTTTGTTACAATGAACTTGTTTTGGCCCGGTCCATTTAGGACAATGTGCACCTCAACCAAGGCGAATAACTTTAGTTAAGGGTGGATCTTTTAGGGTTACGTAACAAGAACTGGGGTGTCAAAAAAAGTTGAGAATTGAATGGTGATGAAAAATAAAAAAATACTTTTACCGTAGTTTTGTTAATGTGCTTAAAAAGAGTGGGGTGAAACAATTGATGTATGAAGGTAATGAAGTGAAAATTTGGGTTGATAAGATGAGATTTTGATTTAAAGATGGTTATGTATTAAAGTGCTTAGGGAGATTAATCACTATTTCCTAAATAGTTCTTACCCGTCCCTTAGCCTACATCAGAAACATGAAAGACCTAATTGATCCTACATTTCAACATCCGACTATTGGTAGAGTATTACACTAAGGGCAAGATTATGGTTCATTATCAATTATGTAAGAATTCTTTGTTGAGAGCGAGTGATTAAATTTTGATATTTCCCTCATGATAAATATTGAACAATTGTGAGTAATATGGGGAAACTTTCTTGTTGTAAAGGTGCATGAGAATGAAAGCCCAAATTACTTATTGTGTTGTTTGATTATGTGCTTTGATTAAGTTTGCCAACTAATTGAATGCCACTGTTGAGATGATGAGATTTGAAACAAATTGTTCATGTGCAAAAGAGTATTCTTGACGCGTTTGTGTAAATTTCCAACGCTAGTATGACTTTTAGGTTGTGATTAGAAGGTTTAGTGATTGTGCTGCTTGAAGTTGTTCGAGGACAAACAAGGTTTTAAGTGTGGGGTGGTGATCTTGGGCATATTTATATGTTCAAACACCGCTATCTACCCTTATTTGGACTTTTTTTAGAACAAAAAATTGTGTTAATTATATTTCATTTGAGCTAAATTGTGTTTCGTGGCTAACCGATGTGATTAGAGATACAGGGTAAATTTCTGAGGGATTTGGAAAAAAATTGGACACATATCATGAAGCAATTGTTTATTGATGGTGTGGAATAAATCATGTTGATATGAAAGACCACTTTTTATCGAGTCCAAGAACACAAGTAGATGAAGGAGAGCAAGAATAAAAAGAAAGAGCTGAAAAGAGTGATTTACGAGATTTAATCGAACATTTGGGGTGAATTTCCAGTGACGCGAAGTCGATGCGTTGCGTCGATCCGTAAATCTTGTGCCTTAGCCAAAATTTCAGAAGGAACTTCCAGAATATCGATGTGAAGTCGACGCATCGCGTTAATCAGAGAGTTTGGTGACTTAGTTAAAATTTCAGATGGAAATTTCAGTGACACGAAGCGATGTCGACGCATCTCGTCGTGTGGTGTGAATTGAGACTTAGTCGGATTTTTGAAGTAAATTTCCAGTGCATCAACGCGAAGTTGACGCGACGCGATGGCCTGAGTAACGCGATTAGTGATGCGTCGCATCAGTAGTGCAGATCTGGTGAAATTTTTTCAAGTATAAAAGGAACACATGAACAAAATTTTCAAACACTCTTTGCAAGCATAGTAGTGGCGGAAAAGCATAAAATTCTCTCTTTTAGTGTTCTTATTATTTTCTTTGAACTTCTTGATCTCAAGATTAATTTTGAGTATGATTAATTACTTATGTTTGATGTTTAACTCAAACATGAGTGGCTAAATACCCTTTTTCTGGGGTTGATGCCAAGAACATGATTGCTATTTGATATTCTTTATCGTAGTTTCTTTTTGAATTATCATCTAGGTTGTTTTTAATTTCTTGAGCTTACTATTTTGATGAGTGGCCACCATTAGAATAAATTTATATTTCTATGTGAATCAGGGAGAAGAATCGTAGGCTAGAACGAAGAAATTAAGGAGCAAGGTTCTTATCCTTTTATTAAATAAGGGGTTTGAATTAGCATCTAGGATAGGGATATACCTAGAAGCCTTGCTTGGTTCAATTGCAAAAAGACAACTTTATGAATCTAGAAGAATTGTTGCTTCTCTGCGTGAGTTATAGTTGCAATATTCAATAGATAGAAGATTTTAGGTTGGGAGACCAAGATCATGGCATAAACCTTGCGAATCAACAACCCGATAACCAATTAGACTGCGATAAGAATAGAGATTTATATGATTGTTCGAAAGTCTCAACCCTGGAATTATCATCATTACTATTTACAACTGTGCTTGCTTTGCAATTGCTTAAATTCTTATTTCTTATTTATTAATTTATATTTTTATTTTAAATTCCAAATAATTTTGATACTTTGCAACACTTAACATCTCATTGCCTAAAACTAAAAGTTGGTTAAATTTCTAGTTGTTTAGTCCTCGCGGGAACGATATCCGACTGTCTAAGTCACTATATTACTTGTACGATCACGTGCACTTGCGTGTGCGTTTGAGTCGCAACACTTCCCCTAGCCAACCCCCACCTAAGTCATCTCATCTTCTCCATTCCCCCTCCCCCGGTGCCCCCTCAAGTCAATTTCTCCATTTCTCTCTATTGCTTTAACTTTTCGATTATGGAAATTAATCTGAACTACAATTATCACTACTTAGTTATCTTCTTTTTTTTATTATCTTTTTATTACTCCATTTTGCAGACCCCCTAGTCATCATCATTTTTGAAATTTTTTTCAAACCCAAAACACATAAAAAACCTTGAAAAGCTAAAAATATAATATGACTGTGAAAAAATATGAGGCTTTGTATATCATCTCGATCGTTGATATCATATTTTTAAGATTTAATTTTGAGTCTATAATTTTTTCTTTGATGATGAAAAGATGATTTTCTAATCAAGAGAATAAGAAATAATAGTGTTGGGAGAAAGGATTACTGCTACTGAGAGATTTGAAGAGCATATTTGAGTTTAAACTTGATGCAAAGGTGAAAAAATGACTGAAAAAATTGGGAATAATGGCTGAAAAAATTAGGAAGAAAAAGAAGAGGAAAAAAAATCGATTAAATCTTCATTCACGCGCCTATTAGAGAGTAATTCACTCACGCTGTTATGTAAGCAAAAAGTGCCAAAATGACATACTTGGATACTAGTTAATGTGTCAAAAATGAACAACATCTAATTTAAGAGCCAAAGTGAAAGCTCGTGCCAAGTTGAGGTGCCTGTCGATATATTTGACCTAAACTTGATATATATTTTATTAGGAAATGATATTATTTTGTCTAATTATTTTTTTCCTTTTTAAATTGAACACCACCACAAAATAATATTTTCAAAGGTATGTATGTATATATGTATGTATGTATTACATACATACATACTTACATATATATATACATACGAATACACACACACTTTATATATACACCGATAAAATTTAATAAAATATTATTGCTTTTTAAAAATGTAAAATCAAATCAAATCAAATAGCAATTGATTTATTTAATCGGTTTGGTTCGATTTTTACCTAAATTGTAAGCATCCTTAATTATTGGTTATGTCCATCATGGTTCATTGTAACTTCAACTCACTTGACAAAATTTTAAATTCGCCATTGAGTATAGGCGTTCTAGCATAGCACCTAAATACCAAGGTGAATAAAGATTGTCTAATCATGTAGTGACATAAAGTTGTCCAATATATAGTAACATATACATATGTAGAAACGCGAAGAAGCAGGCACCTCTGCATCGATGTGTCTGCTTGCTCCGTAATTTTACTATATCACTCCTAAGTAATTATTATATGAAATTTACGTATTAAAAAATTAATAATGTCTAGTAAAAAAGTAAAATAAACAATAATAACATGTCTACTTCAGCAGTTTCAACCGTACGTTTTTGTCGACATGCCTGTTTTTACTATATCACTCCTAATAATTATTATATGTGATTTACGTATTAGAAAATTAATAATATTTAATTAAAAAAGTAAAATAGACATTTATGACATGTTTGTTTCAGTTATTTCAATCGTAATTTTACTATATAACCTTAATTAATTATTATAAATCATCTAAGTATAAAAAAATTAATAATATTTAATTAAAAAATAAAATAGATTAATTATTATAAGTCATCTATGTATTAAAAATTAATAATATTTAATAAAAATATAAAATAAGCTTAAAATGATAAATTAACTCTTGATGTTTAAATTAACTTGACCTCTTATATGAAACTCACTTAATTTTTTTTGCAAAATGTTTTTATAGCAATTTTGTTATATCACTTCTAATTAGTTATTATGAGTCATTTAAGACATGTCTGCTTCGTTACTTCAATCATTATATTTGATTGACTCTTATGTATTAGAAATTAATCATTTTTAATAAAAAAAATAGACATTTATGACATGTATATTTCAGCTACTTCAACTGTAATTTTACTATAATATCCCTAATTAACTATTATAAGTCATCTAAGTATTAAAAATTAATAATATTTAATAGAAAAGATAAAATGACATAAAATAATAAATTAACTTGTTGTTTTAAATTAACTTGACATCTTATATGAGGTCAACTTAAATTTTTTCCACAAGTATTTTATAGCAATTTTGCTATATCAGCTGCCACTTAAATTGAAATAGACGTAAAAGTATTATAAATTATAATAATTAAAAATTTAAATTATTTTTAAAATATAATTGACTATTAATGCTGCAAAAGTTCAAACAAGGAGAGTAACATATATTATTTGTAAATTATATAAAAAATTATTATAAATTAAAATAATTAACAACTTAAAATATCTAAAAATATATTTAAAATATCATTGATTATCTAAATTCTATTTGTGTTACATAAATTGAGATAAAAAAATATATAGGATCCGTGCTAGCATGGGCTCTGGATATCTAGTAATAGAAGAAATGAAAAGATTGCAAATAAATAAATTACGTATTTACATGGTTGTCTTTAAAGGGTTAAAAAGGAATTTTTTAGGGATAAAACTGTCACTCAACTTTTGAAGAAGATTTTTGTAATTCACCTTCTTAATTAGAATATTTCCACTTTTAGTAGAATTTGAAATAGAGATATTTATTATGGCTCATCAAAGTAAAAACAATTACTTATATTGAAATCTTCAACAATATTCGATAATCAGAGTAAAAAAATATTGATGCAACCTCTGTTTGATACAATAATTATGATATTATTATATAATGGCAAAATGACCTTCTGGACCTTTGTACTATGTCCATTTTGTAAGTTAGATACTTCTGCTTACATGTTTGTCATCTGGACCCCTGAATCCACTAAAAAACAGCATTTTAAACCTTTTTTTGGTGAGTGTAGCACTCTCCACACGTCAGTTGTCACATCTGCCTCATCTGTCACGTCATCTACAACGTCATTTTTAAAAAATAAAAAAAATTATTACATTAAATTTCAAGTCATTTTTAAAATACTAAATAAAAAATTAAATATTGAAATTAATTTAATTAAATAAGAAAAAATTATAATTGTAGAAAAATTTGAATAATCATGTTTTTATTTTTGCTCACAAATTAAACATCAAATTCATTCCAAATAATTAAAATTCTTCTCCAACTAATTTAAATTTTTAACTATAAATTCATATA
>JAPEIP010000010.1:203646570-203661936 GCA_026120095.1 Capsicum chinense | reverse complement strand
TTCTAAGTGCATACAAAATAAGTATCTTAAATTTATCTACCATCACATCAGATAAATTATCATTCATTATCATAAAATTGCTTTTTTCAAAATATTCCTTCAACCATGTACATAAAATATAGTCATCTTAGCTTACTATATACTAGACTATTCTTAAATAATATGTTCTTCCGTCACTATTAATATGGTAATTCGGATACTTTTTCCCTCCAAAATAAATGAAAGATTCAAATTTAAGTTTGTTATGCATAACAAATTACGTGAGTTTATTTAGGTTAATAAAAGTTTTAGGATTCTCTTAATTATATATTTTTGAACTTAAATTTAAATTTCTAATACAATTTTTTAGTTTTCAAATTCATCATTTTTTTTCTAAAAAAATGTGCATGTGTAAAGTCACCCTTATGATCAGTTATATTTTTGAAATAAAGTGATTCTCAAAAAATCATAGAGATCTTTCTAAAATTCACTTGCACAAGAAAATATCAATTAATTGTGAATATAGAATTTTTAAGCTCGCTTCAAACAAAAAATATGACATTGTAAATTGTGTGAATTGACAATGATTCTGGAGAGAGCATAATGTCTTTTACTTTTAAACTAACTCAAAATTTTAATTTTGATTCAAAATTTATCATAAATTTCTCGTGAATTAAATGAATAGATCACCACAGAATAAAAAATTAAAACACATAGAATAAAATGAACACTTATTTTAATAACATAATAATATAAGAATGATAACAAAATGCTAGCATTTAAAAAGCTAAATACTATATAAAACATATAAAATAAAATGAATGCTTATTTTAATAACACAATAATATAAGAATGATAACAAAAAGCTAGCATTTAAAAAGCTAAATGCTTGAAAAAAATTTCAAGCATTACTTGCTTGAGTTCAAGCATGTTTTATACCTGCAAATAAATCATTTAAAGTGATAACATATTAGATTAGTTGATTCATCGAAATGAAACAAAATATCTAAACATACACCATTAAAAATAATGAAAAAAATGTACACAGATTATGAATAAATATTCAAAAATCTATTCTAAGAAAATCTTTCACGAAAAGAACCTCAATATGTGTATGTAGATAAAGAAATTGTCATGAATTTTAACAAATATAATATACATATTAGGGATTATAGTGAAAAAAAGAATAGTAACAATAATTTACTTATTAAATTACATAGTAACAATAATTTACTCATTGAATAGAATATGGTAAAAAAAGAGATACTAACACCATAACCTTTAGCATTAACAGAGGAAGATGAAGATGAAAATGTCACAACCTTTCTGCATTTAAAAAATAAAACTGTTAAATAAAAAAAAATAATAAAAAAGTGAAGAATATGAAGAATGCAGTAAATAAATTCGCGAATAAACTAATGAATAATAAACCTCCAAAAATAAAATCTTAAGATTATTCATCACTATAATATGTAGTAGTATATATAGAAGAGGTGAGAAATTAGAATTTCATTTCAATTCAAACTCTATTTAAATTTAAATTAAAATATCATCTCAATTTCTTCCTTATCCTTAATTTTTTAAATACAATGTGTATTTATCCTATAATCTATAAATTTGAATTAAGAGAAAATTTACTACTTTTTTGTTGGTTTAAATACTACCGGTACTTTTACTATTACCACGTAATACTATTGTATTAAGATACAACCAATACTTCTACTATTTCATTTAAAATTTAATCAAATATATTAAAATATAATATATTACTATTTCCACTACCACTACTATTAGTATATACGTACTACTACTATTAGTTGTTGTTGTTGTCGTGGCGGTAGTGGCAGTGGCGGCGATGGTGGCCTTGGTGGTTGTAGTTAGAATTAGTAGTAGTACCATGAGTAGTAGTGGTGGTGGTGATGGTAGTATTTAGTAGTAGTAGTAGTCGTGCGGCGGCGACGGTAGCGGTGGTGGTCGTTGTTAGTAGTAGGATGAGTAGTGGTGGTGGTGGTGGTGGTGGTGGTGGTAGTAGTAGTTAGTAGTAGTAGTAACAGGAGTAGTAGTAGCGGTAGTGGTGGTAGTAGTGCTGGTAGTGGTGGTGGTGGTGGTAGTAGTAGCAGTCGTGGTAGTAGTGGTGGTGGTGGAGTGGCGGGAGTGGTGATAGTAGCAGCGGCAGGAGGAGTAGGAGCAGCAACAACAGTCGTTGTTGTTATTGTTCTTGTTGTAATAATACTATGGATTCAAACATAATCCACTATTCACTACAACATTTTTGACCTAAGGCCACACTAAATCTGGACAATACTGGTAAAGTGTTGCTTAAACTAATTTTGGGTACGCTTTTAAACTGTAACCTTAAAGTTTGGCTTTAAGCCACAATTTTTTTGACTACACTTGTAAAACATGTTCTTTAATGCTATAGGCTACACTTTATAAGTGTTGCCATATCATTATATAATTAGGAACACTTTATATAAATTTGGTTACACTTTTAGAATGTAGCTATTTTTATTATTTTAAAACAACATTTTATAAGTGTTGTCTTATAACTTTTATAAAATTTATATCAAAATATCATATTCCCTCCAGCATTTTTAACACTAAAATATTATATTTCCTCCAACGTATTGCTACCCAAAAGCGAATATTTTCAATTTTCCTCAACCTAAAGCACTGCGGCACAACTAGGGTTCTCAATATTGCTTTCAATTTCATATATTTCCAATTTCTTTTTCTCTATCCTGAAGAACTCCGACAAACTTTTTTTGGCGGTAAGCGGCTATTACATAAATTATGCCACATGCATTTATCATTTAATTAATAAATCTTGATGTCTGATTAGAAGTTTGAGTGCTACAGAAACATTGAATGTATCAAGGGAAATAGGCATAATTTGTTAAATTGTGTTAAGAATTTATTTCTTTTCCCTTTTCATTCTTTTAATTGCTTTACTAAATGGTTCTATTTATGAAGTGCTCTTAATTTACTATCTTTTTTTTTTGTCAAATTTTGCAGAAAGTACAGATGTAGTTCTTTTCTGGATGAAAATTGAAAGGATTATATACACTTACATTCTTTTAAATGACATTTTTTGGATAAACTTGGTGTCTTGACCAAATTTTGCACATCTTCACTGATTTCTTGGGATACGTGTCACTTCCCACTAGCAATTATCGGATAACTCCGCCCACCTAGGCTAGCACAGATAGAAAGAAATTACTCAATGTTTTTGTATTCTTATAAATGACATTTCTTTAAAATGATTTTTATATGGTACTAATTGGAAGAATTATTTCATTCATTAAGTACTAGTTAACCAAATCACCAAGGGTTCTCCATCATGTTCTACTGTATTTGCTTTTGCATTGAATTTGCATTTAGGTTTTCTTCTCAACGATGCTCGTAACATTATGCCTTTGTCTCAAGTAGCAATGAATATAAAAGTGGATTGAGTTACTGATGATTAGGAGGAAACTTGTAATTTTTGTAATGAAATGGAGACCTGCATTTGAAGAGGAGCCTTGGAGTAACTGGTAAAATTGCTACCATGTGACTAGGAGGTCACAAATTCAAGTCTTGAAAACAGTCTCTTGCAATGCAAGGAAAGGCTGCATACGATAGACCCTTGTGGTCCAGCCCTACAGACTTTGCACATAGCGAGAGCTTTAGTGCACCGGGCTGCCCTTTAACAGTAGACTTGCAGTTGCACGCTCAAGATGCATCCTTGATTTCAGTTACTGAATATTTGTCACCCTGATGGAGCTTTTATAAAACATTATGACCTTTTTCTTGCCTGTGCTTTAGAGGCTATTGTCATAGTTCTACGTGTTTATATTTACTTTTTGAGGCAAAATAAGAATAGTGAGCTTCTAATCAACTCGTTGGACTGAAATTAGGTCACTAGTTTAAGGATCACTTGGGTCATTTGTAGATTTTCTTCAATGTTTTATCCTCATCTTTTTATTTTTCTTGTAAGTAATTGTGAATTTTTTAATTTATACTTTATTAGAAATTTGGATGATGAACCAAAATATCCCGAAAAGGTTTAGCATGATTGTTGAGTACATAAATATTCCTTTTTTTCTCTAGGATTCAAAACCCGTAGTGCTAGAGTCTCTAACTCCTATATAGTACTTGATGCTTTGAAAGTTTGAGAAAAGGACGCTAGAGAAACAGGCAAACATGTTAAGGAGTAGGTATAATGATAAGCTGGAGAGGCTAATTCTTAGACCATTGTTATCTATTGCTTTCACTGTGTGACTTACAAGTAAGTTAGGCAAAATCATACTCTAGTAAATAGATTAGGTTATTAATTGCCTAAGCAAATTTTGTAACCTTAGGATGTAAACCTTATGTGTCCTTTTCACATCCTTTTTCCCTCTAAGTTGTAAAAATAGTTTTGGTGATGTTAGGACATAGGAATAACAAGTTGTAATATTCTACAGGTTGCAATATTCTATCCAAGATTATGTCCCTTGCAAAGATAAGGGACATAATCTTGGATAGAATATTTTAGTCATATTCGATTGTGCTGCTTATTCTTCGGTTTATGCAGCTGCTTTGGTCGAGTGCATTTGGAAGGCAAGGCCCTCTTGTTTAATGGACCACGAAGGAGGACCCTCAATTTCTACTGTCTTTTGTATCACCACTTGCCTCTGTAAATTAAATTTTTGTTAACACTTCTTCAACAACCTACTCTCTTATTGATTTCTTTTAACATAACAAAGATTTCTTGGAGAAGCTTCAGCCTATTTTAAAGCAAACATAAGCAGTGGATTGTAATTATCGTTTATGGTAACAACTAAATTAAATTAGCAATCGTGATGATTGAGCATGTACAGGAAAGAACATTTAGTAATCAAATATATCATTTTGAGCTAAACATTTTGGTGATTTAGCCATCCTCTATAAATTTTATTGCTTCATGGAAACGTTATTAAAAGTCAGCTCTTTCAATCAAAAATTATTTATTTTAAGCTTTTGAGCTGTCTATTAGTTGGTAGCGGTTGGTAGTTTAGTTTATATTTCCTCTATCCTTTCTCTGTGAATGAGTGGAATATTTTAACTCATTGTAGCTTTGATCTTGCAGATTTTGCAGATGAAGGGTAAATAGCCGAAACAGACTTTTGGGAAGAACTTTCATGCGTTGTATATAGTTTGTTTATTGGTGCTTTTGGAACGGATAAAGATTTAATTGGTTAAGTTTTGAAGCATGACTAGACAGATCCAAAGCTTAAGGAGATAATCACTTGGGAGAGAACCTCTATCCAACCAAACCCCGAGGACTTGTGTGCTTCACGCCAAAAGGTTTATTGCAGGAAAGAGAATTCACCTTTAACTCCTTCCACTCTGATGGAACCTAAGTTAAGGTCAATATCACATAGCTATGTTGTTAATACCATTCATTTCATGTTTGGTGAATGTAGTAATTATGATTGAACATTCTATCAAGGTCTAAATTGATTGCAGTTTTCTTCTAATTTTGTTACAGCTTTGACAGACTACTTTACATTTTTACTGCACAGGGTATTGATTGCTTTACAAGAGTTGATAATGTGACACACTGCATTAAATATAATTTACCAGGTCTGAAACTAATTTCTTTTTCTGTCTCCACCCAATGGTTAGAAATAACATTCGACTCCTCCTTATTGATATATGTATTAATCTTAGAAGCCCTTTAATGGAAAATGAAAAGCATAAACTTCTATATTAGCTTTCTAAATTGACATAATTCTTGGGTAATGTGTAGGCCACTTTAGTTGATAACACAAATAAATACAATACTCTAGTTGCCGAGTTTCCCTGCTCTTTTCTGGTATATTAGACTCTATGATACTTGCAACATTACTAGATAAATGCATGGATGCCAAATGTAAGTGTTTCTAATAGCCCTTTTGCTTGGGTTACAAATAGAACATTCTTCAATTTTCTTTCCTATTTGTTTTACCTGTGAAATATTTAATCTAGTTATGATCTATTCTAGTGTTAATACTTGTAGATGATATTGATATGCTAAATGTAAGCTTTGACAGTCCATTTCTTTAAGGGCCAGGGTTCAACAATTGCTTTTTCTCAAAAGCAGAAAGGGTTTAACTTCAAGAAAATTGGATTTGATTTGATAATGCTTCTAAGTTAGGGCCAAGAGAGTGTTATGCTTATTTCTGTACGTATTATATCAATTGAGTCAGGTTTATCTTAGACAAGAATCATTCCATAAAGAAGTAACCAAATAAAAGATAGAGGGTAAAATGAAATACACCGTGACTAACTTTTAATCTTTCATGTGATACTTGCCTTATCTTGTGGTCTCTAATTTCATTCCATTATCTTCACCTCTTTCTCTCATAATACTTGCAGGGTTTGTCATTCTCTGATCTCATTTATGTAACAAAAAAAATATGAAAACTAATGTTTCAAATCTGACTAAACATCTGGAGAATGTCTCAGAGGCTCTTGCTGTGAGTTTACACTTGTGCTTTCTTCTTTAGTTCTTTCTCTACAATCTTAACATATGGTAGCCTTGCCATACATTAAGTTATAAGTTTCTCCTTTTCGGTTCTTACTTACAGTTACTTTCTGCTATCTATTGTATAATTTCTTGTTAATTTCATCATTTCATATGTTCTATTTTGTCCTTTGATTATGCTACAAAGAGGAACTTAACATGTCATGTGGATTGTTTAGCATTACTGATGCTGGCTATTAATATCTTTTTTAATCATAACTTGCTGCTGCAGGAGCAACTTAAAATTGTGGGCATCTCTACACCTACTTTGATGGTACTTCAACTAACTTAAATATTGTTAGATGTATTTTTCCTATTTTTTTCTTGGCATTTACCTTTTTCATGGTGTTGGTATGAACTTGTGTTCATATTCAATTTTCATGAAAGCTAAATGGTATTTGTCTTTTATTCAGATAAATGAATCCATCAAGGGACGTTTCTTATAAATGGAAAATTCAAAAATTGTTTGAAATATATCGAAACTTAACAATTTATGAAAGATAATCATTACCTATTTATTCCAATACATGGACTACTTCTTAATGCTGGTGCCCATACTGATATCTTATGTATGTGTGAATTGATAACTTGTATATTTGTGAATCAAAGAACGTAACTTTAATTGGAATAACTCTTCAACATAAGGCTATTACATTCCCCATAACAACAAATTATTTTGTTTAGGAAGCACACTCTAATATATGCCTTTTAAATTCTTTTGAGTAGAAATAATTAAGTTTTGCAAATTTGAGGCAGTGTGGATATGGTTAAACCTTTATGATTTCAGATTGAAAAGGATTGATTGCTACTGTCATAGTTTATTTTGTAGTGTTACTGCTCATTATCCGTCTATTAGCATGTCGTGGTTTGTATTTCTTTTCATTTCATAACATTTTAGTGAATATCAGTAACATTTGTAATCTCACTTGCACTTGACTTCAATAATATTGGTATAGGGCCTTAAATAACTTGCCAACTCGTTACCAAAAGTAAACAACAACAGATTCATTACAGACGCCATTACTCAAGATGGTATTGATAAATTGAATGAGCCACCTTATTCCCCTCCTGAGATATTGTTCCTTCAGTTACAGAATTCTTTCCTAAGTTTTGAATTTTCCATCCCTCCATTATCCTTTTTATCATCATTTTGTCCTATCATATTTTTTTCTTAAGCCGAGGGCCTATCGAAAATAACCTCTCTACCTTTGAAAGTTGGGGAAAGGTTTGCGTGCACTCTACCCTCCCCAGACCCTAGTTTATGGGAGTACACTTGGTATTTGTTTTTCTAGGTCACATTTTCTTTTCAAATATAGTAATTTTTCTTTCCTGGTTCATTTCCCCATTCTTGTTACTTAATTATAGTTATTTTCTTCTAAAATACAGGTAAGGTGGTTTTTAAAGGAAACATTAGGTGGATCTATTTGTGTTATATACAACATCATAGTATGTTATTCAACTAGAGAAGATCTTAGTTCAATTCACAAATTAGCAAGGATATGAATAATAATGTATATTGTGATTGAGGACGTTGCAAAGCCCAGATTAAGCATAGAGTCAGTCTATTTCTCAAAGGGAACATGATGAAAATTTGCATGTACTATTATTTTTGAGTTATTTTTATCTAACATAGTGTTTTGAGACAATCTAAATAGAATAATGATGTATACTATGAATAGTAGATGTATGAGAATATAATTGTATTTTTCAATCAAAATTTGTAGTAAATATTAATTGTATAAACTAGACAAGAATGTTATGTTTTAAATGTGTTGTCATTGGGAGCAGGGATATAGATTGTGCAACTTATTTAGATGCGTATGTTCAAATTAGCAAAGGTAACACTTTATAAATGTTGCTTTAGAGAAGGTATCAATGGTTACACTTCAAAAGTGTGACCTCAAGAAAGTAAAGACCACATTTTTTAAGTGTTGTTATAGAGGTGCTACAAAAGGCTACGCTTGTGAAGCGTGCACAATAGTAAAACAAAGCCAACGTTCATAAGTATTGTTATATAGGTGCTACAAAAGGCTACGCTTGTGAAGCGTGCCCAATAGCAAAACAAAGGCAACACTTGTTAGTGTAATTTTATCAAATAAAAGTGTTGCCAACGACAAGCTGCAAAGCGTGACCTTTATACCTTAATGACCACGCTTTTTAAATGTAGCTAATATGGAAACGCTTGAAAAGTGTGGCCTTTGATCAAAGGTTACGCCTCTTTAGGCCACCCCTCTAAAAGTGTTGCCTAAAGTCCGAAAGTGTAGCCTTTGATAAAAGACCATATCTTTTGCTATTTTAGGCCACACTTGACAAGAGTGACAATATGACTAAAATGTTGTAGTGATTACTACAACAACTACTACTATTACGTATGTATTACTACTGTGTTATTATTCTTATTTACTGTTACTACTAACATTATGCATGTACTATTATTGTTACTAATATTATTATTTATTGATACATTATTATTATAATAATAATATAGTTAAAGTTTATTTATTAATCTTGTTCTAAACCTGTCACGTGGCTTCTCAATAGGTTGCCACTTGACTAATTGTGGTTCTTTATCCTCTACTTTATAATATATATAGATATAGATATAGATAGATTAGAGATCTAATATGAAAAAAAATATTTTTCTTTGTAAACCTTTCTAGGCTTATGTCTAATTTGTTCCTCACACCCCAATACTTAGCGAATGCCTCAAATTTTAGGATGTTTGCCTTGGGATGTTTTTGACTATGCCTTGCCCCATATCTGCCTTTTAAAACACTGATTGCAACCTATTCAATAGTATAGGATGACTTTTCATTTTCCTGTACCAATTCAATGATTTAAAGTTTGTTCAACTTTCAACAGTAAGACTTTACAATTTAATAAATTGCCAAGCAAGTGAATCATGATGGATCCATTAATATTCTCTTTAGTCTATCTTTTTTATCCATTAGTCAGGGGTTCCATTAGTGATATAGCTCATATGCTGACTCTCTTAACAATCTATACCGTGCTCATAAAGGATTCTTGGGCTGCTATCTTAGCATGTCCGAAATTGATTTTCGTAACAAGTATTTGGTTATGAAGGATGTATTTTTCTTTGTTTTTTAAAAGTTGAAGCAAAAAATGACTTTCTTCTTGTCCACTCTTGGAGTGAGTTTTTTCCCTGTTTTTAATTGTGAATCAACAGTAATTTTATTTTTTTAAAAAAATCATGAATAATTGATATTGTCTTCTAAATTGATAGGTGCACTTCACTGAGGAAGGAAAGACTCTTCCTTACGTTGTAGCTGATTCACCATGAGACCCAAGTGAAGAAGAAGTGTATGAGAAGATCGAAGAGGAAAGATAGAAGATGAGGCAGAGATCTAAGTAAAATAATTTTTGGTATTTCTCCGCATTCTAAAGCTTTTGAAGTAATCACCATCGCGTTAGGTTATTGCATTTTTATCTTACTTTCAGTAACTTGCAATTAAATTTTGGTAGTTACATTGTGCTTATGGCACCTAATGTATTTCTTCTTCTAATGTATATTGAAACTATGGGAGTCAATTTCGTCAAGTCTGTGAAATTTATAGTCTATTGGAAAGAGGAATATGTGTGTATATATTTATATTCTTTTTTTTGGATAGAAAGGGCAAGCATTAAATTAAACAATATACATAATCATTCTACAAAATTCTGATGCTTCAGTTAGGATTCAAAGATGGGTAAGTTTGGCATAACCTATCGGAATCATTAGTACAAATTCTACTTTTTCGTTCAAAAAAAGTTCCTGCGATGTTTGTCCAAATTGCTTCCTTTGCACACACCGATGGAACTTCAAAAAGTCTGTATTCATCAAAGTTGCAAGTCCTTGCCCCCTCTTTAGCTAGTACATCTGCTACTTCATTTTATTCTCTAAATTGTTCACTTCCGGGTTCCCTAGTCTTCTTAGCCTTGACCTGTACTAAAAAATCAAAGCATCGTAGTGGAGCTTCCCATTAGTTAGGATAGATATGATGTCTATTGAGTCAATGTTGATTTCTATGAAAAGGAAGTTATTCTATTCTACCATCCCGAGGCCTTCATTGAGAGCCATCAGTTCCATCATATTGTTGGTGACTTATAATGACCTAAAAAATTTGATAAAATATGTGAAATTTATTTATGTGATTTAACTATTTTACCCCTCTCCGTAGTTGTATTATGGTATTTCTGGGGTGTGGGGTTGATTGACATGGTTTTTGATGCATTTTAGTACCATTTATATGATATTGTGGTTTTTGATGGCTTTGAGAGCCTTATTTTGGATTTATATGAATATATTTTGATCCATGCAATGGATGGCTGAATAGACAGCACCAACAACTCCAAAATATCAATTTTAGGCTAGGTAGACCTTTGGTTTGGGTCCCGATGCACCCAAGCTCATTTTGATCTATTGGTCGAAAAGTTAGAAAATTAGATATATGGATGTGGGACCCACATTTGATCGAAATAATGTTAGATGGAAAATCTGACTTTGCTAGTAGATCCAAAATATCTATTTTAGGGTGGTAACATATTTAGTGTGATTTTACGTCTTTTAAATCTCATTTCGATTCTCATTTTGAAAAATTGTGATTTTGGATTTTAGGGGTCAACTTTGTCAAAATAATGGTTTCTTAAAAATCTAATATTGTCATCATATCTGGAACATCGAATTTAGTGTGGTTGCATAGTTTGTTTGTATGTATCGGACTTTGAACGAATTTCGAGCACCCCATCGAAGTCCGTTCGACTTAGTAGAAAAAAATCTGCACTATATATGACAGATAACAAGTTTTTTACCCCTTTTCGGCCCAATTTGTCCATTCATCTTGCTTTTTAAGAATTAAATCCTAAAATAGTGTGGAAGCTTAAAAGTGAAGCTTGTGGGAGCTTGGAAAGCTAGATTAATATCTATTTTTTGATTCTATTACGGATTTAAGGTAAGAATTCACCCTTTTCTTAGTAATTTCTTGATAAATTTCTCAAAATCTCAAAAATTGTAGGGCTTGATTTTAAATCCAAATTTCACTCTTTTTCACTTAAATATTATTTTTATATTATAATTACTAGTGTTTTATCAATTTAATCTTCAAAACAACCCCGATTCTTGATTTTAACTCGGATTTTAAAGATTTTATCCGATAAAGCTTAAAAATATTTTTTCTTTGATTTGAACCTCATTTTTGAATCGATTTGACTTGATTTTTTAGCTGTAGATTTCTAAAAATATGGAAAATACATTTTTGAAGTAAAGTTATGATTTTTCCCTTCTTGTTCGAAAACCCATTTTAGGGGTCCATTTTGACCCCGAATCAAAAGTAGTCAATATGGGTGTTGTTGGTTTTTTTTGACGCATTGATTCCATATTTGATATTTTTAGCAGAATTTGGAATTGTTTGTGAAAAGTACGGTCACAGGTTCAAAGTGTAGGGGACCGGTTTTGGCTTTCGAGGTAGGTTATGGCTTAACTCTTTCAGGCTGGGTTGGGTAGTAAATGATGATACACAATGCATGTTAAGTATGAGAACTAATCATGAAAATGGCTATCTATATATTGTGCCAATGTGGGGGCCTATATATGATGTAATTATCAAAATTGAGATATTATGTGATGTGTGTGACTGTGTGGAGTCCTATGTGATGTTAATAGCCCTGAATAAATATGGATAATTGTATTGTATTATTGAAATTCCTAATATGGTACCATTGGTGTATTGTGATATATTTATACTTATTGGTCTATGAGACATGTGGCAATTCATGGATGAAACAGAAATAATGATTAGACATTGGCTCACATAGTTGTGGAATTATATCATTGTGGTTGGTTATGGAAATATATCATGTGGTTGATTGTGTAAATACTCATTGTGATTGGTTGTGAGCATTACATCCTTATATCATACTCATTCATGAAACATTGGTACCACCGTGGCAACATCTAAGAAGCACTAGCAATAACTTTTATAAAACCCTCCTCGAGGTAAGTGTCGGAAAGGAGATATTATAATACTTTATAAAACCCTTTTTAGGGATATTCCAGAAAGGATATATGAGATATATGGATTGTATACGGGTTGGCGTACCCCTATGGGTTCTACGTTGGGAGGCTTGCCTCTGTAGGTGTATATGGGGATTGTCTGATGATCTCAGAGGTTGTGCGACGACCTCATGCATCATCATCATTATTACATATATTTCACTTACTTTATTATGTTTATGTTGTGTTGTACTGTCATATTGACTTGTCATCTATGTATTTGTCTTACCTTTCTTTTCTTGTATTTGATGACTTTGTATCTACATGTTCTCCCTTGTTCTACTTATATGTTACATAATGCATACTTGTATCTGTCTTGGTGTGTTGTGGTAATATATGTAATATATTAGAATTTTTAGTGCAAGCAGTATGAGCTATCATTGTGGGACATTTTCTGATTGCAGGTGACATGCCCTTAGTGTGTATCTTGTATGCTTTATTTTCTACTTTGCTCGGACAACCTATGATACTTACTGAGTACAAGTGGACAGTACTCATGCCTACTAGGCCCTTTCGGTGTAGGTCCTAGATTGAGTGTGCCTAAGCTTACTTGACTCGGGGGATTGTTGGAGCTTCTAAGGTAGCGGGACATTCATGGGTCCAGAGTTCACCTCTATCTTTCTATAGTGGTTATGTCTTTATTAGTATTTGGACACAGATATTATTCCTTTGTGGTTATTTTTCTGATGTATTTGACTCTTGGATTATATTAGTAGCTCTTACATTATTGACACTTGAGTTTTGGCATGTTTGGTATTTTGGATAAGTTCTTTCCGTATTGTTATGATTACTTGCATGGTTCAACTTCATTTTAGAAGCCTTACCTTGGGATATTTCTGTCTTTTACTCTTTTTGTATCAATTTGGGTAATAGGCTTACTTGTCAAGGTACGTCGCGACAAGTGTCTCATGACCCTCGTTTTTGGGTCATGACATGACTTTATGGAAACTTTTACAGAATCCCATCACCCATCCTCCATTGCTAGTTTTAACAACTCCATCTATCCCCCCTTGCCCAGATTGCCCACGCAAGAGCCATCAATATTTGGTTTAAGGGCATTGTTGCTGAAAGAATTCCATTTGATGCTAATAATCTCATAACTGGGAAAGGGATTATCCCTCTTGGTAAGATGCTTGTATTCCACTTCCTCAGAGTAAGCATGGTTGTAGTTGGAAGAGGTATTTTTGTTTGTGATGCCCCAGGTGCTTGTCACTAAAATTTTTGAGTTTTTGACACCACTGTCCTGGCTATGACTCATCTACGAGTCGTGACATATCATTATAGGTCATAGGACCCCAATCATAGGGTGTCTAGTAAAGGTAAACCAAGTCACTATCTTGACGACGAGGGGCTCCTAACGAGTCATAAAGACTCTAAATGAGTCGTATGATCCCATTCGTAGATAAACCAGTGTGTGCCCCAAGTGTTTCTATTTTAACTACGACTTGGATCCTATGAATTGTAGGGTCGCTTGACGAGTCGTATGGTGTGAATCGTAGGGTCACCAAAGAAGGGTCCTTCAGCTACTGTCTTGGCTATGACTCATGGTGGCGAGCCATAACATGTCCTCCCTTGTCATATAGTGACTCGTAGTTATTGATGGTAATTTTTCAACTTTTAATTAAGGGCACTTTGGACATTTCCCTCTTTCCCCAAATCATGGCCACAAATTAAAACCCCTTTAGGGGGTCATTAGCACTCCAAAACAAATTGAAACAACTTCTCAATCTCTCTCAAATTCTCTTAATCAAGATACTTAGGGTTTCTACAAAGTTGATCAATTAGAGACCCCAAGGGCAAATTCTCTCCATAACTCTTGACATTTCAAACATGTTACTTTTCCCTAACTATTACTTTATGAAAGCTTGTGTTTTAAATAGTTCTCCATGTGGTTTTGATGTTGGTTTTAGAACATGGGTTGAGGGTTTTGAATGATTGTTGTTTATGTGATGTTTCATGTTCTCATAAGCATTGGTTATATTTTAAATGGTGGTTTTGAAATCAATTTGATGTATGGATGTAGTGAATAAACCATGGGATTGTGATTTACCTAAATTTTGTGAATAGTGACAATTGAATTGGTAATAGCCCCAACCCAATTTTGTGGAAGTGGTTTTGAGTACGAGTAAAATTGAACGGAACTACATTTAGAACAATTACATAATGTAAAGAGGTTATTGAAACATAACGGTTTGCATTAATGAACAAAGAAAGTTGTTCTCTTGAGTTAATGGAATTCAAATGGCATGTTGATGTTACCTTGCAATTGTAATTAGTATGACAATACAAATAATATATGCCTAAAAGTGTATTGTGGTTCAATGAATGAGAATATGTGATAAATGTTTAATAGGGCTTATAAAGAGGGCTGTGTAGCTGGGCCATGAAAGTGGCAGTCCCGAGGGACCAATACTAGAAACCTCATTTTCCGGCGTGAGGATCTAAATGACCTGGGGTTCGAGTCCCCTTGCTTATGATTAGGTGGTTCAAGTCCACCTCATTATATGATTGGGAGGTTCGAGTCCTCCATAATATATTACATGATCAGGTTCTTAAGTTACCTCAGTATATGGTTGGGAGGTTTGAGTGTCCCGTGCATATATATATATATGATTATTCTCTGATTCATGTAGCTACACACGCTGGGGCCCAACTAGGAGAACTACGACAAGCAGATATGGAAGATGTTAGGCAATGGATAATGACATTACTTAACCCAGAAAAACAATCTGCTGCAAGAGCAATTAAGAAAGGATTTATTTCAGACGGATTATTGACAAGATATTGTAAGATAATTGGACATAAATATCCAGACCATCAATGTTCAAGA
>JAPEIP010000010.1:203611086-203639315 GCA_026120095.1 Capsicum chinense | reverse complement strand
AGTCTTAATCTTATATATACTTAGAGATATAGAAATTATAGATATTAAGAAAATAATATTAGAAAAAGTATTAGACTATGAAATTGAAACCATAAATTGGATAGCACAGAAGTGGAAACTGATAAGTTCTAACTATGTATTTAGTCAATTTTAGTGAAAGATAAAATGGTCAAATAACTTTTAATGAACATTTTAATAATCTAACTTTCAACTGTAGCTTCCTACTTTTAGAATAGAATATATATACACATAAAAGATAATTCTGTAGACTAATAATTTTTATTTTGATAAAATAGTATGTATTATTCATACTCAAATAACTGACATAGAATATGTCCATTTGAAATGTAAAATTAAAACGCAACTACATAAATTTGAATTACTTCATTCACTAATTCTATCATTTTTATTAATTAAAGGATTCAAAGAGTATTTCAATTTGAAATGTAAAATTGAAATAAAATGACAAAAATTTCATTTTTTTGAGACCTCTATGAGAATTCACAGCCGCTAATTTTTGTGTATATTAGATATATCTATCATGACCCAAAAACTAAGGGTCATGATGGCACTTGTCAGGGCAACCCTTGACAAGTAAGCCAGACATCCAAACTGATATGGAAGAGGAAAACAACACCAAAATTCCAAGAAAAGACTTCTAGAATGAAGTTCAACCATACCTATACAATGATAACGGAAACATACAGAGAAATGATACCATAAATCACCCCGAAACCTGGCGTCACAGTGTAAGAACAATCTACATATAACTCGATATCTTAAAATACAGTCGATAATCCAAGAAGGAACGTAAGTCTATCTCTGAATAAAAAAAAAGACATAAACTAGATAAGATGGGTAAGGAGATCGGCTCTGGAAGCATTGAGCGACCCCTACCTCAACAATACTCCAAGAACCGCCCAAAATTAGCTATCATGCCATGCACTCGTACCTGAATGTACACTGAAAGAGAAAGTAGGGATGAGTACGGTCCACTTGTACTCAGTAGGTATCATAGTTTGACTAGAAAAGTAGAAAATAAAGTATATAAAATATACACTATGGGCACATCACCTGCAATCAGAAATATTCCAAACGGTAGCCCACACCGTCTCCACTAACAATTCTAAATATCAATACATATATCAAGTACAAGTAAGGAAAAGAAGCACCTAAAGATAGACATCAATCAAATGTGAAAGTAGAACACAGAGGGTGCATAAAGTGTGAAATCAATGCAAATGATGATGATGATGATGATTGTGCAATAAGTCGGAGGTTCTCGTACAATGTCCATATGCACCTAACGAGCATTGCTCCTGAGGTAGGATCCATGGGGAGTTCCACAACCCATATACAATCCAATAACCAATATCAATACCAATACTGATTCAATATCCATAACTCCACACCGACCATGATCTTTGATAGAGGAATTTTAAAGATGTCACATTTCTGTCAGAAAAATAGTATTTCCAAGGTGATACCAATGCATCATGAATATATATATGATATGAGGATGTAATGGTCACAACCAAATCAGAATGAGAATTTCAAAAATCTAACCTATACATAAGCACGTGAGCTAAAAATCTACTCAATAAGCTAATCATTCTTGATCCAATATAGTCCATCTACCAGTAGAGTAAGATATGAAATATTATGCCATTGATACAACGTAAATATCAATTTAGGTAATTTCCACCTTGTAAAAAACAATCAAATATATAAATACCATGTTAACAACCTCATATAAGACCATAGACGGTCACACATAGCAAATAATGTCTCAAACCACCAATAACAACATCATAGGCCCCCACACCGGCACATAATAGAAACAACACCATTTTTATTACTAATACCCATGCACATAACATGTTCTTATATTAGTATTACCTACTCAGCCTAGTCTGAAGAAAATTAAGTCATAACCTACCTCGAATGCATAAAACTCAATCCAAACAGTCCTTAATGTGGAGCCTTCCCATCCCAAACAACCACAAAACCAACTAAAACATATAAATATAGAATCTATTTGTTAAAAGAAAGCCAACGGTACCTATATTATCTATTTCTGAGTCGGGGTCAAAATAGACCCTTGAAATGAATTTTTGAAAAAAGGGGCAAAATTAATTTTTTTTTGTTCATGAATACATTACCCATGATTCAAGGAAGTCATAGAATAAAACCCAAGTGAAAATGGGTTTAAAATGAGGTTTATAAGTTGAAGAAAACTATTTTAGGCCTTTCGAGCCAAAATTCCCAAATTTACTTTGAAATCATGTTTTAACAAACTTTAAATGACAAAAAATCAAAGAAAAATAATTGAAATGGGTATTTGGAGCTTACCCAAGCTTGAAAATGGAAGAAATCACCCCAAAACTATACAACCTAAAGCTCTAAGTCTAAAAATTGGTGGAAAATTGAGAAAAAAATCTATTTCTAATCAGTACTACCATCGACCGCTAAAGTGGTCAAATGGTCCCTTTAGTGGACTCAACAACAACACCAGATTTTCGAAAAGAGATTGTTTACACAAAATTAACCCCTGAGACCCAATTCCACAACTTTTTGAACTGAGGGTCGAAATTAGATTCAAAAGCCATAAACTCACACCAGCTATGATATTATTACAAAATCGATGTTTCAGATCAGTTAATGAAGTTCGTTTTGCCATCCCATATATAGAACAATAAATTTTAATTGAAGTCAACTATAATGTCTTTTTAATCTCCAAAAAAAATCATAAACTCGCACAAATTGCATCGTCATATATTGGGAACCACTCTAATTATTTTCATACCCCAGAAACACCATAAATCAACCATGGAGAGGGGTGAACTGATCAAATTACATACAAATAATTCAGAAAAATGAAGTCATTACATCATCCACCTCTAAGAATCTAGTTCATCCTTGAACTACAGGTAAGGGAAATACTTGAATCAGCTAAAAGTTAGTGACAACTACCACACATATCAGACTCGACCTCCCAAGTAACCTCATCTAGGAGTTGATGTCTCCACTGGAGCTTAACCACTAGAATATCTCTAGAGCACAATCGCCTAGCATCCCTGGATAGAATAGAGATGGGCTCCTTAATAAAAGACAGCCACTCATCTAGAAACATGAATAACTAGATGAACAACTGATGAATATGGGGGCAATGGTAACTCATAAGCTACATCCCCAATAGTCCAAAGAATCTCAAATAGACCAATATACCTGGGGATAAGCTTACCCCTCTTCCCAAACCTTATTACGCCATTTATGGGTAAAACGTGAAGGAAGACTCAACCACCAACACCAAATCTCAATGCATGAAGTCAACGATTTGCATAGCACATTTGCCTACTCTAAGACTCTCGAAGTCTATCCTGAATGAACCTAACTCTATCCAAATACTCGCGAAGCATATTCGTACCTCGAGGTATAGTCTCATTAAGCACAAACCAACCAACTAGAGAGTGATATTGCCTACCATATAAAACCTTAAAAGAAGCCATATATTACTAGAATGGTAGTTATTATCATATGCAAACTAAGCCAAAGCTACATGTTGCTCCCACTAACCTCTAAAGTCCATCACACAAGCATGAAGAATATCCTTCAAAACTTGAATAGTCTGCTCTGACTGGCCGTCAGTCTGGGGGTCAAAAGTTGTGCTAAAATCAACTACTCCTAAAAAGCCTTCCAAAAATGAAATGTGAACACTGAACCTCTATCTAAAATGATAGACACTGGCACACCATGAAAATGAACTATCTCACAAATATAACTAAGGGATAACTTTTCAGCACTAAAAGAAACCTAAACATGAATAAAATGAGAAGATTTGGTCAATCAATCCATGATGACCCAAACACTATCAGAACTATGAGAAGTACGAGGCAATCCAGTCACGAAATCCATAGTGACTTGTTCCTATTTATACTCGGGAATGGATAACCTCTAAAGTAAACCACTATGCCTCAAATGCTTGGCTTTCACCTGCTGGCAACATAGACAACGAGCTACAAAATATGCTATATCTTACCACATACCATCCTACCTTTAATGCCATCTCAGATTATAATATATCCTGGTCACTCCTAGATAAATAGAATACCTTGAACAATGAGACTTCTCCTATATCAATATCACCCAATCACCCACTCTCATCACATAAACTTAACTCCAATCCTCAAAACACCATCACAATCAAGTGAGGCTTCCTTAGCTTCACCACTCAACACCTTATTCTGAATTACTCTTAACCCAACATCATTAGATTGAAGAGTCTGAATCTACTCTATCAAAGAAGATCTAGCCTCCATGAATGCCAAAACTCACCCTAGTGTCAAAATATCCAGCCTAACTATCTGGTTAGCTAAAGACTGAACCTTTAAGGCCAAAGGCCTCTCCTGGTCAAAAAATGCACCAAGATACCCATTCTAGTCAACTTCTGGCTTAAGGCATCCACAACCACATTAGCTTCCTAATGATAGATAATAGTAAGGTCATAGTCCTCAAGCAACTCAAGCCAATGAAGATACCTTATATTATAATCTCATAGGTAAAGGAATACTAAAGTCTATGATGATCTGAGCAGATCTCATAATGGACTCCATACAAGTAGTGCCTCCACAACTTCAAAGCAAATAAAAATATGCACAACTCTAAATTATGGATACATAATTTTTCTCATGGGGCTTCAACTGATGAGTAGCATATACAATCACCTTATTCTTCTTCATCAATACAATACCTAACCTAACACCAAAAGCACCACAAATGATGGTAAAACCTATGCCCTCCTTGGGCAAGGTCAAGATAAAAGCTGAGGTCAATAAATTCTTGAGCTTTTGAAAGCTCACCTCACAAACATCAAACTATTATAAAAAAATCTTCTTTTGAGTCAACTTACTGATATGAGTCACAATAGATTAAAAACCCTCAATAAAGTATCAATAATAGCATACTAAACTAATAAAATCCAAATCTCAATAGGAGAAGTAGGCCTAGCCTAATCACTAGCCGCTGCAATCTTGGTTGGATCAACCATGATACCATCCTTGATCACCATATAACCTAAGAAAGAGATAGAATCCAACCAAAACTTGCACTTAGAGAACTTAGCATATAACTTCTTATCTTCTAATCTCTGAAGCACAATCTGCAAATGCTGCTCATAGTTAGCCTCACTCTTTGAGTAAACCAAGATATTATCTATAAGTACAATTATAAAAGATTATAGAAATAATTAGAACACCAAGTTTATCAACTCCATGAATGAGAAAAGGGAATTAGTCAACCCAAAAGTCATGACAAAGAATTCATAATGATCGTATTAAGTCTGAAAAGGTGTTTTTGGAATATCACAAGCTTTAATCCTTAACTGGTGATACCCAAACCTCAAATAAATCTTTGAAAATATTGAAGCACCCTAAAGCTAATTAAACAAATCATTAATATAAGGAAGAAGGTACTTATTCTTAACCATCACGTTATTTAACTTCCAATAATC
Source organism: Capsicum chinense (assembly GCA_026120095.1). NCBI lineage: Eukaryota > Viridiplantae > Streptophyta > Magnoliopsida > Solanales > Solanaceae > Capsicum > Capsicum chinense. Next base: position 203,633,806 of record JAPEIP010000010.1, on the reverse strand, counting down.
AATATACATACGCATAGACCTATTCTTTTTCTTCATAAATAAGATAGACGCACTCCAAGATGATAAACAAGGTAGGATAAATCCCATATCCAACAACTTCTGCAACTAATCCTTAAATTCCTTAAACTTTATAGGGGAATCCTTTAAGGAGAAATAGAAATGGGCTTAGAGCCTAACTCAACATCAATAGCAAAGTCAATATCATGATTCAGAGGTATACCAAGCAAATCTATGGAAAAAAAATATTACCCTAATGGCATGCAAATCTTATTTACCCTAGAAGTAACCTTAGATGGACAATCCTTCTGCAGATGACCAGTCTGACCACATTTAAAGTACTTATTCCTCTCTTTCTCACAAAAATCATAATGCATCTAACCATAAATATACAAAGAGGATATAACGGAGTTGGCTGAGCCCCACTAGACTGAGACTGGGCTCCTGGTACGCTAAACCCACTATCATATTAAGAACAACTGTCACTTGACAACTTCAGGTAAGGAGCAATAGTCGTAGAGTAGGAACCAGAATTGCCCCACTTCTTCTTATACTACTTCCCACCATCTCTACCACTTTGTTATTGACCTCCATCCTAATTCGAGTAATGAAACTTCTTACTCAACCTTTTATTCATCTCTTCTTGCTTTTTTTTTCTTTTCTCACTTGTTGCATATATACCACAAGTCTAGAGATATCCATATCCTTGTTCAACAAGGCAGTCTTGCTCTCTAAGATCAACTCATGGGAAAATCTAGAGGTAAACTTCCTTATTCTAGTCCTCATGCTAGATACCAAATCAGGATCATAACATGACAACTAGATGGCAATCACTGCTATTCTAGATGGTAGTCTAGGGTAGATAATATCATGAATCATGCAAGGTTGTCTACACTAGACTGCCATGATTCCCACGAAAACTACTAAAATCTATGCCTAAGGGAATGCAACTACTAAACTCACCCTAATGGCACATCCTCTTAGCATCTCATAAGAAGCTCAAAAAATAGGCTCATTCATCTTTGCATAATCCACTATACTATGAAATGATGCCCCTAACATTACAATCTAGGTAACATCTAACTAAAGTAAATATCTAATCCTATCACGAACTTTTAAATCTTTTCAGACTCAGTGAAAATACTACAAGAAAATATCTACTCAAGGCATGAAAATTTCCCTCATACTCTACAAAAGTCATGGAGCCCCAGTCCAAGTGATCAAACTCATCTCTTATCTAATCCCTCGGACTGAATGGCACAAACCTGTCCAAAAAGGCCTTAACAAATTGATCCTATGTTATTTCTAGAAAACCCAAAGATATACAATAAACAAGTGACCTCCAACAATCTCTGGTTGCATATCTTAGCTGGCAGGTAGTGTAAGCAACCCCATGCGACTCAAGCAATCTAAGGTTATGGAACTTCTCATGAAAATCAATCAAGAACTCATAGGCATCCTCACCTAAAACTCCACAAAACTTGGATGGACCCAAACAAGTGAATTTCTCAAACCAGTTCTAATCCTCAAAAGACATAATTGTACCTGTAATAATAAGAGTCATGGTGAATCTGGTTGGTTGAGGTCCCACTTGAGGGGATAACATAGATGAAGGTTGAATACCTAATCTCAAAATACCACACTTAGATACCAGCATAGAAGAAGAAATAATACTCGAAGTCTATAGAGTACCATAAGTTGATGTCGATACTACTTGAGTATCCACACATAGAGTCGGAGGAACACTAAAATACCCCACAAGCTCCTAAATAAGTTTCCAACTTTTAATCCTATGTTTAAAAGACCCTAAGTAATTATTTTAAAACATATATAAGTATCATGATCATTTACCTTATGTGTAAAGTGTTTTCTATGTGAATCATGGTCATAGGAAGCACTTAGGGAAAATTCGAGTTGAGAACACTTGTATCGATTGAGTTTTAGCATCTAACACTATAATGGTCACCTTTAAATGCGTGTAACTTCTAGAATATAATGATTCAGGTGGACTACTATATATCTAGTGAAAGTTCTTCAAGTCTTATTTCCAATGTATCTAATTTCACCTTAATTCAATATTGGAGTAGAAAGTTACGCTTGTTTTACCTGGGAGTGTCTGTCTGAGAGAAAAGGTGACGACTAAGTTGATAAGCCATCAACTAGTTGATAAGATATCAAATTAGTCGCCATTCTTAACAAGAAAATATCCCATATCACTTAGGAATGGTGGCGACTAATTTTACAAGCCATCAACTAGTTGATAAGTTATCAACTTAGTCGTCAACCTTAACCAGAAAGTGTTCAAGTCAAGATAGAGATTGATGACTAAGTTGATAAGTTATCAACTAGTTGACAAGATATCAACTTAGTTGTTAATTAAAAATTACTATAATTTTTATTCAGTTTATTTAGGGGTATTTTGATCTTTTCCTTACCTCAAACCCTACCCACACTACTTAAATCACCCTCTAAATAATAGTTTCATATCATTAGTTAGTTTTCAATGTTTATTCTCCTCTCCACTATCAGAAGAAAATAAATTTGGTTTTCTTTTCAAAGATCAACTGCCAGGGATCCAAATTCATATTCTCCTTCAAGAAATTAAGAAATTTAGGTATATGGGATTTGAGCAAGGATAACCTTTCATCCTTATGCCAAGCATATTTGTTCTTTACAATTAAATATATGATATTTTCAATTAAGGTTCATACCCAAGTTTTATGTGTTTGAGATTACGGCATTATCATGTGATTACAAATTTAGTTTGCACAAGAATTTACCTTTACACATATTTTTACTTACATGATGCTACTATGAGATGAATTTTATTATTTTGACATGAAGTTTGATGAATTGATAAAAGATTTCAATTCTAACATTGAATTTAATATTTTGATATGAAGTTTCTATGATATGAAGAATGATTTCAAGTTCAAGCACAAGTTACTGAGTTTACAAGAAGTTTAAGCTTATAAGCTCAAGTTACAAGTTTTACAACATGATTAAAGTTCACCTTGATCTTATGATTTAAGATAAAACATAAAATCCATAAGTTTCCTCATGAATATGATTTAAGATAAAACATAAAATCCATAAGTTTCCTCATGAATATGATTTAAGTAAGAGAAGCATAGTTGGTTTTCAATTTATAAACCCATATACTATTTTAAGGTGAATTTCAAAAGTATGAGTATATAAGTATATGTTTTGGGATAGTATTTAGCATCGATAGGGGAATTTAGGTTTAGCACATCTCCAAAAACTACGTGCCACCTTAGGTTTATGTTTAGGGGCCTCGCCTGAGAGTGTCCCCTTCTTTACCCAATATGGGATAAGTATAGTGATCACTCTAAGTTAAGATTTTATTCTGACGCCAAGGGAATAATATCTCTCCTCAATGTAGGTAAGACGTTGGACTCCATGATAGCTTACATGGTTTATGTCGGTTATAAGAGTATCTCACAACAAAAGAATAAGCAAAGATCTTAGAAACTAAGTGTAATGACTCACTAAGCTTATTAGATTATACTTTATTATTCATAATTTTTTATATCTAGGCTTTTATTTTATTCATGATCAGGGTGAGTTCTTTACACTTAGCATTCATGATTTAAAAGTATGTTCAGTTTTAGTTTTACTTATCGTATTCACCCCCATAAACTCAGTATTTTCTAAAGTACTAACCGAATGTACTGATCATATATATGTGTCTTTGGCTATATTGATTTATGATATAGGTACTAGTTGTAGCCCACAACACCATGATCAGACAGAATACAACTTCCATCCAGCAAATGATGAGTTTTCTTGATTCGAGGACTTGAGTCAACTCTAGTTCCAGTATTATATTTTTGTCCATTCATATTGATTAGGGGTGACGGAGGGTTATATCCCTGGTATCTATAGTGAGTACTAGTAGAGGCTTTATAGACAGTCAGTTGAAGTTGATGTATTTAGTTTCAGTTTCCTTTGCATATCTAGTATTGTGATCTTTTGTTTAGTTTTGTATTTAACAAGTTCAGCTAATGACATCTCTTCCACTTATTATTTTATTTTTATATATTTTATTCAGTTACTCATGAGTTATTCTAGTATCATGGGTCAGCTTAGGATTACTTGTGGTTGGTTTTAAACATCGTGTGACGTCCAGGGGTAGCCTCGGGGCATTACAATATTAGTATCTGAGCATATATTTTAAGTGACCTATGGTGTATATGAAATTATTTCAAGTAGAGTCTTCCGAAACATTACAAAGACATCTGTACTTTTCTTAAGAGGCTATTAGGCATTTAAGAAATATCTCTCTTTTTTATTCTCTAGATCATGCAATAAGGTTGTTCTCTCAGAAACTTCTGTTGATTTATGTGTTACTCCATAATTCTCTATCTATGACTTATTCTTAAGATAATATGAGTATTAAATTCCAATTCCACCTGAGATGATGCTATCAGATTTACTATCAGTAACTTCAGAAATTGCACCAAGGGCTTCAGAGGAGCCCACTAGTGTGTTTAAGTCCTTTAATTTGAAAGATTATGTCCTTATCGTTATGAGTTATGCATTCAAGGAAGAATATGCTATGTAATTAGATTTTTCTTCAGCCCTTCATTACAGATAACATTCATAAAAACAGAGAGCATGTACCTAGAGTATTGAATATAGTTTTTATTAAGGGATAGTGTAACTTAAGGTGTTATTATTCGTAAGTAGTGAAGCATCCTTAGAGTTAGAAGTATGTATTTAGAAGTATAGTTACAAGAAAAGTTTAGGTTAGCATTTGGTTGAGTGTAAATTGACAAATATATGTCTGCTATTAGGTAGAATTGAGGTAATATGTCCTTGTGTCGTAACTAAGGGATAGTGAATGTGGTGTAGGTTTCATGGTGAAAGGTAGAGAAGGAGTAATTATTTAAGGTAAATTATGGTATGTTTAAAGTAGGAAAGGAGTTCTTGATGGTATTTAATGGTGTTAAAAGACTATAGGTTATTAACAAAAGTAGTATGTTGTTAAGGATTTTTAATGTGGATTCTCTTTGTTGTTGTGAAAGAGAAATTGGTTGATGCTTGTAGTTCTAGGAGTCTAATTTATATATATATGTATGGATAACTAGTAGTGATGTGTTAAAGGAGGATATGCTAATGGATTATAGTAAGATAGACCATAAGATTATGATCAACTATTGTAATTTTGAGGTGTCAGTGGACTAGTGTTTCTTAATGTTTTTCCAAGAAAGAATGGTGTGTGAGGTTATGGTTAATCTTGTTTAGCACTAGAATCTAATCTTGAACAGTAAATGATCATCAAGGTGGAAATAATTATTGCTTGGGATAGTGATGAACAATGAATGATCATCAAGGTGGAAATAATGATTGCTTGGGATAGTGATGTTAGTTATATAAAATGTGAGCTAGTAGGCTTGGAATAATATATGCAAGAGTTTAAGTTCACTTATTTCACAATTAAGTATGATGGAGTAAGTATGATGTAGAGGTGTAACCAAGGTGATATAGGGCTGCATTGTTTTCTAAGTTTTTAAAGTGTCATGTGTACTTAGATAGTACCATGAGTTGCTATGTCATGTGTGCTTAGATAGTACCCATGAGTTGCTGAGGTGAAGAAGTCTAGTGATAAAGTATATGGTGTTCTTGATAGAAAAGTTGAGAGTTATAGGTTGACTATGTTAAGTCTTTTAGTATAATTTTGATTCTCATGGTTTAGGGAAAAATATAAGTTTATGGGTGTGATATTAGTAAGTTATGAAGAAAGGGTAGATTATGTGCTTAGATAGATAGGTATGTTGGTAGAGAAGAGTGTAAGTATATGATGATGATTATTGAAGCTAGAGAAAGTTAGGGAAAGTATATATTAAGGGAGTGTCCAGGAATGAAGCTAGTATTATCCAGATATAGTTTATTCATGTGAGTTTGAGCATTTATGTGTAGACCGTTAGAGCAAAGAAATTATGGCTCGGTCTTAAGGATACTGAATAGACCCATAATCTTAGAAGGGCTTTAATTTAACGGGGAGATAATAGGATGAAGAACCAAGTCAAGTTTTGACAATTAGATTATGATGAATGTCAATAAGAGTTATGATGAGATATTGATACTTTCTTTCTCTAGCATATTCCTTTCCTTCGATTTCAGTCATTATAGCACCTTATCTATGTCTTGTATGATAGAGCCACGACTATGACCAATGCTTATACACTTTATGCATATTCAAGTTTATTCTTAACTCCTAGTAAAAAAGTAACAGCTTCACTCTGCGATTCAAGTGACCTCTCATAAATCTATAAACTCCAGTCCTATATTGAGTAGCATATGATAAGTATGAACCTATGTTTCAGAGTATGCTCAGTTCTTCAGTTCTCAAAATTCATGGTACACCCTTAATGACCAGTGAAATTCGCATTATGTTATATATGCCTTCAGTTTAGAACTCTTTAATGAATCCATGCTTCTGGTAATATATCCCTCAAACCTCAAGTAAGTGTCAAAGTTATGTTTAATATTGTTTCATGATTTAGGTCCTCATGTTCTATCCTTTCAGTGACTCTCTTCTTATTTTAAGATAGTGGTAATTAAAATGGATGAGCAATGTTTTAGATGAGAGAGACTAGATGACCCTTCTTAAGGAATTATTGTATTTTTATCTAAGGGTATAAGTGTGAAAGAAGAGAGATGCAAATCTTTGGTATACCATAGTTAGTTGAGAATTCTAGGTGTGTATTCTTGAGGATAATGCATGAAAGTGATTATTGATAGAGGTATTACAGAGTATGAGTAAATTCCAAGGATGGTTGGTTTCCTAGAAGTTCATATGTGGTTATAATTATAGGCTTGAATGTCATATTGGTATATAAGTGGATGAATGCATTGTACGCTAGTAAATTCCCAATTAGAGCTTGGAGTTTTTTTTTTGAAGTGGTAAGTGGTGTTATTCTTAAGATGAGAGCTTTGAGAAAACATAGATATTGAATCCTATGGTTTATACTAGTATTATGGCGTTATGTATAGTATCTTGGGATTTTGAGTTAGGCTTAAACATGGTTAGAGTATGTAGTTCAACTCAGACTTTGTTTAGGGTAGATATATGTACCCATGTAACAGTTATAAGTTGCATCAAATGAAGTGTAGTACTTAAGAGGAAGAATATAGCTGAGAAAAGTATTTAAGAAGTGTGACTAAACTTGAAAGTTAGCAGTTACATGCATTGCGTAAGACATAGTAATCCTATTCTAGTTTCTGTTCTATATGCCTATATCCTATGTTATAGAGTTGTATCCATGTTTCAATTCCTTATTCGAATTTCATACTCAAATCTTAACCAAAATTCTTTCCCTCAATTGTTATTAGAAGTTATGGTAAAGAGGGTTTGAGGAAACTTATATTTCATTCTTAGTAACTCTTGGAGATTCGATCACATTAGTTATTACTTCACAGTTCCAAATGTATGATCGCATCATGAACATTTCAAATGAGTTCTAAGCTCTCTACATGAGTCAACTCCTTATGCTAATTAATTCAACTTAGAAATCAGCTTCATGATTAAAGTGTTATCATTTCAGCTCAGTTATATCATTCATTAGCCGACATGTCATGTCTGTATTATTCCATAAAATTCCTACGTATATATTCTTGTTCCATATGTATCAGCTAAGTCATTGTCCTGTCAAGAGGTGATTTCAGTTATGAGACACGATAAATTTAAGAAAAGTTTGTTTCAAGATAGTAACTACATCTTTTCGTGTGAATCCTAGTCTTCATTCGAGGACGAATAATCGCAAGAGGAATATATTGTAATACCCTACAAGCTCCTAGATAAGTTTACAACTATTCATCCTATGTTTAAAAGCCCCTAAACAATTATTTTAAGACAAAAATAATTTTCATGATTATTCACCTTGTGTGTAAAGTATTTTTGATGCGAATCATAATCATAGGAAGCACTTAAAACAAATCGTGTTGAGAACACTTGTATCGATTGAGTTTTATTATTTAATCCAACAAGAGTCAACTTTAAATGAGTGTAACTCCTAGAATAGAATGATTCATATGGCCTAATATATATCAAGTGAAAGATTTTGGAGTCTTATTTCCAACGTATCCAATTTCACCTTAATCCGATATCGGAGTAGAAAGTTATGCTCGTTTACCCGGGAGTGTTTGTTTGAGAGAAAAGGTGATGACTAAGTTGACAAGCCGTCAACTAGTTGATAAGATATCAACTTAGTCGTCAGCCTTAACAAGAAAATATCCTATATCACTTAGGAATGGTGATGACTAAGTTGACGAGACGTCAACTGGTTGATACGTTATCAACTTCGTCGTCAGCCTTAACCAGAAAGTGTTCAAGTCCAGCTAGAGGTTGACAACTAAGTTGATAAGTTATCAACTAGTTGACAAGATATCAACTTAAATGTCAATTGAAAATTCCTGCAATCTTTTTTCAGTTTCTTTAGGGGTATTTTAGTCTTTTTCTCACCTCAAACCCTACACCCCTGACGTAAATCACCAAATGAATGATAGTTTCACATCATTAGTCAGTTTTCAACGCTTATTCTTCTCTCCACTATCAAGAGAAAAGAAATTAGGATTTCTTCCCAAAGTTTAAATTCCAAGGATCCAAATTCATGTTCTTCAAGAAATCAAGAAATTCAGGTATGTGGGGTTTGAGCAAGGATAACCTTTTACCCTTGTTCCCAAAAGTTTGTTTCTTTTGCAATTAAATTTATGATATTTTCAGTTAGGGTTCATACCCAATTTTTATGTTTTTGAGATTATGGCATTATCATGTGATTAAAAGTTTAGTTTGCACAAGAATTTATCTTTACACATGTTTTTACTTACATGATTGCTATTATGAGATGAATTTCATTATTTTGACATGAAGTTTGATGAATTGATAAAAGATTTCAATTTGAGCATTGAATTTGATATTTTTTATATGAATTTTCTATGAGATAAAGAATGATTTCAAGTTCAAGCATAAGTTACTAAGTTTATAAGAAGTTTTAGCTTATAAGCTCAAGTTACAAGTATTACAACATGATTAATGTTCAGCATGATCTTATGATCTAAGATAAAATATGAAATCCACAAGTTTCCTCATGAATATGATTTAAGTAAGAGAAGCATAGTTGGTTTTCAGTTTATAAACCCATATGTTATTTTAAGGTGAATTTCAAAAGTATCAACATATAAGTATATGTTTTGGGAGTAATATTTTGCACCGAGAGGAAAATGTGAGTTTAGCGCATCCTATTCTCCAGAAACTACGTACCACCGTAGGTTTAGGTTTAAGGGCCTTGCCAGAGAGTGTCCCCTCCTCTACCCAATATGGGATAAATATAGTGGTCACTCTAAGTTAAGGTTCTAGTTTGATGGCAAGGGTAGAACAGCTTCCCTCAATGTGGGTAAGACATTTGACTCCATGATTGTTCACATGGTTTATGTCGGTTATAAGAAAATTCCACAAAGAAAGCATAAGTAAAAATTTTAGAAACTAAGTGTAATGACTCTCTAAGCTTGTTAGATTATGCTTTATTATTCATGATTTTTGATATTTCACCATTTAGTTTTGTTCATGATCAAGGTGAGTCCTTAACACTTAGCATGTATGATTTGAAAGTATGTTTAGCTTCAGTTTTACTTATTGCATTCACCCCCACATACTCAGTACATTTAAAAGTACTAACCACATATATGTGTATGTGGCTACATTGCTTCATGATGTTGGTACAAGTTGTAGCCCACAACACCATGATCAAACTGAATACAACTTCCATCCAGCAGGTGATGAATTCTCTTGATTTGAGGACTTGAGTCAACTCTAGTTCTAATATTATATTTTTTTTTCAATCATATTTATTAGGGATGGCTGAGGGTCATGTACCGACTACCTATAGTAAGTATTAGCAAAGGCTTCAGATACAGTTAGTCAAAGTTGATGTAGTTAGTTTCAGTTTTCTTTGTATATCCAATGTTGTAAGCTTTTGAATAGTTTTGTATTGATCAAGTTCAGCTAATGACATCTCTTCTTCTTATTATTTTTAATTTTATGTATTTTATTTAGTTGCTCACGAGTATGCCTGTATCATAGGTTAACTTAGGATCCCTTGTGGTTCTAAGCAGCGTATGAAATCTAGGGGCTAGCCTCAGGGCATTTCAAACACCATAGGCAGGCTCTAGCACAGATGGAGGTACAACACTCAGAGCTGAAGAAACACCAGGTACACTCAAAGGAACAACTTCCAAATGAGTCAGCAAACAAATCAATAACCCCGCCAAGACTGGGGTAGACAAAATTTGTAGAACCTGAGTAGATATCATATCTTTAACATACTCTACCTAAGGCTCATGGGATATCCCCTTAGTACTACCTTTGGAAGGGTCTGAACCTCATACCTGTCTCTACTTTGGGCTCGTCCACAACTTGCCATCTTCCCTCTAGACTGGTCTATCTCCTTGGATGATGGCTTAGCATCTCTAGCCTCACAGAATCTAGTCCTTACCATCTGCACAAAAAGAGTAAAACAAAAAGTAGAATACAAGGTATGAAAGATTCGCATGATAAGGAACAAAAGAAGGAACTTTCATAAAAAATACCTTATAGCCTCTCAAAGATAGATACGAACATCTATGTACCGATCTGTGAGACTCTACCAAACACTTTGCTCTTACACTAATGAGATTAATGAACCTGGCTGCTCTGATAACAATTTGTCACGATCCAAAAATTAAGGGTCATATGGAACTTGTCACGGCAAGCCTTGACAAGTAAGCCTAGCATCAAAACTGATATGGAAGAAGAAAACAACACCAAAATCCCACGATAAGACTTTTAGAATGAAGTCAACCACGCATATACAATAATAACGGAAACATACATAGCAATGATATCATAAATCACCCAAAAACCTACTATCATAGTGTAAGAACAATCTACATACAACTTGGAGCTTGAAACTACAACCAATAATCCAAGAAGAAACATAAGTCCGTCTCCGAATACAAACAAGGCATAAACTAGATAAGATGGATCGGTTCTGAAAGCATAGAGCGATCATTGTATCAAAAATACTCTAAGCACCACCCAAAATCAGCTACCACATGGTGCACTTGTACCTGGATCTATACCAAAAGGGCACAGTAGGGATGAGTACGATTGACTTTTACTCAGTAAGAAATAAAATATATAAAATACACACTCTGGACATGTAACCTGCAGTAAAAAATGTCTCAAACAGTAGCCCACACCATCTCCACTAATATTTTTAAATATCAACATATATATCTAGTACAAGTACGAAAAAGAAGCACCAAAAGATAGTCAATAAATAAAACACATAAGTACAACACAAAGAGGGCATAAAGTATGAAATGCAATACAAATAATGATGGTATAATAAGTTTAAGGTTATCACACAACCTTCGATAAACCTACCGAGCGTTGCTCTTGAGGTAGGACCCATGGGGGATTCCATAACCTATATACAATCCAATAACCAATACCAATACCAATTCAATATTCATAACTCCTCTCTGGCTATGATCATTGGCAGAGGGTTTCTAAAAATATCACATTTCTGTTATAAAAATCAATATTTCCATTATGGTATCAGTGCCTCAAGAATATATATATGATATGAGGATGTAATGCTCACAATCAAACTAGCATGCAAATTTTAAAATCCAAACAACACATAAGCAGGTGCGCCAAAAATTCACTCAAAGTCAGCCATTCATGATCCAATATAGTCCAAGTACCAGTAGAGTAAGGTATGCAATATTATGTCATTGATACGACATAAATCCCAACTTAGACAATTTTCACCAAGAATAAAAATAAACAAATATATTAATACCAGGCAAACAACATCATATAAGACCACACATGGTCATAATAGCAAATAATTTCTCGAACCATCAATAACAATACATAGGACCCCATACGGGCATATAACAGGAATAACACTATTTTTATATCTAATACTCATACCCACAAGATGTTTTTATATCATTAATAACTACCTAGTCCAGTATGAAGAAATTTAATCCATAACCTACCTCGAATGCAGAAAACTCGATCCCAACAGCCTTCAACATGGATCCTTCCGTTCTCGAACAGCTTCAGAATTAATTAAAACATACATATATAAAATCTATATATTGAAAGGAAGTCAATAATATACATATTGCCTATTTTTTAGTCGGGGTCAAAACGAACCCCGAAAAAGTTTTTTAAAAAAGAAGGAAAAAATCAGAGGTCTTGTTTGTAAATACATTACCCATGATTCAAAGAATCCATAGAAACCAAGTAAAAATGGGTTTAAAATGAGGTTTAAAGTTAAAGAAAACTATTTCAGGACTTCCCGGGCAAAATTTTCAAATTCACATTTTAAATAATATTTTAACACGCTTTAGATGACAAGAATTAAAGAAGAACAATTGAAATAGAGATTTGGAGCTTACCCAACCTTTAAAATGAAAGAAATTGCATAAAGACTCTAAAACCCAAAGCTCCAAGTCTCAAAAATGGTGAAAATTAAGAAAAATCCATGTATATATAGTACCACCATTGACCACTAAAGTGATCAAATGGTCGCTTTAGTAGTCACCGCTAAAGCGGTCATGTACCGCTTTAGAGGTATCCGCTTGCATGCCAATCTGCTAAAGAGGACCAAGGATCGTTTTAGCGGCCTCCGCTAAAGCGAACAAGTCCTGCTAAAGCGCCCCTTCTCCACTGGGGTCGAGTCACTAAAGCGGTTAAAGTGGAGCTTTAGCGCCCACTACTGAAAAGGCCAAAATAGCATTGTAGCGGCTGTACCAGCTTAGTGGGGCACCAGCTGAACTTGGAAAATATTTCAAGTTTTCGCCAATCCCTCGGGATTCATCCAGAATCTCAAAAATACAAACGAACTATGAGATCCTAACAAATCAGATGCTCCGCACTCAACGACAATATCAAATTTTTGAAAAAAATGTTGTTTTTACAAAATTGACTCCCGAGACCCAGTTTGATAACTTTTCGAATCAAGAATCGAAATGAGATATAAAAGCAAAAAAATTACATCAACTGTGTTATCAACTCAAAATTGATGTTTCGAATTTTTTGGCATAGTCTATTTTTTCATTTGATGCATAGAATAATAAATGTTGACGAAAGTCAACTATAAAGTCTTTTTAACCTCCAAAAAGTCACAAACTCATATTGTAATGCATTGGGAACCGTTTCAATCATCCCCATACCCTAGAAACACCACAAATCAATCAGAGAAAGGGGTAAAATAGTCAAATTATATTACAATAAATAAATTTCAAAAATTAAGTCATTACAATATACCTATTTCTATAAATTTAATCTAATAACTATATAATACTATTCAAATAAAAAAATTATATTATGTTATTTTATACATTTCAAAGATAAAAATTTGAATAAATAAAATATATACTTTTGATTACTATGAAAAATCATCAGATGATTAAAATGAGGAGAAAATCTTGATAATATACTGTAATTAGACTAGCAAGGAATTTTTTTAGTTTTTCGTTCTTTCTCAAAATCAATCGTATGTGTGTTAGAATTTCAGTTAATCGATCTTTGATTTAAAAGTACTCACTAACCAAGTTCACTTAATACAAATTACAGAAATTATATGCAGATTAATATTTATAAATTAAACCTCCATTTGGTACAATAGAAATAATGAATAGAACATAACTAAGTGATATACTAACACGTTAAACTATAGATGAAATTTTTTATGAAATTTATGCAAATTTACCGTATAAATACTTCTATTGCTTATGTTGTTTACAATAAAATAAGAATTATTTGTTTCTCTATTTTTGTCTGCATCTTGATTTATTTGAGCAAAATTTCATCGAAAATAAAAAGTGGAGAGAAAAATTTCTCTTTTCTTGTTATACACCTCATTTCGCGTCTGTAAAATATTTATTCTTCTTCCTGTAAAATACTTGCCCGTCTTCTCATAAGTTTGTTAAATCTCAAAAACTTCACCTTGATTAAATCCTCCTTAAATATCAATCACTATTTTTTTTTGCAAACTTGAAACATGAAAAATCAGAATGGTAGATGTTAGATGAGGTGTTGAGAAAATAAAAAGGCTCATTAAAACAAAATTAACAAAAACATGAGATAAATTAAACATGAATTAATAAGTGTATGTTAATAGGTAAAACTAAAAGGAAGGAAGATAAATAATGAAAAAGAAAGTGAAAAAAATTAGCAGCATCCACCTTGAAATATTAATAAATTAAAATTTAATTTGGTACAATAGAAATAACGAAAAGAACTTAATTAAGTGACATACTAACACGTTCAACTATAGATGAGGTTTTTTATGAAACTTATGCAAATTTACTGTACAAATAGTTTTACTGCTAATATTTACATAAAATAAGAGTTTTCTTTTCTCTATTTCAGTCTACATCTTGGTTTATTCAGCAAAGTTTCATCAAAAATAAAAAGTAAAGAGGAAAAATTCTCTATTTTATTATACACCTCATTTTGGATCAATCAAATATTCATTCTTCCTCCTGTAAATACTTGCCCATTTTACCTTAAGTTTGTTAAAATCCTAAAAACTTTACCTTGATTAACACCTCCTTAAATACCAGTCACTATTTTTTCTGCAAACTTGAAACATGAAAAATCAGATTGGTAGATGTTAGATGAAGTGTTGCAAAAATACAAAGGCCTAAACGAAAGAAAAATAACAAAACTATGAGATAAATTAAACATGAATTAATAAGTGCATATTAAAATGTAAAACTAAAAGGAAAGAAGATAAACAAAGAAAAAAAAAGTGAAAACAATTAGCAGCGTTCACCTTGAAATGTTTATAAATTAAACTTCCATTTGGTACAATAGAAAAGAGGAAAAGAACTTAATTAAGTGATATACTAACACATGAAACTATTAGATGTGTTTTTTTTATGAAACTTATGCTAATTTACCGTACAAATAATTCTACTGGCAATACTATTTACATCAAATAAGAGCTATTTTTTTTTTTTATCTATTTATGTCTGTATTTTCATTTATTTGAGCAAAATTTCATCAAAAATTAAAAGTACAGAGAGAAAATTCTCTCTTTTTATTATATACCTCATTTCGGGTCAATCAAATATTCATTCTTGCTCTTGTAAAATACTTGCCCGTCTTCTCGTAAGTTTGTTAAAATTCTGAAAACTTCTCCTTGATTAGCTCCTCCTTAAATACCAATCACTATTTTTTCTACAAACTTTAAACACGAAAAATTAGATCTGTAGATATTAGATGAAATGTTGAGAAAATAATGTAAGAACCCGCAAAATTCTTAGCTTAACTCAGCCCTTTAAGCTTGTTAAGGGGTCCCAGACTTAGAAAATTTTAGCTAAGTATCAAGACTTAGAATCATTTTAGCCTGCCAAATTTGGAAGATTTTATTTTTGACCTTCCCGACCTTAGTTAGTCAATTTTTAAATTGATTCATGATCAGGGTCACTAGTAGGTCATCTCAGGCGAGTTTTGGATTTTTTGGACTAGCGTAAGGACGAGTTTGGATGCCTAAAATAGTGAAGGGTCACGATAGCCCCACGTCGTAAGGGACAGTTAACCCAAGTAAGGGTCGCGCCGTGATGGATACTTGACCCGAGTAGGGGTAGCATTGCAATGGCTACTTGACCCAAGTAAGGGTCGCGACGCGAGGGTAACCCTTTTCAACATTATTTTAATATGAGTTGTAGGGGGGAAATAGGTCATTTTCCCCACCTTATTCAGCCTTAACATGAAATTAATAAGACTATACAGAAAAATCTCATTCTTTACTCATAAACTCACTCAATAGCATGCCCCAGCCTCATCAAGTTCAAGAATTCAAGTCTCAAAAACTCACTTCAATCTTCTCGAAAGTAGTAACCAAGGTATGTGAAGTGTTCATCCAAGGGTCCCTTCCACCCTTGGAGTCCAAGAAACTACTTTTAAACTTTAAGTTTATGGATTTCATGAATTTCATGTTGGGTTTAATTATATTCATATTTATAATAATTAATTGGGATTCTAATCTATGTTTTATGATACGTTTTATGTGAGGTTAATTGATATGTATGTAATATCATAAGGATCCATGTAAAATTCTTGAAATTGTCAATGGGCATTTGAATTATGATGTATACTTGTTGTTTAGTGTTATGTGCATATGTATGCTCACCAATTTCTTGATAAATTACTTATGTGAACTAATAAGGGAAAGAGATCATATCATGTTAGCTTATGTACAAGTTGTATCATGCAAGTGTTTGATAAAATGTTTCCATGAATGAGTTGTGAACAAGTGCACATGATTATGCTTTTTAAGCTTATGCTATGATTTACCTTTCATGCCATCGAGTCCTGAGGGCATTCAATACCCAAAAATTTAGTTGTTTACCTAGATCTTCAGTCAGTTACAGAACTCAGGAAAATCTCAGTAGTATTCCATCAATTTACAAAACTCAGTAAACTCAGTTCAGTTTAGACAAACAGTAAAATCAGTAACGGTTCAGTCAATCTTAGTACAGTCTAGGAATTAGTTTAGTGTCTATTCAGTTGAGAGTAGGACTCAGCACCAAGTGAACCCAAGAATGGGGACTCACCAGCCAGTAGAGGGTATGGTCCTTAGAAGTAGTCCTTGAGCGCTGGAACTACGTAGCCAGCGTAGGTTGAGACAACAACTTGCCAGTTGAGGGTTGATGAGGTGATTGAACCTGCCAGTTGAGGGTCCCACCATCTCTTTCAGAGTACCTGCCAGATAAGGGTGACTCAGCTTGTCCTTACCCATGGCACGATATTAACACCCTTCTAACTGAGGTTACAGGTTGGACCCTAAATCAGTTAGAGAAGGGGCATGTCAGTTAAATAATTACTTCCCACAGTCTCAATATAGAACTCAGTTCAGTTCTACAAACTCAGGACTTTCAGACACAGTCACTTAGCTCAGTACGGAACTCAGTATGTCTCCACAAAATAGCGGTGAGTCTTCATAGTTTGAGGACATGATTATTTTCTTTCATTATTTTAGATTATCAGTACACTTTTAGTAGTTGGATTTAGTTGGGGGCTTGTCTCATCAACTCCACAGTTCAGACAGTTTAGAGGTTTTTCAGACTAGGAGTACTTTCAGACAGATATTTTAGTTTTGGTATTGTTATACCGTATTCAGTTTTATCTATAGATTTGAAACTTATGGAAAGTTTTCGCCTAAATTCTGTATATTACATTATTATTGTTATTCAATTATTACAGCAGGTATCAGTCATGGGTTAGCTTTTGGTCCTTCGAGAGTATGAGCACTATGTAGCGTCCGGGGTACAAACTTGGGGTATTACAAACTTGGTATCAGAGCTTAAGGTTCAATAGAGTCCTAGTAAGTCTTTAAACCGCATCTAGTAGAGTCTTATACATGGGTGTGTAGCGCGCCACACTTATGGATAGGAGGCTACGAGATGTTTTAGGAAAAGATTCCTTTCTTTCAGTATTCATGTCGTGCAAGTAAGCATGAGCTCCAGTTAAAATCTCAGTCTAATCCTTTCTCCACTATTTATAGAAATATGCCTCTAAAGAGGACTAAGGGAAGAGGAATAGGAGACCAGCTAGAACCCTAGCCCGTCTAGCCAGATCCACTGGACGAACACTCTCCCACGCTGAGTTCAAAGTAGCATTCACCACCCTAGATAATTCTTTGGTAGCCCATAATGAATGCCTATTTGCCGTTCCAGCCAACCCAGTGGCCAATAATGCTGCTGCCAGGATTCAGGACTTCACCCGAAAGAACCCTCTATCGTTTACCAGGTCTAAGTCAGATGAGGACCCTCAGGAATTTCTTGATTAGGTGCAGAAAGTTACTGATATTATAGGGGTGGCCGTTGTTGATAGTGATGCGTTGGTCGTATACTAGTTGCAGGATGTGGCTCACTCATGGTTTAAATAGTGGAAAGTAGAAAGGTCTGCAGATGCAGGGCCCATAGAGTGGGAGGAGTTTGCCACTACTTTTCTAGATAGGTTCTTCCCACTAGAGTTGAGGGAAGTGAAGGCTTTGGAATTTATTAATATAAAGCAGGGCAGTATAATAGTGAAAGTGTATTCTCTCAAGTTTACTCAACTAGCTAGATATACTCCTCATGAGGTAGCAGACAACAGATCCCGAATGAGTAAATTTATGTCAAGGGTGTCTAGCAGCATGGTCAAAGAGTGTAGGACCATAATGCTTATTAAGGAGATGGATATATCCAGGCTCATGGTCAATGCTCAGCAGATAGAGGAAGCTAAGAATAGGAAGAAGGAGAGGGAGAATAAGAGAGCAAGAACAGGTAGTTTTAGCTTTGCTCTGCCTAAGTCAGCGGGTGGGAATCATTCTCAGTTCTACCCAAAATCCTCAGTTTCATCTCCGTCCTCAGCCAGTGCTCTTATGCTAAAATTTAGAAATGGCAATAGGGATAGGGCACCATACCCTAAACCCTAGGGTAGTGTTAACAGTGCCCGAACCAATCCCCTTTATTAGAAGTGTGGCAAAAACCACCAAGGTATCTGTAGAGCAGGCAGAGATATGTGTTTTAGGTGTGGAAAGTCAGGCCATAGAGTCAGAGATTGTCCCCAGTCGGGTTCGCAGGGTCAGTATAACCATCCCCCAACTCAGTCTGGTCGGCCAAATCATCAGGGTGTCGATTCTAATAACACCAGTGGGCAACGCCCAAATATAGTTTATGCTCTTTAGTCCCAAAAATATCAGGAGAGTTTTCCTCATGTGGTCAATGGTACATTACCAGTTTATTATTTGCATGTTTACGCTTTGCTAGATCTAGGAGTTTTTTTGTCCTTTGTTACTCTTTATATAGCTGTCGATTTTGGAGTCAGTCCTGAAATTCTAATAGAGCCTTTCTCATTCTCTAACCCGGTGGGTAAATCCATCATATCTAGGTGAGTATACAGGAACTGTCTGGTTATGATATCTCAGAAAGTCACTTCAGCAGACTTAGTCAAATAAGAGATGACGGATTTTGATGTCATTCTTGGTATGGATTGGCTTTATTCCTGCTATGCCTCAGTCAACTACAGAAATAGAATTGTCCAATTTTAGTTTTCGAATAAGCCCGTCCTAGAGTGGAGGCGTAGTACTTCACTACTTAGGGTTTAGCTTGTTTCTTACCCTCAGGTGAGAAAAATTATATCTAAGAGATATACCCACCATCTTGTTTGAGTCTAGAACTCTAGTTCAAAAACCTCTACTCTTGAATCAGCGTCACTAGGGAAATTGATTTCAAAATCGATCTTCTCTCAGATACTTAGCCCATATCTATTCCTCCATATAGAATGGCACCAGCAGAACTTAGAGAATTAAAAGAACAGTTGAAAGATCTCCTAAATAAGGGATTTATTAGACCCAGTGTGTCCCCATAGGGCACACCAGTTTTATTCATGCGTAAGAAAGATGGTTCTCTCAGAATGTGTATTGACTACCATCGGTTAAATAAAATCATGGTCAAGAACAAGTATCCACTTCCCAGAATTGATAAATTGTTTGACTAATTTTAGGGTGTCAATTACTTCTCTAAGATAGACCTTAGATCAGGCTATCATCAGCTCAAAGTCAGGGAGTGTGAAATCCTAAAAATAGCTTTCAGAACTCGGTATTGCCATTTCAAATTCTTAGTCATGTATTTGGTCTTACCAATGCCACAACAACTTTCATGGACTTGATGAACCATGTGTTCAAGCAGTACTTGGACATGTTCATCATAGTCTTCATAGATGACATTCTTGTTTACTCCCGCAGTGAGCACGACCATGCAGACCATCTCAGAATAATATTACATACCCTTAAAAAACATTATTTATTTGAGAAATTCAGTAAGTATGAATTTTAGCTAAGGTCAGTAGCATTCCTTGGCCATATCATTTTTGGTGATGGCATTAGAGTTGATCCCCAAAAGACCAAGGCAGTGAGAAACTGGACCAGATCCATCTCTCCGTCTGATATCAGGAGTTTCTTGGGTTTGCCAGCTATTACTGATGGTTTTTTTTAGGGATTTTTATCTATTGCATCCCCATGTCCAGACTGACTCAAAATAAAGTTAAATTTTAGTGGTCAGATTCTTGTGAAAAGAGTTTTCAGAAGTTGCTCGACTCTCTATAGCTCCAGTTTTGACCCTACTAGATGGTTAAAACGGCTTTGTTATGTATTGTGATGCCTCCAGAGTTAGATTGGGGTGTGTTCTGATGCAGAGAGGTAAGGTCATAGCCTATGCCTCTAGACAACTTAAACCTCATGAGAAGAATTACCCTACTCATGATCTTGAGTTAGCAGCAGTAGTATTTTCCCAAAAATTTGGAGACACTATTTGTATAGGGTGCATGTTGATGTGTTCACAAACCATAAGAGCCTCTAGTATGTGTTCTCTCAAAAAAAATCTAAACCTCCATCAGAGAAGGTGGTTGGAATTTTTAAAAGATTATGCATGAATATTCTATACCATTCGGAAAAGGCCAATGTAGTGGTTGATTCTCTCAGTAGAATACCTATGGGCAGTGTTTCTCACGTGAATGATGATAAGAAAAAGTTAGTTTAGGAGGTCCATCAGCTAGCCCTACTAGGTGTCCGCTTAGTCGATTCAGTAGAAGGTAGTGTATGGCTACAGAGTAGTTTAGAATTATCCCTGGTCTTCGAGGTAAAGGAAAAGCACGATGGGGATTCCAGTCTAGTCAGGTTGAAGAAATCAGTCAGAGATCAGAAGATAGAGGTTTTCTCCCAAGGGGGAGATGGTGTATTGCTTTGTCAGGGTTGACTGTGTGTACTAAGCATTGATGACTTAAGACAGTGAATTCTTATAGAAAAATATGGTGCACGCTACTCTATTCATCCAGGGGCCATTAAGATGTATCGTGATTTGTGGGAGATCTATTGGTGGAGTGGGATAAAAAGAGACATTGTAGAGTTTATGGCTAAGTGCTCAATATGTCAGCAGGTTAAGATTGAGCATCAGAAGCCAAGTGAGTCCATACAGGAGTTCAGTATTCCCAGGTGGAAATGGAAAGAAGTGAACACGGACTTTATGATGGGTTTGCCTCATAATCATCGTCAGTATGATTTAGTTTGGGTCATCGTAGACAGGATGACTAAATCAGCTTATTTCCTACTAGTCCATACCTCTTATTTAGCTAAAGATTATGCCAATCTCTATATCAGAGAGTTGGTCAGATTACATTGTGTTCCATTGTCCATTGTCTCAGATAGAGGTACCCAGTTTACCTCTCATTTCTGGAAAAACTTTCAAAAGGATCTTGGTACCTGAGTTCACCTCAGTACAGCCTTTCATCCTCTGATAGATGGTCTAGCAGAAAGGACCATTCAGACTTTAAAGGATATACTGTGAGCGTGTGTGATAGACTTTAAAGGTAGTTGGGATGACCACTTGCCTTTGATTGAATTCACATATAATAACAACTATCATTCCAGCATTAAGATGGCTCCGTTTGAGGTGGTTTATGAGAGGAGATATAGATCTCCCATTGGTTGGTTTGAAGTGGATGAGGCCGCAGTGGTAGGGCCTGACTTGGTATTTAATACCTTGGAAAAAGTTTAGTTAATCAGGGAAAGTCTTGATGCAGCTCAGAGCCGACAGAAATCATATGCAGAAGTACGCAAAAAGGATATCGAGTTTGAGATTGGTGACTATGTGTACTTGAAAATATCTACCATGAAGGGAATGAAGAGATTTGGCAAGAAGGGGAACCTCAGTCCCCGATATATTGGTCTTTACCGAATTCTCAGCCATTTCAGAAAGGTAGCTTACGAGCTTGAGTTGCCTTCAAATTTAGGTTCAGTCCATCCAGTGTTTCATGTCTCCTTACTAAAAAATGCATAGGTGACCCAGAAGTAGTAGTCCCTATAGAGGGCATAGACATTCTGAGCAGTCTCTCTTATGAAGAGGTTTCAGTCAAAATCTCGGACTATCAGATTCACAGACTAAGGAACAAAGAAGTCCCTCTAGTTAAAGTTCTTTGGCGGAATCAGTCCATTGAGGGAGCTACTTGGGAAGCAGAAGTAGATATATGGATCAAGTATCCTTATCTCTTCTTTGTAAACTCAGACTCAGCTCAAGGTAACAGTTTTTCTTAAAAACTTACTCAGTTTCTTGCTCAGATGTTCCTCGCGAACTTATTATCAGTTACCTTTACATATTCGTCATGTATTTATAAATAGTGTTCAGTCATGTACTCATGCATCAGACATGCATGTTCAGTATAAATATACTCAGCTTATCAGTAATATTAGTTACAAAATCATACATCATATATGTATTTCAGTATGAAATTCCATAGTAGTCTCAGACATGAAATCATATTTTAGTTGTGTATGTCTAGTACGTCCTTCCAGTTTGTCAGTTCTCCCATCTTAGTCAGTCACATTCGAGGATGAATGTTCCCAAGGGGGAGGTATTGTAAGACCCCACAAAATTCTTAGCTTAACTCAGTCCTTTAAACTTGTTAAGGGGTCTCAGACTTAGAAAATTTTAGAGAAGTATCAAGACTTAGAATCATTTATTTGTAGGTCATCTCAGGCGGGTTTTGAATTTTTTGGACAAGCGTAAGGGCGAGTTTGGATGCCCAAAACAGTGAAGGGTCGCGATATCCCCGCGTCGCGAGGGCCAGTCAACCCAAGTAAGGGTCGTGCCG
>JAPEIP010000010.1:203596781-203610986 GCA_026120095.1 Capsicum chinense | reverse complement strand
GGACTTTCAGACACAGTCACTTAGCTCAGTACGGAACTCAGTATGTCTCCACAAAATAGCGGTGAGTCTTCATAGTTTGAGGACATGATTATTTTCTTTCATTATTTTAGATTATCAGTACACTTTTAGTAGTTGGATTTAGTTGGGGGCTTGTCTCATCAACTCCACAGTTCAGACAGTTTAGAGGTTTTTCAGACTAGGAGTACTTTCAGACAGATATTTTAGTTTTGGTATTGTTATACCGTATTCAGTTTTATCTATAGATTTGAAACTTATGGAAAGTTTTCGCCTAAATTCTGTATATTACATTATTATTGTTATTCAATTATTACAGCAGGTATCAGTCATGGGTTAGCTTTTGGTCCTTCGAGAGTATGAGCACTATGTAGCGTCCGGGGTACAAACTTGGGGTATTACAAACTTGGTATCAGAGCTTAAGGTTCAATAGAGTCCTAGTAAGTCTTTAAACCGCATCTAGTAGAGTCTTATACATGGGTGTGTAGCGCGCCACACTTATGGATAGGAGGCTACGAGATGTTTTAGGAAAAGATTCCTTTCTTTCAGTATTCATGTCGTGCAAGTAAGCATGAGCTCCAGTTAAAATCTCAGTCTAATCCTTTCTCCACTATTTATAGAAATATGCCTCTAAAGAGGACTAAGGGAAGAGGAATAGGAGACCAGCTAGAACCCTAGCCCGTCTAGCCAGATCCACTGGACGAACACTCTCCCACGCTGAGTTCAAAGTAGCATTCACCACCCTAGATAATTCTTTGGTAGCCCATAATGAATGCCTATTTGCCGTTCCAGCCAACCCAGTGGCCAATAATGCTGCTGCCAGGATTCAGGACTTCACCCGAAAGAACCCTCTATCGTTTACCAGGTCTAAGTCAGATGAGGACCCTCAGGAATTTCTTGATTAGGTGCAGAAAGTTACTGATATTATAGGGGTGGCCGTTGTTGATAGTGATGCGTTGGTCGTATACTAGTTGCAGGATGTGGCTCACTCATGGTTTAAATAGTGGAAAGTAGAAAGGTCTGCAGATGCAGGGCCCATAGAGTGGGAGGAGTTTGCCACTACTTTTCTAGATAGGTTCTTCCCACTAGAGTTGAGGGAAGTGAAGGCTTTGGAATTTATTAATATAAAGCAGGGCAGTATAATAGTGAAAGTGTATTCTCTCAAGTTTACTCAACTAGCTAGATATACTCCTCATGAGGTAGCAGACAACAGATCCCGAATGAGTAAATTTATGTCAAGGGTGTCTAGCAGCATGGTCAAAGAGTGTAGGACCATAATGCTTATTAAGGAGATGGATATATCCAGGCTCATGGTCAATGCTCAGCAGATAGAGGAAGCTAAGAATAGGAAGAAGGAGAGGGAGAATAAGAGAGCAAGAACAGGTAGTTTTAGCTTTGCTCTGCCTAAGTCAGCGGGTGGGAATCATTCTCAGTTCTACCCAAAATCCTCAGTTTCATCTCCGTCCTCAGCCAGTGCTCTTATGCTAAAATTTAGAAATGGCAATAGGGATAGGGCACCATACCCTAAACCCTAGGGTAGTGTTAACAGTGCCCGAACCAATCCCCTTTATTAGAAGTGTGGCAAAAACCACCAAGGTATCTGTAGAGCAGGCAGAGATATGTGTTTTAGGTGTGGAAAGTCAGGCCATAGAGTCAGAGATTGTCCCCAGTCGGGTTCGCAGGGTCAGTATAACCATCCCCCAACTCAGTCTGGTCGGCCAAATCATCAGGGTGTCGATTCTAATAACACCAGTGGGCAACGCCCAAATATAGTTTATGCTCTTTAGTCCCAAAAATATCAGGAGAGTTTTCCTCATGTGGTCAATGGTACATTACCAGTTTATTATTTGCATGTTTACGCTTTGCTAGATCTAGGAGTTTTTTTGTCCTTTGTTACTCTTTATATAGCTGTCGATTTTGGAGTCAGTCCTGAAATTCTAATAGAGCCTTTCTCATTCTCTAACCCGGTGGGTAAATCCATCATATCTAGGTGAGTATACAGGAACTGTCTGGTTATGATATCTCAGAAAGTCACTTCAGCAGACTTAGTCAAATAAGAGATGACGGATTTTGATGTCATTCTTGGTATGGATTGGCTTTATTCCTGCTATGCCTCAGTCAACTACAGAAATAGAATTGTCCAATTTTAGTTTTCGAATAAGCCCGTCCTAGAGTGGAGGCGTAGTACTTCACTACTTAGGGTTTAGCTTGTTTCTTACCCTCAGGTGAGAAAAATTATATCTAAGAGATATACCCACCATCTTGTTTGAGTCTAGAACTCTAGTTCAAAAACCTCTACTCTTGAATCAGCGTCACTAGGGAAATTGATTTCAAAATCGATCTTCTCTCAGATACTTAGCCCATATCTATTCCTCCATATAGAATGGCACCAGCAGAACTTAGAGAATTAAAAGAACAGTTGAAAGATCTCCTAAATAAGGGATTTATTAGACCCAGTGTGTCCCCATAGGGCACACCAGTTTTATTCATGCGTAAGAAAGATGGTTCTCTCAGAATGTGTATTGACTACCATCGGTTAAATAAAATCATGGTCAAGAACAAGTATCCACTTCCCAGAATTGATAAATTGTTTGACTAATTTTAGGGTGTCAATTACTTCTCTAAGATAGACCTTAGATCAGGCTATCATCAGCTCAAAGTCAGGGAGTGTGAAATCCTAAAAATAGCTTTCAGAACTCGGTATTGCCATTTCAAATTCTTAGTCATGTATTTGGTCTTACCAATGCCACAACAACTTTCATGGACTTGATGAACCATGTGTTCAAGCAGTACTTGGACATGTTCATCATAGTCTTCATAGATGACATTCTTGTTTACTCCCGCAGTGAGCACGACCATGCAGACCATCTCAGAATAATATTACATACCCTTAAAAAACATTATTTATTTGAGAAATTCAGTAAGTATGAATTTTAGCTAAGGTCAGTAGCATTCCTTGGCCATATCATTTTTGGTGATGGCATTAGAGTTGATCCCCAAAAGACCAAGGCAGTGAGAAACTGGACCAGATCCATCTCTCCGTCTGATATCAGGAGTTTCTTGGGTTTGCCAGCTATTACTGATGGTTTTTTTTAGGGATTTTTATCTATTGCATCCCCATGTCCAGACTGACTCAAAATAAAGTTAAATTTTAGTGGTCAGATTCTTGTGAAAAGAGTTTTCAGAAGTTGCTCGACTCTCTATAGCTCCAGTTTTGACCCTACTAGATGGTTAAAACGGCTTTGTTATGTATTGTGATGCCTCCAGAGTTAGATTGGGGTGTGTTCTGATGCAGAGAGGTAAGGTCATAGCCTATGCCTCTAGACAACTTAAACCTCATGAGAAGAATTACCCTACTCATGATCTTGAGTTAGCAGCAGTAGTATTTTCCCAAAAATTTGGAGACACTATTTGTATAGGGTGCATGTTGATGTGTTCACAAACCATAAGAGCCTCTAGTATGTGTTCTCTCAAAAAAAATCTAAACCTCCATCAGAGAAGGTGGTTGGAATTTTTAAAAGATTATGCATGAATATTCTATACCATTCGGAAAAGGCCAATGTAGTGGTTGATTCTCTCAGTAGAATACCTATGGGCAGTGTTTCTCACGTGAATGATGATAAGAAAAAGTTAGTTTAGGAGGTCCATCAGCTAGCCCTACTAGGTGTCCGCTTAGTCGATTCAGTAGAAGGTAGTGTATGGCTACAGAGTAGTTTAGAATTATCCCTGGTCTTCGAGGTAAAGGAAAAGCACGATGGGGATTCCAGTCTAGTCAGGTTGAAGAAATCAGTCAGAGATCAGAAGATAGAGGTTTTCTCCCAAGGGGGAGATGGTGTATTGCTTTGTCAGGGTTGACTGTGTGTACTAAGCATTGATGACTTAAGACAGTGAATTCTTATAGAAAAATATGGTGCACGCTACTCTATTCATCCAGGGGCCATTAAGATGTATCGTGATTTGTGGGAGATCTATTGGTGGAGTGGGATAAAAAGAGACATTGTAGAGTTTATGGCTAAGTGCTCAATATGTCAGCAGGTTAAGATTGAGCATCAGAAGCCAAGTGAGTCCATACAGGAGTTCAGTATTCCCAGGTGGAAATGGAAAGAAGTGAACACGGACTTTATGATGGGTTTGCCTCATAATCATCGTCAGTATGATTTAGTTTGGGTCATCGTAGACAGGATGACTAAATCAGCTTATTTCCTACTAGTCCATACCTCTTATTTAGCTAAAGATTATGCCAATCTCTATATCAGAGAGTTGGTCAGATTACATTGTGTTCCATTGTCCATTGTCTCAGATAGAGGTACCCAGTTTACCTCTCATTTCTGGAAAAACTTTCAAAAGGATCTTGGTACCTGAGTTCACCTCAGTACAGCCTTTCATCCTCTGATAGATGGTCTAGCAGAAAGGACCATTCAGACTTTAAAGGATATACTGTGAGCGTGTGTGATAGACTTTAAAGGTAGTTGGGATGACCACTTGCCTTTGATTGAATTCACATATAATAACAACTATCATTCCAGCATTAAGATGGCTCCGTTTGAGGTGGTTTATGAGAGGAGATATAGATCTCCCATTGGTTGGTTTGAAGTGGATGAGGCCGCAGTGGTAGGGCCTGACTTGGTATTTAATACCTTGGAAAAAGTTTAGTTAATCAGG
The DNA here is from genome assembly GCA_026120095.1 of Capsicum chinense. NCBI lineage: Eukaryota > Viridiplantae > Streptophyta > Magnoliopsida > Solanales > Solanaceae > Capsicum > Capsicum chinense. Next base: position 203,606,309 of record JAPEIP010000010.1, on the reverse strand, counting down.
GAAAGTCTTGATGCAGCTCAGAGCCGACAGAAATCATATGCAGAAGTACGCAAAAAGGATATCGAGTTTGAGATTGGTGACTATGTGTACTTGAAAATATCTACCATGAAGGGAATGAAGAGATTTGGCAAGAAGGGGAACCTCAGTCCCCGATATATTGGTCTTTACCGAATTCTCAGCCATTTCAGAAAGGTAGCTTACGAGCTTGAGTTGCCTTCAAATTTAGGTTCAGTCCATCCAGTGTTTCATGTCTCCTTACTAAAAAATGCATAGGTGACCCAGAAGTAGTAGTCCCTATAGAGGGCATAGACATTCTGAGCAGTCTCTCTTATGAAGAGGTTTCAGTCAAAATCTCGGACTATCAGATTCACAGACTAAGGAACAAAGAAGTCCCTCTAGTTAAAGTTCTTTGGCGGAATCAGTCCATTGAGGGAGCTACTTGGGAAGCAGAAGTAGATATATGGATCAAGTATCCTTATCTCTTCTTTGTAAACTCAGACTCAGCTCAAGGTAACAGTTTTTCTTAAAAACTTACTCAGTTTCTTGCTCAGATGTTCCTCGCGAACTTATTATCAGTTACCTTTACATATTCGTCATGTATTTATAAATAGTGTTCAGTCATGTACTCATGCATCAGACATGCATGTTCAGTATAAATATACTCAGCTTATCAGTAATATTAGTTACAAAATCATACATCATATATGTATTTCAGTATGAAATTCCATAGTAGTCTCAGACATGAAATCATATTTTAGTTGTGTATGTCTAGTACGTCCTTCCAGTTTGTCAGTTCTCCCATCTTAGTCAGTCACATTCGAGGATGAATGTTCCCAAGGGGGAGGTATTGTAAGACCCCACAAAATTCTTAGCTTAACTCAGTCCTTTAAACTTGTTAAGGGGTCTCAGACTTAGAAAATTTTAGAGAAGTATCAAGACTTAGAATCATTTATTTGTAGGTCATCTCAGGCGGGTTTTGAATTTTTTGGACAAGCGTAAGGGCGAGTTTGGATGCCCAAAACAGTGAAGGGTCGCGATATCCCCGCGTCGCGAGGGCCAGTCAACCCAAGTAAGGGTCGTGCCGCGATGGCTACTTGACCCAAGAAGGGGTCGAGATGCGAGAGTAACCCTGTTCAGCATTATTTTAATACGGGTTGCGGGGGAAAATACGTTATTTTCCCCACCATATTTAGCCTTAACACAAAATTAATCAGCTTATAAGGCAAAATCTCATTCTTTACTCATAAACTCACTCAAGAATAAGCCCTAGCCTCATCAAGTTCAAGAATTCAAGTCTTAAGAACTCACTTCAATCTTCTCAAAAAGTAGTATTCAAGGTATTTGGAGTGTTCATCCAATGGTCCCTTCCACCCTTGGAGTCCAAGAAACTATTTTTAAACTTTAAGTTTATGGATTTCATGAATTCTATGTTAGGTTTGATTATATTCATTTTTATAATGATTAATTGGGATTTCAATTCATGTTTTATGATGCGTTTCATATGAGGTTAATTAATATGTATGTAATATCATGAGGATCCATGTAAAACCCTTGAAATTGTCAATGGGGATTTGAATTATGATGTCTACTTATTGTTTAGTGTTATATGCATATGTATGCTCACCAAGTGCTTAAAGAATCACTTATGTGAACTAATAATAAGGGAAAAAGATTATGTCATGTTAGCTTATGTGCAAGTTGTATCATGCAAGTGTTTGATAAAATGTTTCCATGAACAAGTTGTGAAAAAATGCATATAATTATGCTTTTCAACCTTATTCTATGATTAACCTTTCATGCTATCAGGTCATGGAGGTATTCAATACCCGAAAACTTAGCTATTTACCTAGAGCTTCAGTCAGTTACAGAACTCGGGAAACTCTCATTAGTATTCCGCCAGTCTACGAAACTCAGTAAACTCAGTTCAGTTCAGTCAAATAGTAAAATCAGTAATGGTTTAGTCAAGCTTAGTACAATCTAGGAATCAGTTCAGTGTCTATTCAGTTGGGAGTAGGACTTAGCACCGAGTGAACTCAAGGATGGGGACTCACCTGCTAGTAGAGGGTATGATCCTTAGAAATAGTCCTTGATCTCTGGAACTATGTAGCCAGTGTAGGTTGAGACATCAACCTACCAATTGAGGGTTGATGAGGTGATTTAATTTGCCAGTTGAGGGTCCCACCATTCTTTTTTAGAGCATCTTCTAGATGAGGGTGACTCAGCTTGTCTTTACCCGTGGCACGGTATTGACACCCTTTCAACTGAGGTTACAGGTTAAACCCTAAATCAGTTAGAGAAGGGGCATGTCGATTAGATGATTATTTCCCACAATCTCAGTTTCAGATTCAGTCTCAGTATAGAACTCAGTTTAGTTCTACAGAATCAGGACTATCAGACACAGTCACTTAGCTTAGTACAGAACTCAGTATGTCTCCACAGAATCAGGACTGTCAGATACAGTTATTCAATTATCAATAATACAGTATCAGAAACTCATATATCAGTAAATCAGTATCTAAACTCAGTATTCAGTGTTGTCATGATCTCAGTTATAGTATACGCATTTATGCATGCACTCATTTTTAGATATATTCATGTTATTCAGTCAGTATTGTTCATGCATATGAACCCATGCATTTCAGCATACCTCACTTTTCATACCATTACATTCAAAGTACTGACATATATTTTTCTCTTACTTTATGATGTCTTATATCATAGGTTCAAATGTAAGGGCTCCCGAGCACCTTTAGCAGTTCAGACTTTCAGCATTCAGAGTTAGCGGTGAGTCTTCATAGTTTGAGGACATGGTTGTTTTCTTTCAGTATTTTAGATTATCAGTACACTTTTAGTAGTTGGAGTTAGTTGGGGGCTTATCCCATCAACTCCATAGTTCAAATAATTTAGAGGCTTTTCAGACTATATGTATTTTTAAATAGATATTTAAGTTTTGTATTATTATACCGTATTTAGTTTTTATCTATAGATTTGAACCTTATGGCAAGTTTCTGCCTAATTTTCATATATTATATTATTATTATTATTCAGTTATTGCAGTAGGTACCAGTCATGGGTTAGCTTGTGGTCCTTCGGGATTATGAGCATCGTGTAGCGTCTGAGGTACAGACTCGAGGCGTTACAATAAAAAGGCTCACATTAAAGAAAAATAACAAAAATATGAGATAAATTAAAAATGAATTAATAAGTGCATGTTAAAAAGTAAAACTAAAATAAAAGAAGATACACAAAGAAAAAGAAAGTGAAAACAATTACCAACATTGAAATGTTTATAAATTAAACTTCCATTTGGCACAATAAAAATAAGGAAAAGAACTTAATTAAGTTATATACTAACGCATTCAACTATAAATGAGATTTTTTTTATGAAACTTATGGAAGTTTAAATACAAATTTCTATTGCTAATACTATTTATGTAATGACCCTCCGGGTTATTTTCCACATTCTCATATATTTTTGTCGTTTAGAGCTTTCCTATAGCTTCTCCAAGTTATTTATGACTTGCTGGAGCCGACAGTTTAGTTATTGGATAATTCATTTGGTTTTTAGAGCCAATTCTCTGTTTTAAAGTCTTCACTAATAAGAATTAACTATTGGATAAAAGCTTCAGTCAAATAACCTCATATGCCAATTGTCAGTTTCAGCAGCTCCAGAACATCGAATTTAGTCTAGGGAGACCTTTGATTCGGGTCCCAAGGCTTACGGACTCATTCCAAACTATTGTCTGGAACTTAAGAAAAATTACATTGTGGTGTGGTATCCTTTTTATCAAAACAACCTCGGATGAAAATTTTAACTACGTCATTGAGTTTGAAATATCAAATTTGATGGAGAGGCATAGTTCATTTGGTATACGGTATTTCGAATGAATCCCGAGGGGTTGGTGAAGACTTAGAAAATTTCTAAGTTTTTAGCTGGTGCATTAGCTAAAGAGGCCCTTGGGTGATTCAGCGGAGGCTGCTTTAGGGTCCTTCTAGGTACTTTAACGACCTTCTAGGCGCTTTAGTGGCCTAGCCATCCCCAGAGAGATGCTTTAGCGGCAAGTTGAAAGCTAAAGGGCAAGCCAGTTTAGCACTAACTTGTCTGCTTTAGCGGTATGCCTGGCATAAGCGTGTATCGCTTTAGCAGCACCTGGGCGCTTTAGCATTGATTGTTGAAGAGAACTAGTATCTATTTTAGCAATACCTGAAAGCCATTAAATGCCTCATTTGCTCAACTTTTGTTTCATTTTCTGACATGCTCAAGAGTGAAAAATCCTAGAATGTGCGGAAACTTAGGAGAAATACTAATAAGTGATTTTGGGGTATTTTTGAGTTTGGATTATTCATTTCTTCTCTGAATTCTTGATAAATTTTCATTATATTCATGATTTAATTACTTACTATTTTCCAAAATTCCTAGATTATGGTTGAGTTGATGTTAGCACTAATTAGGTTTGGAATTTATCTATTCTTGAGAATAAATATTCTTTGAACATAGAAGAACGCATTGACGATTTTGAAAGTGTGATTCCACAAGTAGGTCCCACATGAGATTTTTACGTAATTTTAGATTTGAGGCATTAAAATGAAATATGGATACCGCTGGTATAGTATTGATGAGTAGATTATCATTTTGATAGCATGAAATCTTGCGGAAGCTTATCGAAAAAGGAAATCATTGATTTAGCAGATTTCACTAGGCTTTCTTCGCTGTCCAGGTAATCTGAGCTTACCTTCCTCATATATTAGACTAATTTTTAGTATAATTATGATAATGTGCTAGTGAAATTATATTTAGCATAACTTGTATCTCTCGGTCAATTTAGGAAACGTAAATTAGGGCATGGTTGATTTAGTTACTTATTCTTAGAGTAAAATTGATATCTTAGAGCTGAAATATGACTTATTTAATATCTAGTAGTGAAATTAGATACTTTAACCTAGTTTTGGTAGAATTTATGTTAGAATGAATTTTGGGGATTAGGAGTGGGCCCTCTATCTCACCTTAGGCCAAGACTATCATTAGCTCTTTGTAGACTTAGTAGGCGTGTTATATCTTTAAGTGCATATTTAGAGTTTGAAGAGGATATATACATGATTCTTATGTTATATTGTTACTTGTGATTTGATACGAGTTTCGGTTCAAGTTTGACGATTTATGATCTTAAGATCGATTTGATTCCGACATTGTTCATGACATAAGTTTTGGTTCAAGTTTGACAAATGATGATGATGATATGAGTTTCGATTCGAGTCCATCGTTACAAGGTTATTGACGATAGGTTTATGGTATGGAAGGATTTAAAGTTACTATCTTTAAGAGGTCTTTTGATTGCACCATCCGGGCTTATGAGGGCTTGCGTTGGGTTATTACTTTTTCACACTTACTGGATTATGGGGGACTCATGCTGGATTATTTACTTTTTCGCACTTACTGACTTATGAGGGCTAGTTCTGTAGTGATAGTTATGGTTCTTTGATGTTATTATCATTTTGGATTATTTATTTACTTATTTACATTATTCAGAGCATCATTCTAGGTTTGTCCTTTTACTTGACTTAGCTTATCTATCTTGTATTATTATTATTCTTATATTATGATTTAGCTCAGTTGATGATGATGCTTTCTGAGTAACTATGGCTTTGGTATTCATACTACACTTCTATACCTTTTTGGTGCAGATTCGAGTACTAGTGGCCGCCGCTGATGTTACAATCATGCTGCTTAGAGTTCGAAGATAGGGTGAACTCTCGAAGCTGGAGTTGACCTTTTCTCCTTCTTCTACTTTTGTTTAGTCTTTCATTATTTGAGACTGATGTATATTTGACTATTACAGTACTCGGATTCCTTTTGTTAGTGGCTCTTGTACCGACACTACTAGCTCATTGGATATTATATTTATCTTATTTATCATCTGTATGACTATTATTATTATTATTATTATTATTATTCCTTTTCTATTGCTTGTAAGCTTTTACTTACATATTTTCGGTATTTATGCCATTTTTCACCAAGTTAGTCCATTGTTTCTAGCTCCGAGCTTCAATTTGGCGTACCTAATAGTGAGACAAAGTAGGTGCCATCATAATGTGTAAATCAGGTCATGACAATTAACATAAAATAAGAGCTGTTTTTTTTTCTCTATTTATGTCTACATCTTGGTTTATTTGAGAAAAATTTCATCAAAAGTAAAAGGTAGAGATGAAAAAATCTCTTTTCTTACTGAACACCTCATTTCAGTTCAATCAAATATTCATTATTCTTCCTGTAAAATACTTGCCCGTCTTCTCATAAGTTTGTTAAAATCCTGAAAATTTCACCTAGATTAAGTCCACCTTAAATACCAATCAATATTATTTCTGCAATCTTGAAACACGAAAAATCAAATTAATAGATGTTAGATGAAGTGTTGAGAAAATAAAAAAGGCAAAAATGAAAGGAAAAATAGCAAAAGTATGAGATAAGTTAAACATGAATTAATAAGTATATGTTAACAGGTAAAAACTAAAAGTAAAGAAGATAAACAAAAAAAAAGAGAGTAAAAACAATTAGCAGCGTCCACCTTGAAAAGTATATGTCAACAAACCTGAACATGATATATACTTGTATATCATAACCTTTGGAAATGGAAGAAGAAGGGAGGGAGAGGCAATTAAGAGGATTAGTGATGTATTAGAAACGACAAAACCATGCATATATTAAAGTACTAATAGCCTTCGGTATTATGTAACATCCATTGGAGTAATAATAAGTAATTAATTGAATAAATTAACATAGGGAACCGCATATGAAACCTCAAACACCAAAAATATATTGAAGTTTTAATTAAAAAATTAACGTAAAAAGCCAAAAACTAGAGAAAAAAGAAAAATGAAATTAGAGGCCATTGAAATGTGCCACATCACTTCGACATTCTCTTTATAATTATATATGGATTGATTGGACAACATAGGCCAATTTATTGATCACTCGGAAACGATCTACAACTAAAGTAACAGGAAGAGAGTATTGCATCTAGATAATAGAAAAAATGTACATACAAACAATATAAATCCTACTTCTGGGAGCTAATTACTCTCTATCCCATTTTTTTTAATATTACACAAAATCCCAGAAAGCTGCTAGGCAGATACATTACCTTTCTTTAGATATATTGTGTTGTTGATACAAAATATGTAATATTAGATACATGTTAATGTATCATGGCCATAATTAATTTGTCATACATAAGCCAGGAGGTTGTTTGTTATGTATCACAATCATAATTAATTCAGGATACATAAGTTCACTCATGACGCATCATCTCACAATCAAGTTTCTTCAGATATATAATTCTTCGGATACATACAAAATATGAGATGAGATATAATTAAATAAAAGATATGGGATAGTATGTAGTCGGATATATTGTGTTGTTGATACAAAATATGAAATATTAGATACATTTTAATGTATCATGGTCATAATTAATTCATGATACATAAGTCAGCAGGTTGTTTGTTATGTATCACAATCATAATTAATTCAGGATACATAAATTAACTCATGACGTATCATTTCACGCACAAGTTTCTTGAGATATATAATTCTTCGAATACATACAAAATATGAGATGAGATACAATGAAATAAAAGATATGGGATAGTATGTAGATATGATAAGATTATTAGTGTTGTGATGTAAATTTTCCAACAAAAAAAATTATGGAAAATAAGAAAATCTATAGAATTTTATTTATTTTTTTTTAAAAAAACAACTTCCATATTGACGTTGGATCTTCAAATTCTTGCTCATCGAGACATTGTTCTTGTTCATTGTTTACCCTAAGAAGTACAATTCAATTTATGAGTGGGCTTAAAAGATACGTGGACCAATTTGATAGGATATAGAGAAAATAAGTAAATAAGTAATGCGATCAGTAAGAAATGAAATAAAATAATAGAAAATAGAGAAAATGTAGATGTATTGGCATGAGCCCGATGATACATGTAATCGAAATATAGCTGGCAGAACTATTTGAACACTGATAGACTTAGAGCTACAATATTCAAAAGTAAATATCAATATTGAACAAGTAGAATGCGATGTCCTATAAAGTGGTGATCATATAGCTTTTATAGGGATAGCATCTCAGGAGCGGATTGCTAAGTACTAACCCTGAATTTTGTTATAGTTGATTAAATAAATGATATTAATAAGAAAAGAAATACCACTTGACATCATTCCTGGATTGGTTACATAACGACTAAGATGACGAATATTGGCTCATTGGCTTCTCCTCCTAGTGTCCTGACATTTGGTCCGATATGATCTAATGGTTTAAATTTATTATTGGCATTTGGTGTAACATTGCCGCCTTACTAGTGATTGAATTGTACAATGAGACGATCCTTCATGTCGTGATTGATACTAGGGAGAATAAGAGAAGTGAAAATGAGGCTATTATCCTTAACAGGCAACGCTAGTTTGACAAAACTATGGAACCAACTTCTTAGTCAACTTAGTCATCATGTGTTATTTGATTTGATCAAGCTTTTTTATGGTTTGAGGCTGCTGAAGATCCGAAACATCCCAAGCCTGATAACATTTTGGAAAAAAATACACATGTACCTCAATTAAATCGTCTACTTCGTCTTGTCACCAAAGATTGGAAGCTAAACCTCATGAGTCGTTAAAGGATCATCATATCGGGTCTCTATAGAAGAGATTGCTTGGTAAGGGCATAATTACCTTCATTCGGGTGCATCTTTTTACTTTAAAAACTGATGGTCTGCTCATTTCTTATGTTTTATTTTGATTCATATTTTGTTATTTTTTTTAGGCCAATGCAATTCTTGGTGAAAGATTTTTTCAGCTACAAAGAAAGAAGATCTCCAAATTCATTTAGATGTTCAAGGGCAGGAGTGGATGGTCTTAAAGGCTGAGCTTGCCCGGAAGTCATAGGAAGTAATTGCTTCTGAACCTATGTTGGGTCTAAAAAACAAACATTAGGAGGCTAAAAAGGGTTAGTTCACCCATGATCATGAGAAATTCATCCAAGATTTGAAACGTTCTAATTGGGATTTCGATTATGCCAATGGGGAAAACGAGACATATCACTAATAAACTTATCAGTTCCTCTTTGATATTTTCTTCTTACAGGTAGCTATAGATATTTAGAACGGAAAAGGATCAAAAATACCCCTGAACAATTCAAATAGCTTAAAAATGTCCTTCGTTAGATTTTTTGCTCAAAAATATCCCTCCGTTAAATATTTGGCTCAAAAATACCCCTCCCTCTAACGGAATTCAGAAAAGGATCAAAAATACCCCTGAACTATCTGAAATGGGTCGAAAATACCCCTCTATTAAATATTTGACTAAAAAATACCCCTTCCTTAAGGAAATTAAATTATTTCGATTATTTCGTTAATTTATACAAAATTCATCATTTAATTTATATTTCGTTAATTTCTTTAAGTAAAAATTTATATTTCGTTAATTTCTTTAAAGATTAAAAAGATGTAAAGTGAAAATACCTTTTTAGA
>JAPEIP010000010.1:203568903-203584623 GCA_026120095.1 Capsicum chinense | reverse complement strand
GATAGATAGATAGATAGATAGATAGATAGATAGATAGATAGATAGATAGATAGATAGATAGATAGATAGATAGATAGATAGATAGATAGATAGATAGATAGATAGATAGATAGGTAGGTAGATGGTAGATAGGTAGATAGGTAGATAGGTAGGTAGATAGATAGGTAGATAGATAGATAGGTAGATAGGTAGATAGGTAGATAGGTAGATGGTAGATGGTAGACGGATAGACGGATAGACGGATAGACGGATAGGTAGACGGATAGACGGATAGACGGATAGACGGATAGACGGATAGACGGATAGACGGATAGACGGATAGACGGATAGATAGGTAGATAGGTAGATAGGTAGATAGGTAGGTAGATAGATAGGTAGATGGTAGATAGGTAGATAGGTAGATAGGTAGGTAGCTAGATAGGTAGATAGATAGATAGGTAGATAGGTAGATAGATAGATAGGTAGATAGGTAGATAGGTAGATAGGTAGATAGGTAGATAGCTAGATAGGTAGATAGGTAGATAGGTAGATAGGTAGATAGGTAGATAGGTAGATAGGTAGATGGTAGATGGTAGACGGATAGACGGATAGACGGATAGACGGATAGACGGATAGACGGATAGACGGACAGACGGACAGACGGACAGACGGACAGACGGACAGACGGACAGACGGACAGACGGACAGACGGACAGACGGACAGACGGACAGACGGACAGACGGAGAGACGGAGAGACGGACAGACGGACAGACGGACAGACGGACAGACGGACAGACGGACAGACGGACGGACAGACGGACAGACGGACAGACGGACAGACAGACAGCTAGGTAGGTAGGTAGGTAGGTAGGTAGGTAGGTAGGTTGGTAGGTAGGTAGGTAGATAGGTAGATAGGTAGATAGGTAGATAGGTGGATAGGTAGATAGGTAGATAGGTAGCTAGGTAGATAGGTAGCTAGGTAGCTAGGTAGCTAGGTAGCTAGGTAGCTAGGTAGCTAGGTAGATAGGTAGATAGATATAGATAGATAGATAGATAGATAGATAGATAGATATAGATAGATAGATAGATATAGATAGATAGATAGATATAGATAGATAGATAGATAGATAGAATTGGCCAAAATGATTCGTTTAAATTAATTATTTTTAAAGAGGTTAGGACCTTAATTTTTGTGCTTGATGTGAATGTCTCTTATTCACTTTAGGTGCGAGTATTAAGAATTTTATGTTCCTTGTGATGAATTTTATAAAACTCTTAGATTAAGTTCTTGAAACTTCTATGTTATGAATATTTTTTTCGTTTTCACTTTTTACGTTGGAATTTTTTGTTATGGATGATCCTTGAATTCTATGTTTTGAGCATTTCAAATTCTAAAGTTGTATTTAGAAAGAATAAGAATAAAAAATGTATAAAATTTTCTAGAAATGATTTATTTTCTTGAATTTAGATCAAGTTTATAATATAACTATTTTGTGGCCAGTCAGACTTATTTCAAGTGAAGGTTTTAAACTTTCTCCTCGAGCAATTCCTAGTTTATTGTTCTGAAGAGAAGGTCTTAAGTTTTTCATTCGAACAATCCCTAGTTTTCAGTTCTTAGAATTTCTTTGATTTCTTACTCCTGAGTAAAGATCTTAGTCTCTCTGTTTGCGTAGCCCTCGATTATTGTCTGAAAGGTCTTTGATCTTTCTATTCTGTGTAGTTCTTCCATGACTAATTCTAAATCTAAATAAGATTTAAGCACCAAAAAAGTTTACTTCAATCTCATGTCCCTTTGTAATTCTGATATGTACTGTCTTTATATTGTAACATATTTTATCTTGCTGATTCATTAAAAGCCCCACGAAAAAAAAGTTGAAATAATATTTGATGTATAAAAAAATTATGTTTTCATATTTAATTTTCATGAACTTCCTATGTTGTTTGAAAACTTATTTTTATTTATACAATCAAAATTAACATAAAAATAAATAAATTAAATGTGTATCGTAATGATAGTAGCATTTTAGATATTGATGTTTCAATTGTTTGGTAGATTTATTCCTTCTTGATCTGTTAATGTGTATGGACTTTTTTTGATTACTTTGATAACTTGTTAAGGTCTTTTCAATTTGAACTAAGTTTTTCAGAATTTAGATCTTCAATTTTTTTGATTTTTTTGAATGAATAACTCTCTTTTTAAAAATTATCGAAGGTTAGTCCTTCAGATATAGTAATTTTTCATTCTCTGCTTTTGAGTTTTTATTTGGACTAAAGTCAAATCTCTTCTTTCTTTTTTTAGGAGTTAATTTAGGAACATAACTTTTTAATTATTTTCCTTATTTGCATATTTGAATCAGAGGCTTAATTCTCTTACTTTTATTTATATAAGAGATTTAATTTTGTAAACCAGTGAATAGAGTACTTTCCCGATGCTGGACTTTAGCATTATTTGATATGTCCATAATACTTCAGGACATTCACCTCCAATTTTATTTACCTACTTTTATCTTATTTTTCAAGTTTTGTATTACTATTTTATTTATTGATTTTGCTTGACCATTTTTGTTGAGATGATATGAAATATATTTTATTTTTGATCTTCATTGATTTTAAAAATTCAATAATCTTATTTCCAACAAATTGAGGATCGTTTTCAAAAATGATTTCTTCGGATACATCTAAACAATACATGATGTGATTCTAATAATATAATCTATGACTTCTTTTTCTCTTATTTACTTATAGAAACTTGTTTCCGTCCATTTTGAGAAACAAACAGTTAAAATGAATAAAATTTTTACCTATCAGCTGCTACTAAGGACAATCTAATTATATCTATACTTTATTTTATGAATGTTCATGACAGAACTACAAACTATAATAATTATTCTTGAGATCAATCATTAACGCATGATGATGACATTTATCATATTTCTGAATAAATTATTTAACATCTAGTTTTATTTTTAACTAGTAATATTCGACTCTAATTAATTTTAGACTAGCATTTTAGCTTCAAAACATTACTGAAAGTTTCTTCGAGGACTTCTCTCATCACTTACTTGATTTCATAAAGTCCTAAACATCTTATCATGTGTGTTATCGGTATATGCCAACTGTTTTTTTCCTACCTATGTCAAGTAATTGACATACGAACATTTATGTGTTTCATAGTCTTTGAATCTACCAATCTTAAATATTGAATTAAGGTCTCTAGATAAGCACTCTACAATCAAAATAAATAAAGTGGGAGATAAGGATCTTCTACTTCACTCTTCTAGATGATCTAAAAAATCATGAGATTTTCTCTTTCAACAAGAGTATCATATATTGAAAGAAATTATACAACTCAAACTAATCAACACTTTTTCAAATTCTACTTTTCTTAGAATTTTGATAAAGAAAAACTAAGAAACTCAATCTGTAAGGACTTGATTCTGTGAATCATTTATTTTTAGGTAATTTGACATTTTATCCCTTCTCATAGTTTCTACGTGATATTTATGTGGTATGGGAATAGTTGGCAAGGTTTAGAATGTATTTTAGTATAATTTGTGCGAGTTTGTAGTTTTTAGAGATTAAAAAGGCTTATAGTTTACTTTGGTCAACATTTATTGTTTTATGAATCGAAGGGCAAAATGGACTGCCAGCAGATTTAAAATATCAATTTTTGATTGGTAGGATGGTTGGTGTGATTTTTTAACTTTTAAATCTCATTTTGATCCTCAGTTTAAAAAGATATAGAATTGGGTCTCAGGGATCAATTATGTGAAAACACCCTCTTTTTGAAACTCTAACATTTCCATTGACTCTGGAACATCGAATTTGATAAGGTAGCGTAGCTCGATTGCATTCTTGGGATTCCAAATGAATCTCAAGTGGTCGATCGAGACTTGATAATTTTCTAAGTCGCAACTGGTATAGTAGCTTAAGCAGAAGTCGGTCACTTAAGCGACTAGGCTACTAGCCGGTAGACGCATAAGGGAGGCCTCCTTCGCTTAAGCAAGTTTGCTTATGCGGCTAGTAGGTCACTTACGTGACATATGCAAACACAGGAAGGTACCGTGAAAACGACACTTGGTCGCAAAATCACTGACTGCTTAAGCGACCCAGTGTCTATTTAAGGGGGATCCTGGATGGCATTAAATGCCCATTTGCTCAATTTTCTCCCATTCTTATCACTTTGAGCTTTAGGTTTTAGAGTTTTTGGGCGACTTCTTCCATTTTCAATCATGGAAAAGCTCAATATCACTATTTCAATTATTTTACTTTGATTCTCCCATTTAAAACTCGTTAATTTGTGATTTCAAAAGTGAAATTTAGGAATTTTGGTTCGGAAGGACTAAAAATAATTTTTCTTCAATATAAACCTCAATTTTAACCCGTTTGCAATTGTTTTTTCTCCTATGCCTTCCTTTAATCATGGGTAATGTGTTTATGAACAAAATTTTGGTTTTGCCCTTTTCTTTTTAAAACCCCATTTTGGGGCTCCATTTTGACCGCAATTTCAAAATAGATAATATGTGTATCATTGGCTTTCTTTTGACGTGTATATTTTATTTGTATATTTTAGTTTATTCGAGGGTTATTTGAGAAGGGAAAAGCTTTACATGAAGAGCTTTCGCCTTGGATTTTAGCATTATGAGGTAGGTTATGAATTAACTTTTTACAGAATGGACTGAGTAGTTAATATTTGCATAAAAGCATGCTATGGGTTTAGGTAATAATTATGAAAATAATGTTACTACTATGTATGCTCATGCGGGATCTTAGTTGATATTATTGATGATTTGAGATGATATTGCTATGTGTGGCCCGTATGGGGAGTCTTATCTGATATTGTTGGCCTTGTGTATACGTTGGATTATTTTTCTTGTGTTAGAAATGCCTAAGTTGGTATTATTATGGTATTATTGTTGTCTTACTCCCATATTTCACTTTAATGGTACATGGCTTTTAGTGAATCGGGTATGGTTGACATATTGAGTGGATTTTTAGCTCACGTGCATGTATATTGGCTGGATTTGTGATCTTCTTAATGGTTTGGTTATGAGCATTACATCCTCATATCATACATACATTCAAGAGATATTGGTACCATTATGGAAACACTAATTTTTTATAAAAATGAGACACTTTTACAAAATCCTCAATTTAGTCCATGAGTGGGAGATGAGATATGAATATTGAGATTGGGATTGGGATTGAGTATTAAGATAGTATATGGCTTGCGAAACCCCCATGGCTCCTACCTAGAAGCATGATGCTCAGTAGGTGTATATGAAGGTTATGTGATAACCTCGATCACATCACATCATCATGATTATCATCCTCATTATTTTTCATCCATTTATGTATCTTCAATATTGTGTTTATGTATTTCATTTATTAGATTGCCTATTTCTGTGTCTTTTACGTATCTATTTCCTAGTTATATATTATTTTAGAACTGTTAGTGGAGATGGTGTGAGCTACCATTTCAGACATTTTCTGCTTGCAGGTGACGTGCTCGTAATATGTATTTATATTCTTTATTTTCTACTTTGCTTAGCTGGCCTATGATACCACATGAGTATAAGTGATCCGTACTCATCCCTACTATTCTCCTTAGATGCAGATCCAATTACTATAGCTAAGTTCAGGCGGTGACTTTATACATTCGAGGTAGTGTCTTCTCTATTCTTCCATAATTGACCTCTTACCCCATCCTATGTAGTTTATATCATATTTTGTATTTAGAGATAGGCTTGCATTCTTCTTGGATTATTAGTTGTACTTTCAATCTTCGAGTTGTATAATGATCATTCTTACACTGTGACACTAGGTTTTGGGATGATTTATGGTGTTATTGTAATTTAGGCTTTTGCTATCTTTTGGCATATATGGTTTGGCTTTGTTCTAGAAGTCTCGCCTTAGGATTTATGTTGTGATTATTATTTAGATATCAATTTGGGTGATTGACTTACTAGTCGATAAGTGCCATCATGACCTAAGTTTTTGGGTTGTGACAAATTGATACCAAAGCTAGATTTATTGGTCTTATCAGTGTAAGAATAATGTCCTTAGTAGAGTTTCATGGATCGGTACATAGACATTTGTATCTATCTTTGAGATGATATAAGATATCTTTAGGAAACTTTTCTTATTTTGTTATTTATCATGTGGGTTTTTTCATATCCTATATTCTAAATTGAGCATCACTTTTTTCTATGCAAATAGTAAGGACTAGATCTACTGAAACTGGGGATGCAAAGGTGACAGTTGAGGAGAGAGCCTAAGTTAGGGAATTAGACAGGAGTTGTAGACAGGCTTGAGGTAGAGAACGAGCATGAAGATCTTCCCCTTCTAGAGGTAGTACTAAGGGGGATCTCCCCTAAGCCCGAGGTTAAGCATGCTAGATATGTGGGTCCTACTCAAGTTCCTCAGGGTTTTTCCACCCCAGTCTTAGAGTGTTTATTAATTCATTTGCTGACTTGTTTGGAGGGTGTTTCTTTGAGTGCACCTGGTATTTCTCTAGCTCCGAGTGTTGTACCTATATCCGTGCCAGAGTCTTCTTATGGTGTTTCTTCAATTTTGAGCATATTTTCTTCATTGGTACAAATATCTAATTATGGTATTATGCACACTTTGAGTATTGTTCTTTCTTCTATGCCAGTATCAACCATGGTATTTACAGTCTAGGGGTTAATCCTTCTTCAATGTTACCTCCTCGGGTAGGATCATAGCCTACAGATTCACCATGTTTCCTATTTGTTTAGGTCCTGTTATGTCTTTTGAGGATCAGAATATATTTGTGAGATTTACTTGCTTGGGCCCGACCAAGTTTAGTGATGTAGTGGGCGAGGATGCCTATAAGTATTTGATTGATTTTTGGGAGAAGTTGTATAACCTTGGATCGTTTGAGTCGCATAGCGTTGCTTACACTACCTACTAGCTGAGAGATATATCTAGAGATTGGTGGAGATCTCTTGTTAGTTGCAGACCTCTTGGATTGCTAGAGATGACTTGGGATCAATTTTTTGAGGCCTTTTTGGATAGGTTTGTGCCATTCAATTTGAGGGATCATATAAGAGACAAGTTTGATCACCTAAAGCAGGGCTCTATGACTATTTTTAAGTATGAGGAATGCTTTCATGCCTTATCTAGATATTTTATTGCCAATATTACCACTGAGTCAGAGAAGATTCAAAAGTTGATGAAGGGATTAGATGTTTTACTTTAGTTGGCTACTTCCCAGATGGTAGTGTCAGGGATCATTTCAGAGTATAGTGGATCATGCTAAGATGATCGAGTCTATCATTTGAGCATCTCAGGGAGGTGCTAAGAGAGTGCACCATCAGTGCAAGTTTTATGGTTACACTTCTTGAAGAAAAGATTTTAGAGGTTCTAGTAGGTACCATAGTAGACTAGTATGGGTGGCCTTGCAGGGTTCAGATAATAGGTATTCTAGTTCAGTGGTTTTGAATAGTCAAGTATCATCCTAGGGTGGTCGTTATAGCTCTCAGTTGTACCTTGTTAGATTGAGTTGATCCGTAGAGGTTTCTATGTGTCTGAGAGTTTGACCATGTGTCTAAGGATTTTCCTCATCGTGTCTTCAAGCCTACTCTTATATTGACAGTAAGATATGATCCTTATGGAGGTAGAGGTATAACTAGAGGTGTGCGAGAAAGAGTTAGTGGTACGCATGGTGGTGGTCATGGTGCTACTTAGTCTGGTGGTATACATGGACAGTGCAATGCTATACCAATACGATCTGAGGTAGAGGCTTCCGACGTTGTCATCATAGGTATCACCCCTATTTGTTTTAGATCGGCATCTGTGTTATTTGATCCAGGGTTAACTTTTTCCTATGTGTCTGCATATTTTGCTTTGGGTTTTGATTAAACTATTAAGCCTCTTTCCATGCATATCCGTGTTCTACCTCCATAGAAGACTCTTTAGTGGTGGTCGGTTGCACTAATCCTGTGTTATGACTTTCGCGGGCTGTGAGACTTGGTAGATCTAATTATCCTAGACATGATAGATTTTAATGTTATCTTGGGTATGATTGGTTAGCTCCATATCATGTTGTTCCAGACTGTTATGCTAAGACTGTGACTTTAGCTTCACCTAGTGTGTCAAGGATAGCTTGAAAGGGTATGTTTCATTTGGGTCCCAAGAGGGTTATATCTTTTCTTCAGGCTCGCTGCTTAGTAGAGAGGGTATGTTTGTCTTACTTTCCCCATACTCGTGATACTAGTGTTGATTCACCGTCTCCATTAGATTCTATTTTATTGTTCATGAGTTCATTGATATCTTTCCTACGGATTTACCTGGTATGCCTTCATATCGTGATATTAACTTTGCTATTGGTGTTGAGTTAGGCTCTAAGCCCATTTCTATTCCTCCTTATAGGATATCCCAAGCAGATTTGAAGAATCAGTTGCAGGAGTAGACCCGTAATTTTTGAAGAATCATTTTTGAAGAAAAATGATGGGTCTATGCATATGTAGACCCGTAATTTGGACCCTTCCGAACTTCAAATTTACCCATTCACCATACCCTTACCACACACCCTTCCCTAGCCAATAATTCCTCCATAAAATACAAAAAGATAACCAACCCTTTAAAAATAATACCCACTTAAAATTCCAGCACTACCCACCCTAGCTACCCCACCCCACTCCGCGTGCCTCCCCTGATATCCATCACAGCTCATGTTTTCTTTTCCCTACCCAATTCACTTTTTTGGACCTCTGAAAATAGTATTATAAAAACACACATTGGGGGTTATTCACACTCAGGAGTTCACAGAGATGAAAATACACATAGAGAGTGATAGAGAGAAAAAAGGTAAAAGAGTAATAGAGGGAAAAGGGGGAGGAAACACAAAAAGGAAAAGAAGTAGTCATTGGGGTCATTGTTCCGGTAACATATCCATCTTTGGTTCCAGTCAAAGCGACCTCAATAAAAAATGACAACTAAATACACCCCACCACCATAAAATGCAACTCCCGCTAAGAAAACCACCAACTCTACCTCCAAACTCACCTAAAAAAACTGTGACCCATCCCCCCAAAATCCAAAAGAAATTAACCATTCTACTATTTTTTTCCAACCTGATCTCGCCAGAGATCCAGTGAAATTAGCTCATTGTATAAATAACCAGCTCCAATGAAAAACTCCATTTCCGATCACAACCACCCTAAGAACACCCTCTCTTCCTTCTAACCAAATCCCACCAAAAAATCCAAAACCAACGACCCAAAGGCCAAAATTGACCGATCCCCATTTCCCATTTCTGATGAAAGCGATTGAAAAAAAACCAAATAAACCTAATACGCCTAAAGTAAGCATGAGTTTTTTTTCTATCTCGTGATTTTTTATTTGGATTAGCGAAAAATAGAAAAGGGTGCAGATCGAAGTTGGGGTTTGTTCATATTTAAGGTTCGAATTAAGGTTTTAAAGCACGAATTTTGCTTTTTTAAATCGAGTAATACTTGATTTTGAAAGCTTCAACTAAGGCCTTTTCCTCATCTCATTCTTGACTCATCTTAAGTTTTTGATACCTTGTGTGGTAAATTCATGATGTATGGGATTTGCGTTCTTTGATTTTGTTATGTTTGAATCATTGTGAATGGTATTGATATTGATTGATTGGTTTACTTGAATTAGGTATTGAATAATTTAAACTCAATTGGAGTAAATTTTAATTCGAGGAGGGATTGAAACTTGATAAAAGTAAATATGATTGGTTTGCATTAATTCATTAGTTGTTGTTTAATTCGGAATAGGCATTAATTTTGTTAAGTTCAATAGTTTCGTGATTAGGTCGTCAAATGTGGTAAGAAAATTGTAAGATTCCATATTTATCAAATGTTTGAATGTTTGTTTGGATGGTTTTTTCTATTTTTATCGCACTTAATTCAAATGTATTTATTTTTATCGGGGAATGCCCGGTGGTTTTATGTTTTCATTTGTCGAGAAATGCCCTGTGAGATTCTGTACTTGACGGGGTTCGTGGACAAGACTCAGGATGTCGGGTGGATCATAGTTTAGGATTAGTTTAGGATAGAATAGGTTTACATTTTAAAACTTTTTTCATTTTGGGACTGTATAATCAGATTAGACATTATTTTATTTTAATTCTTGTTTTATTTTTTTTGTTAGTTTTTTTGTTTGTTTTATGTGATTTTGTTGGTTTATTCACTTCATAGCATCAAACTAGCTAATATAATTCAAAAAAACGATCGTGTTTGAACCATGGGATTGAGGGGTGCCTAACACCTTCTCTGTGGTCAATAAAATTCCTTAACTGGAATCTCTGTTCGTAGATCAGTTTTAAGATTCAACCATTTTTGAAAAGAAAATTCCAAAGGTAACTTGGCACACCAGATTTATGCCAAGTGGTGACTCTGAGTTTAATTATAAAATAATTTTTCGAAACACATTTTTATTATAGTCACTTTAATAATAACAACCCTTTCAGACCAAAAATCAATCTTTCTAGGTAATAAAAAGGGTGTGACAGCTATGGCGACTCTGCGAGAGATTTTTAGAATTTGAGCTTCAATTTGTTGAGTTGTATTGGCTTAGTTTGACTTTATATGTATAAAGATACTTTCTTTGTGTTATTGTTTTATCATTATTGGATGTCTGGATGCTATTTGTTTACAGTTTTTCTTTATGTGTTAGTGCTTTATTTCTATCATCGTATGCATTACTCCGAATTATTTCTTTGGAAACAAGTCTCGTAGTACACTTTGTTTTATCCTTTTTTGAATTTCATTAAAAGAAAATAGTTTTAATTTTTTCAAACTATTTCAAAAAAATCAAGAAAAATTCTAAATAATTTTTCATAGAGTCGCCACTTGATTTTTATAGAAAAATATCAAAAAAACTTAAGAAAATTTCAAAGATTCAAAAACATAAATAAATTTTTGAAATTAGGAAAACTGAGTAAGAGTTCAATTAACACCCTAAGAAGGTTTTTAAGGCACTTAGGAGCGTCCGTTTTAAAACGGTTCACCAAGAGATCAATTTTTGACTAACTTAAAAGGATGACTAACTTTGCGAAAGGTTTGCTTTCTTAAAATAATTTATTTATATATACATAATTGGCATTTATTTATTCAAACGAGAAATATTCTAGTTGTATTAGAAAAAGTTACAACATGTTTCGCTTAATCTATTATTAATTTCGAAGGAAAATATGAAATATTTCGCTTAATTCACAATTAATTTTTGAGAAAATATTACCAAATATTATACTTGAGAAATATTTTACTTAATTCATAATTAATTGCGAAAAGTTAGAATTTGAGGAAAAAAAAAGGCAAGAAATATTCTAGTAGAGAAGATTTTACTTATTTCATGATTATTTCTAAGAAAATTTAACGAAATATTCTACTTTAATTAAAGAGAAACCTATTTAAACTAAATATCACGCTTGGATTTAAGAAGGAACTAAGTTTGTGTTTTCATGAGAAAAAAGAAATTACATAATTATTTTTAATTATTATTATTATATTAAAAAAAAGATCGATTTTGCTATAAATAACACCTTTGGAGAATGTTAAGAGAATGTCATGTTAAAAATATCTTATTAATTATGAAAAATTAAAAATTACGCAAAAAGTAGCTTTCCTGATTCGAAGGAAATTATGTAAATAGGCTATTAGTCATATGAACAAAACAAATACCATTTTAAATAAAATACTTAACAATTTCTTTTAAGCTTAGTTTTATGAAGTGAAGTCTAAAGTAACCATTTTAATTCATTTAGATGAGATAAATTACGAATTGACTAAGAACCGAGATAAAATAAAATGGTAACGCATTAGGGGATTTATCTAGGTTTGTTAGTCAGAGTGTTCAAGTATATATAAATAAGTAAGAATGGAAAATAAAGAAAGAGTTAAAATTAGGGCCTTTTGGACCATACATGGACTACCCATCTTTTGGGCCTAAACTCCATGTATTTTCAATCCATCTTCTCATGTATATCGGTTGTATACTGCAGCTATTTTCCCCTGCGTTTTTGTATATTTGATGTATATCCAACTATATATCGTCCATATATGCATATATTATAGTCTTACACCTGTACACCAACTTTACCTCCCTATTGTTCATTGCATAACCCCTTTATATTACTGTATATTGGTGTATACAACCTTGTTTCTTCATGCTAGTCCCTTTGAGGACTTTTGGGACTTGGTTAAAAGATGTAGAGGTATGGAGTCCGATTGGACTTTTGACGGGAAGCGAACTGGGTCAATGAGCCTTAACGACGGACTTTCAATGCCAATTTTGAATCATCAAAACCTAATTTTTTTGGTCGGAGTCGGCTCTTGAATACCTATTTCTTCTTGAATTCTTTGGTTATGTGGGATTAGAGGAATGCTCCTCCCGAATCCCTAATTTTTTCCCAAAGAATTCTCTATTTTTTTTCCATCCCTCTCATTTCTCTCTACCTAGATGGGTATTTATAAAGAACCTTGGAGCTATTTTGAGGAGAAAATTGGAGGGCTAAAAGGGAAAACCAGTTGAGATTTTGAATTTTAAAATTGAAATAAGATGAGTAGTTGTTTACCGTTGTGTTGTCGCTAGTTGTTGGAGTTGTTGGGACTATAAACGGCATTGTTGTTGTTTGTACGTCATTGACATTGTTGTTGGTCATACGGGTTTTTGGTTGAAGCTGTTGTGTACATTAGTTTTATACGTTGTTGGAGTTTTGTTCATTGTTGATTTTGTTTTTGTTGGGTCTTATTGTTCTAATTTGGGAAAAGCATTAAAAAAGGAAAACAAAAGGGGTTGGGCCGGGTTTAAGCTTATTAGGAGTGGGTTGGGAGTTTGTTGTTATTAGGCCTGGTGTTGTGGCCCGTCTTTAAAATAAGGATGGACTTGTTTGGATAAAAATTAATAGGTTTAGAAACTTTAGGGTTTCAAAATATTTTTTGGGGTTATTTTTGGATTAACCTATTCTATTTAAATTTCGATCAAATTTAAAATTAATTGATCAATTGCATTGTAATTATGGCTAATTTGATTTCAATTATAGTCAAATTTAATAGATCGGCTAAATTAAATTTAAATTTGATACGAATTAATACATCATTTAATCTCGAGCTTCTTGATTTGACATGACCTGGTCGCTCAACCGCTGAGGCCATTCACCTTGTGAAGAGATTAGTGGAGCAGTTTTGAGAGAGAAAGAAGAACTTGCATATGGTGTTTATTGATCTAGAGAAGGCATATGACAGAGTTCCCAGGAAGATTCTGTGGAGGTGTTTGGAGGCTAGAGGAGTGCCCGTGGCATAAACTAGGTCAATTCAAGATATTTATGATGGTGTGAAGACTCGTGTGAGGACGGTAGGTGGAGATTCAAATCACTTTACAGTTTTGATAGGGTTGCACCAGGGATCGACTCTTAGCCCGTTTCTATTTACTTTGGGGATGGATGTTTTGACATGACATATTCAAAGGAAGGTGCCTTGGTGTATGTTATTTGCAGATGATGTGGTTCTGATTAATGAATATAAAAGACTTTGAATCAATCATGGGCATCAAATGCAATATGTAGATGCCCTTGGATTATTGTCTCTTCGAAACTAGTCGAAGAAGGAAATATGATTTTCAGGACATGGCCCTCATGGCATGGCCATTTTGGCATGGCCATCTCAACATAGCCATTTTGGCATGGCCCTTTTGGCATGATATGATGCAGTATAAAGATGGGGGAACACAAATAATCATGCAGAAATTGTAGAAAACATCACCTTGACCATTCCACTAGCATGTTGGATGTTCTGCATGTACCATTTCAAACATCCATCCGTGATTTTTTAGGGATTTGAGTAAGTCATCATTTTTGTTTCCACATTTGATGATACCTACTACTATAGAAAACCTATTAGTTTAGGGAAACTCAATGATTTTTAGCTCATAACCATCCTAGCTCTTTCTTATCGATCTTGGAATGTTTGGAGTTTTTGTAGTTCTTTAAATCAAAGGAATATGGTGAATGATCGATGTTTCTATTGGTATTTATTGGCTTCAGGATAACCTGCATCCACAGAAAAATTATTAGTTGTTGGTAAAATTAATCTATGTTGACTTCTTTGGTCTTTATCTCCAGTCATCGCCATCATCGAGTTATCATCTTCTTCATATGTTTGTTGTCTTTTGACTCCTGCTTCGACTCCCCGGGTTGGTGGGTGTGAGACAAAATTAGAGAATAAATTAATTTAGAGTAAGTATTTTTACAAATAAATAATTTTCAAAAATCTTTTTATAAGATTAGGAGGAGTCTCTGTCAATTAAGTCATGTCATATACGAGTTTTAATAAACATTCTTGGCCGAGGCGTTGACACATTTGGTATTCTATCGGTAAGCTCT
Source organism: Capsicum chinense (assembly GCA_026120095.1). Taxonomy (NCBI): domain Eukaryota; kingdom Viridiplantae; phylum Streptophyta; class Magnoliopsida; order Solanales; family Solanaceae; genus Capsicum; species Capsicum chinense. The sequence continues at coordinate 203,570,263 of JAPEIP010000010.1, read as the reverse complement.
AGAAATCCTTTTAGTATTATGGCTGAAGGGTTTTGTAGACGAGCCTTCGTAGATGAACTTGACTGATTTTTCTACGCAGAAATATTTGTTGTTGTTTTTGAACTCTTTAGTACAGTATGGTGGAAATTTTGAGGTCCACCTCAAAATTTCTGCCCCAGTTACTGATATCTCTCTTAAATTTTAGTTTGGCTAGCAAAAAAGTGATCTTCTTTTTTTGAATTCTTGAGATTTCTTCTCAAAATTTTTTTCCTAGTTTCCATTTCCTAGGGTGATATGACTGAGCCTTTGTGGCGCCTACGTATCCCGTTGGACAAAAATTAGGTCAAACGTAGTTCCCACAACATAAAAGAGAATAAATTATAGTTAAAAGGGCGACCGAAGATAACAACGGTTACCTACGTATCTCATTCTTGAGAATTCATGTCAAATGTAGTTCGTGCATGGAAGGATGGGGAATTTTAAAGCTACTACAGAGCATAAAAATGATTACAAATGGGGAAAACAATTACAAGGAAATAAACACAAAGAAACACCTCATCAGACATATTATCTTTTTACTGTATTAGAATTGATTGGCTAGGTCCACCTTTGGCCATCCATCTCAGACAAAATCAAGGCTCCTCCTGATAACACTTTGTAGACTACATATGGGCATTGCCAATTTGGAGCAAACTTCCCCTTATACTCCTCTTGGTGAGAAAAAATATGTTTGAGTACCAACTATCCAACTTCAAACGTATGAGCGCTTACTCTTTTGTTGGAAGCATGAATCATTCATCATTGATATAATTGTACATGGTATACTATGGTCATCCTCTTTTCATTGATCATCATAAGTTGTTCATGGAAGGAGCAGACCCATGTTTCATTACTTAATCCTGCTTCTTGGATTATTCTTAAAGATTGTATTTCAACTTCAGCGGGTATCACACTTCTGTGTCATATACTAACATATAAGGATTTGCCCCAGTTGAAGTTTTGACTGTCGTGCGATATCCTAGCAAGGCATAAGGCAGTATGTTGTGCCACGATCGGTGACTATCAACCATCATTCTTAAGATCTTGTTGAGGTTCTTGTTGGCAGCTTCAACTGCTCCGTTCATTTGAGGGTGATGTGCGGTTGAATTCCAATGAGTGATATTGAATTGTTCACATATCTCTTTTATTAAATGACTATTCAAGTTTTTCCCATTGTCTATAATGATCGACTCATGTATTCCAAATCAGCTGTCACGCCCCAAAATCCCATCGGGCCGGACTGACACCCGAAGCCGAGAAGGCCCGGGAGAACCCGTTCAAATACCTGTACTTTCACTTACATGTCACCAAAAAATTGGACAACACTTCGTTGCATATAGAA
>JAPEIP010000010.1:203537836-203561982 GCA_026120095.1 Capsicum chinense | reverse complement strand
TTTTTGGAAAAATTTATATCGTTGGAAAGCTTATTCAATAACCTTCGTATGGATCCATCGACGGGAAAATTCCGGTATAAATAAAGTCTATTCCTATACACATATAATCAAACTATACACTTGAAACCATCTCAAAATAATCAATACTCATATTTAAACTCATATATACCTAACTTAGGATCAATACATATACCCCAACACATATAACAATGACTAATGCACGTAATTAAGTACGGGGTGTTACATCAGCAAATCAAGTTGTTCTTGACAAAATCTGCTACTACATTCTTGGTTACAACTTTGTATGAGATAGCTTCTACCCATTTGGTAAAGTAATCGATATCAACCAAGATAAAACTATGTCCATTAGAAGCCAATGGCTCAATCAGGCCGATGACATCCATGCCCCAAGTTACAAACGGCCAGGGCAAACTCATAACGTTGAGTTCATATGGGGGAACCCGAATCAAATCTCTGTGTATTTGGCATTATGACATTTTTGCACAAACTTGCTACAATCACTTTACATGGCTATCCAGAAATATCCGGCTCTTAGGATCTTCTTGGCTAGGGTGAACCTATTCATATGAGGTCCAAACATTCTAGCGTAAATTTCTTCAAGTAATTTGTATATTCAACGGAATCTACACAACGCAGAAATACCAAATCAAAGGCCCTCCTATAAAGGACTTTCCAATTTAAGAAGAAATTATTGGCCATCTAATGGATCATTATTTTTTGAATGACGATTGCATTTTCGGGATGTGCCCCAGCTTCTATATACCTCCTGATATCGAAATACCATGGCTTTCCATTTGATTCAGCCTCAATTTGTGCACAATGCACAGGTTATTCCTTTAAACTTATCTCCAATGGATTAATGTAACTTTGATTTAGATGTTGAATCATGGAGGATATAGTGTCCAAAGCATCGGCGAACTCATTTTGTGTCCTTGGAACATACTTGGATTCCACTTCCTTTAATCTTCTGCATAACTCTTGGACCAATTCCATGTATGGTGTGCTATTAGGGTTATTTACGGATCATTTTCCCCAAACCCGGTGAACCAATAGATCAGAATCTCCAATGACTAGTAGTTCTTGAACATTCATATCAATGGCCAATCTGAGACCGAGAATGCAAGCCTCATATTAAACCATATTATTGGTGCATGGAAAATATAGTTTGGCTATAACCAGATAATGTTGACCAGTTTTTGATATTAAAACTGCTCCAATTCTTGAGCCCTTAAAATTAATTGCCCATCAAAGAATAATCTCTAGCCCGAGTATAATTCAATAATGTCTTCTCAACTAGATAATCGCCTAGGGCTTGACCTTTGATCGCCTTTTGAGTCACGGATACAATGTCAAACTCGCTCAACAATATTTACCATTTGGACAATATCCCCGTGGGGATGGCCTTTTGGAATATGTACTTTAAAGGATCCATTCTAGAGATGAGATACGTTGTATATGACGTTAGGTAATGCCTTGGCTTCATGTGTAGTAAACTTCTTTCTCAAGTAATAAATTGTTCTTTTCTTCTTTCCAGTTCAATCATGTTGCCCTAAGTCACATCCAAATGCACTGTCTGAGATTGATAAATACAATAACAGAGGGCTTCCTTCTCTTAGAGGAATTAGCACTGGTGGACTGGATAGATAATCCTTGATCTAATCAAAAGCTAGATGGCATTCCTCAATCCATTTATTTGCCACATATTTCCTTAACATATATGGGATTGGTTCATAAATAACTGTTGACTGGGCTATGAACCTGCTGATGTAATTCAATCTTCCTAAGAAACTCATAACTTCCTTCTTTATCTTCGAAGGAGGCAGTTCTTGGATCGTCTTAATTTTTTAGGGGTCCAGTTCAGTGCCCCTCCTACTAACTATGAAACCCAAAAACTTTCCAGCTAGTACCCCAAAAGCGTTCTTGGCAGGACTCAGCATCAAACTGTACTTAAGAAACTGATCAAAAACCTTCCTAAATAGGCCAAGTGGTTAGCTCTTTTGAGATTTGATAATCACATCATCCACGTACACTTCAATCTCCTTATGAATAATATCATGAAATATGGTTTTCATGACTCCCATATACGTAGTGCCAATGTTCTTGAGACTGAAAGGCATCACCCTATAGTGATAAACACCCTAAGGTGTGATGAAAGTCATTTTCTCTGCATCTTCTTCATCCATTAGTATTTGATGATACCCGACAAAGCAATCACAAATGACTGTATTTTATTCCTCGCACAGTCACAATGAGAATATTAATGTTGGGTAATGGGAAGTTATCTTTAGGGTTGGCTTTATTCAAGCCCCTATAATCGACACAAATCCTAACCTTCTATCATCCTTCGGTACTGGAACAATATTGGCTAGCCATGTTGGATACTTCATGACCTCAACAACGTTGGCTTGGATCTTCTTAATGACTTCTTTCTTGATTTCTAAACTCAGATCTAACTTAAATTTCTGTAACTTTTGCTTCACAGGATTGAACCCCAGATCAATTGGCAACTTGTTTGATACAATATTTGTAGTCAATCCTGACATGTCATCATAGGACCAAGCAAATTTATCAATGTACTATTTAAGAAACCTGGCAAGTTCTGCTTTTTGCACTTCTGCCATATGAACGCTGATTCTGGCTTCTTTAACTTCGCCATCATCACCTAGATTAAATACCTCATTTTTATCTAGTTTGGGATTCTCCCGATCCTCAAAATCTTTTAGTTCCTCTATTAATCGTTCTGGGGCCATTGTTTCTTCATCATAGTCTTCCCATTCATGATCATTTGCTTCGATTTTTTCATTTAGCTCTTGACTCAATATGACATTGGCAGATTATAAATTATTATTACTAAAATCTTAGCCAACATAAGTTAGATTATAGTGATCAGATAATGCAACAAAAAATAATTAAAAAATATTTTCGCAATAAGGGAGGTTTTCACTGAAATTTAGAAGGTTACAAACATTGGTTGTAATTCGTACTAGTGTGAGTTTGAGCCTTTTGGAAAGCATTAAAGAGCACAAATGAGTTAAATAAAACTTAAATGATGGATCTCGAGCCTCATTCGGACAACCACCAATTTTGCAAAAGCTAAATTTCATTATTCCATCTACCACATCAATCGGGGAGTCATGATTAGAGTAGAAGTCCAGTTTGATAGCTTCTCCCCTGGTTCATCTCTCTTTATTTTAGTCTTCTCAGGAAAATCTTATATAATAGTGTCACTCTCTTCGAACAGGCCTCTTATTCCATCCTCAAGACAATCACTTGTAGACTTTACGAATATAGAAAATGACTGGTAGAGTAGAGATAATTTCTTTGCCTTTTTATTACTATTATCGGTCATTCCTTCCTCTTTGGCAGCTAAGCGACAATCAAGGACGGAATGATTATATGTCTTGGAAGTATTGATGTTCAACTAAATTTTGTAAACACAGATCAATTTCTACTTACTTGATTACCTGTTAAAGTAAAAGCAACTCAAAAGGCAAATACGTTAGATCCCATTGGTGGAAAGTAATGAAAGATATCCGACATAGAGTAAGCACAAAAATTTTCTTTCATCTTAGGGAAATTGATCCACGAATAGGTATTGACTCAAAATAAATTAACAGGCAGGACTTTGTCCGCCGATTTCGGATAAATAGGTCTTAAAAGGATGTTTGCCAAGTCTACTGATTTTGGACTTGTACGAATTTCGTCAAAAAAATGAGATATAATGATTTTAAAGTATATAGGTCGGATCAAAAGGTTACCTATGTATCTCACAAAGGAGAAATCAGGTCATACGCAGTTTAACAAAGAAAGATTTGTTGAGTCCATGACCGATTTTCCTAACATAATAGGAATGCATTTAAAAGAAAAGCTAGTGAAGATTGGTTGAGGACTTTCTGGCAGACTTAGAGACCTGAAATATTTTGGGTAGACTTTGGATGAAAAACGTATATTTCAGCCTAGAGGGTTTCTAAAGCTTTAAAGAGTAGATCAATGTACCTTTGATTCAACAACGCACATAATCACATAAAATAGTTATATCACATAAGACAGTTGCATCATACAACAATAGAATAATAAGTGCATCTTAATTGGGTGACCCTTTTGAGCTAGGGGTTGGCCTAGTAGATTTGAAGGAAGTATATGTCTTTTAAAATTAATCCATTATCCCTCAAAATTTTCATGAATGTACAAAAAGGTCACAAAAGCCCACAATGTTGCACGAAAAGAGATACAGTCTGTGGGGAAAGAGAAAATAACATGAGAAAAAGAATAAGGTCCCACACACAAGATAAAAAAAACGCTAGCGTCTAGATGTTCTCGGTCGTTGCCCTACCCTAAAGGATAATGGATTATTTAATTAATATATACTCCTTCTACACATAAGTATGATTCGTCTGTGATTGACTCGTGGTCAATAGACGTAGGTCAGGTTTTCTAATGGGCCAATACCCTCTCAGGTATTGTATCGTCCTAGGCTCATGCCTAAAAGTGGATTTTGGTTTTGCTCTATCCTGCGTGTCTAGAGCGGGTTTGAACTAGATTCCCAAGAGGACTACTTGGGTTTGAAAATACGAACAGCCATCGGATGCCTACATGTTAATAAACCATCATATTTCCAATACTTGATTTGAAATTGAACAATAGGGGTCGGGACATCCATGAAACCCCAAACAATTTATTTATTTTGAATGAGGAAGTATGCCCTAAAATACAACAGTTTAAATTTTGCAGAAATTTAAACATGTAAGCAAACAAATAATTTATATATTATGAATTTGAATAGTTAGTCAAAGAAGTTAGTCCAAATATTTGGTTCGAGCTTAGACATCCCCAGCAGAGTCGCCAATTCTATTTTATCTTTTTTCAAATTTCATTTAAAAGAAAATGGTCTTGACTTTTTCAAACTATTTCAAAAAATTCAAGAAAAAATTGAAATAATTTTTCACAGAGTAACCACTCGATTTTTATAGAAAAATATTTAAAAAATTTAAGAAAATTTTAAAGATTTAAAAATAGAAATAAATCATTGAAATTAGAGAAACTGAGTAAGGGTTCAATTAACACCCAAAGAAGGTTTTTAAGGTACTTAAGAGCGTCCGTTTTAAAATGGTTCACCAAAAGATCATTTTTTGACTAACTTAAAAGGATGACTAACATTGTGAAAGGGTTGCTTTTATAAAATCATTTATTTATATATTAAAAAATAATATTTATTTATTCAAACGAGAAATATTAGAATTGTATTAGAAAAAGTTACAACATGTCTCGCTTAATCCATTATTAATTTTGAAGAAAAATATGAAATATTTCTCTTAATTCACGATTAATTTTTGAGAAAACATTACCAAATATTCTACTTGAGAAATATTTTACTTAATACATAATTAATTGCAAAAATTTGGAATTTGAGAAAAAAGGCAAGGAATATTCTAGCTGATAATATTTTACTTATTTCATAATTATTTCTAAGAAAAATTTACGAAATATTCTACTTGAATTACAGAGAAACCTATTTAAACTAAATATCATGCTTGGATTTAAGAAGGAACTAATTTTGTGTTTTCATGAGAAAAAAGAAATTACATAATTATTTATTATTATTATTATTATTATTATTATATTAAAAATATCAATTTTGCTATAAATAACACCTTTGGAGAATTTTAAGAGAATATCATGTTAAAAATATCTTATTAATTATGAAAATTTAAAAATTAGGCAAAAAATAGCTTTCTTGATTCGAAGGAAATTATTTAAATAGGCTATTAGTCACATGAACAAAACATATGCCATTTTAAATAAAATACTTAATAATTTCTTATAAGCTTAGTTTTTGGTAGTGAAGTCGGAAGTAAACATTCTAATTCATTTAGATGAGAAATTACGAATTGACTAAAAACCTTGATAAAATAAAATGATAACGCATTAGGGATCTATCTAGGTTAGTTAATTAGAGTGTTCAAGTATATACAAATAAGTAAGAATTGGAAATAAAGAAAGAGTTAAAATTAGGTCCTTTTGGACCATACATGGATTGCCCAACTTTTGGGCCCAAACTCCATGGCTTTTCAATCCATTTTCTCATGTATATCAGCTGTATATTGTAGCTATTTTCCCCTGCATTTTTATATATCTGATGTATATTCAACTTTATATCAGCCATATATGCATATATTATAGTCTTCCACCAGTACACCAACCTCACCGCCTTATTTTTTACTGCATATCCCCTGTATATTACTATATATTGGCGTATACAGCCTTGTTTCTTCATGCTAGTCCCTTTGAGGACTTTTGGGACTTGGTCTTGAAAAGATGCAGGGGTATAGAGTCCTATCGGACTTTTGAAGGGCAACAAACTGGGGCGACAAGCCTTGACGACGGATTTCCAATGCCAATTTTGACTCGTCAGAACCTATTTTTTTTCTTCTAAATTGACTCTTGAATACCTATTTTCTTCTTGAATTCTTTGGTTCCGTGGGATTAGAGAAATGCTCCTCCCAAATCACTAATTTTTTCCCAAAGAATTCTCTATTTTTCCCCTTTCTCCCATTTCTCTCTACCTAGATGGATATTTATAGTAAACTTTGGAGATTTTCTGAGGAGAAAATCGGAGGGCTAAAAGGAAAAACCAGTTAAGATTTTGAATTTCAAAATTGAGATAAGATAAGTTGTTGTTTACCATTGTGTTGTCACTATTTGTTGGAGTTTTTGGGATTGGAAATGGCGTTGTTGTTTGTACGCCGTTGAATTTCTTGTTGGTCGTGTGGGCTTTTGATTGAAGTTATTGTGAGAATTGATTTTGTACGTTGTTGGAGCGTTATTTACTATTGATTTTGTTTTTGTTGGGTCTTTATTGTTCTAATTCGAAAAAGGATTAAGAGAGGAAAATAATGGGGGTTGGGCCATGTTTAAGTTGATTAGCAATGAGCTAGGAGTTTGTTGTTGTTGGGTCTGGTGTAATGGCCCATCTTTAAAATAGGGATGGACTGGTTTGGATAAAAATTAAAGGGTTTTAGGAACTTTAAGGATTCAGAATAATTTTTGAGGTTATTTTAAAAATAACCCCAATTTGGATTAACATATTCTATTTAAATTTTGACCAAATTTAAAATTAATTGACCAATTGCATTGCAATTGTAGCCAATTTAATTTCAATTATGGTCAAATTTAATAGATCGGCTAAATTAAATTGAAATTCGATATGAATAAATACCTCGTTTAATCTCGAGCTTTTTGATTTGATAAAATCTAAGAAATATTTTTCAAAAAAAATTATTGTTGAGACTAAATTATTTTAGATCAATATTTTAACCATTTGAATTAATTTTCAAGATAACCCTTGATTAAAATTTAATTTTTGTAAAAATAATTATTAACTTAACAAAATTATACAATTTCGTATATATGAATACGAAAATATATACTTGTTACTTTAAGATGACAAAATTACCTAGATAAATTATTTAAAAATCTTTTATTTGAATAAAATAATTATTGTAATTTTATTAAATATCAAAGAATCTCGATAATAAATCCTGCTGGAGAGGGCAAAAATTAGGTGTCAACACACATTGTGTACACGAATCTTCATTGGGTCACATTTATTTTAGGAGGGGGAATCGTCAGTTGGTATGGAGTGGGTGAAAAACAATCGCAACCACCATCGAACATACGCTCCCTAAAAAGCCTTGTTAGTTTAACCCCAACCTAGGTCATTCTTAGTTGCATCATGTTAAGACCTAGTGAAGCCCGTTCGGTCCTTTGTGTGAGACTTATCCCTAAGCATCCCTACGTGCTACTTGTTACATCTTTGGGAGTAAAAAGTTCATTTAATGGACTGATTTAGGGAGGCATGTACTAAAGTTGTTGGAAAATGTGTTTTTAGGCAAGGGTTATTAAGGAAAAAAAGGTGTTGAAAAATTTAAGTAAAAAAAAAAAGGAAAAGAAAAAGAGAAAGAGCTTCGTAATTTATAGGAGTACTCTATGACTTTTATTTTCACAGTAAAAAAATTTAATAAAATTTGTTTTTACCTTTTGCATGATTTTCTTTTAAAAAATTCAAAAAGAATTTCCTTTGTTTCCTTTAGCATACATTCATAACTTGAAAATTTCAACAAGATTTTTGTTTGGTAAGAGCTTTATGCATTTATATAGAGAAACATATTTTTTTATATAGTTTTTGTACATTTTGTATAATCAAAATACCAAAAAGAATTATTTTTTTTTAGTGTCTTCATGTTTTCTGTCAAAAAATATCAAAAATATTTTTATGTTGGTGCTTCATTTTCGAAAAAATTCGTATGAAAATATAAAATAATTTTCCTTTCGTAGCTTTGATTTCATTTTTATATGAAGTTTCAAATCGAAAACTCAAAAAAAGATTTTTCTATGTATTTCGTCGTTTGTTTTGGTTTGTCTCAATTCGGGGTTCAATCTGTCAGTTAATATTTAACTGCCTAATCTAGAAGAAGCACACACACCTGATTCTCCTCTCTCGGGAGTGGGATATGTAGGCAACCCTTTTTGCATTTGGTGATCTTATTTTAAAAATTCAAAAAAAAAAAATTACATGCTTCATTTAGATAGGTGTTTCATATATGTCTTTCAAAAGAAAAATTTTAAAAATATTTTCCTTTAATAGTTTAAGGTTTCATTTTTGTATGAATACAAAATCGAAAACCAAAAAAAATGTCAATCTTTTGAAAAATAATAATAAAAGAAAAACATTTCTTACTCTCCATTAGTTGTTTCATATGTTGCTTCCTATTAAAAACACAAAAAAAGATTTTTCTTTGATAATTTTAGATTTCGTTTTTGTCTGAAATTCAGAATAAAAAATCCAAAAAGATTTTTGTCAATATCTTTTAAAAAAAAATAGAGAAAAGAAAAAATGTTTTTACTCTTCATTTCATATTAGTTGTTTCAAGTTCTTCGTATGAAAAATACTAAAAGATTTTCCTTTGGTAATCATAGGTTTCATTTTGCCTAGAATTTTAAATTTGAAAAAATCAAAAAGATTTTTGTCTACTTTTAAAAATTTGTTATTTTCTTTTCCTCTAAAATTTCAAGAAAAAAAAGAAAAAAAAAATGAGAGTTTGATTGGCCATTTTGTGTCAAAACTTTACGTTCTACGCACACCTGATTCTCCTCTCTCGAGGGTGAGATACGTAGGCACCCTTCTTGGGTTTGGTGATCTTTTCAAAATAAAAAGAATTTTTTTTTTTTGAAAAAAAGTGTTGGAACTCTAATGCATTTATTATTTCTATTATTGAGGTAGTTTAAGGTAGTTGGTTTGTGGCAATCTGGTTGGTCCTCCATATCACGCCAAGTCCAAATAAAAGTTAATTATGTCCAACAAGGATATCGAAAGTAACATCAGCGATTAGACAAAGAAATCGAGAAAATGAGAGTTTAAAGCAAGGAATTTTATGACTAAGACAATAAATGACAGAAATACATCGAGCTTGGATTAGTAGGTTGTCTTCTCCTCCATCCCCCGCTATTAACCCTACAAATATCTTTACTTTTCCACTAATTTTGCAAACTCAGTTTTCTACTATTGTTGATTCATCACAATATGCATCAGAATTTACTCTATGCCAAAAACATCCCAATGCTTCCATCACTCACTCTCTAGCTCCTCAGTATAAACCTACCATATTTACAGCATTGCCTACCGTCCGTGTTTTTGCTGCTCAACCCACTACTGAGGCTCCCACCTTGGTTATCCGCCTAACGGTTGTGTTTCCCCAATTTACTAGTGAGTCTATGTTCAATAATCTTGATGATCACTGCTATACTCTTAAGCCTATATCTAAGTTAACTAGACCGCTAAAATATCTTACCAAGAAGCTTGGCGTGAAAAAAGAGTAACAGATAATGGCTAGAAAAATAAAGAGCAATGAAAAGGCTATGAAAGATTCTCTTAGACTTGCAAGTTATGAAGATGTTTCATATACGAATTGGGGAATGCCTTCAAGTATTAACCTCTCTTTTGACTTTGAGATATTAGAATTTGAAGAGCATGATGGGCACAAGGATTATGTGAGAGACTTGGGATGATATTGCAATCAATTGAGGGGAACTTAAAGGAAGAAAAAGAAGAAAGGTATAGCTATCATTGTTCCAGGGCCACAATAGAGCTAGAGAAGTCCAACTTATCAATATTATCAGCCTCAACTCTGAGTTATACACTAGATCCACAACTCACCTATAATAAGGTTTCTATCTCTGAAATCTAAAATATTCTACTATTTTACCTCAGTATGCTTTGAATAATGAACAACTATATACTCATCCATCTTCTTATCCATAATGGCATGCACTAACCCCTCTAAATCATCCTCGACCCTCACATATTTATCAAGGTACCTCTAAATCCAATTTTCAACTCAGGCTAAAATTTTCAAAGAGGAAGAAGTCAAGAGATAATTTCACACCAATTGGGGAATTCTATACCAATTTATTTCAAAAATTAAGACAGTAGGACATAATTACTCCTATCCTCGGGTATACTTCTAACCCTTATTCGAGAAATTTTAATTCTAATGTATGATGTGCATATCATTCTAATTTTTATTGTCATAGTACTATAGATTGTAGTACTTTAAAAAGAGAGATAGAAAGGATAATTCAAAAAAAATTGATTGTGGTGCAAGACATTGATGCTATGAGCATCGTACAGAATCCTTTATCTACACACGATAATGCATAATATGTGGGAAGAAATGAGTTAAATATAGGAACCCAAAATTTATTTGCTAAGAGAAATATATTTGAGGGTGGTGAAAGCTCTAGTCATGCTGATGTGCAAACCAGTAACTAAGATGTCAAGCTCAATAATGGAGAAGTCATTTTTCTCCTTACTAAAAAGGATTATTGGTAGTTTATTTTGTTTTATTTTCTGTTATATGAATTATTTCAGGGTTGTAGTTTGGGATATATCTTGTTTTGTTTTAATGTTTTTTATATTCAAACTCTTCTATGTTTTTTTTCAACTAAATGTAGTGCCCCTTTTTGCTTTTATATGTGTTATTTGTTGGTTTTCTTTACTCAATACATTTTATATTGGTTCTAGTGATATAAAGTGCTTGCAGAATTTTCATTCAAATCTAAAATTCAATTTACTTATGAAACACTGAATAAGAATGTTAAAATTAGAAGAAAAGCATCCGAGAAAGTAGGTAGAGTGTTGAAACATTTGGTAACCATATGGAGCCACACTTGAATAAAATAAGGAAATCACTTTGAGAATCATAAGAACAACCTTATCATCAATTGAAAGGTATATCTCATTAATTTTGAATTAAATCAAACAGTGGATACACGATCTCCTGTCAAGAGACACAAAGGAAAAATTTGCTCCACTAAAGTATGAGTCGTCTAATACGAGGTGTGTACAACAAAGATGAATTTGTATGTTTGACAATTGCAAAAGAAGAAGTAATGCACATGCTCAGTTAAATTTAGTGTTGTGGCAAAGATGGTATACGTGATATTCATCTTCCACATTCATATTGCATGTTTTGTACTTGCATTTTTAAGGATTGATATGATGAAGGCATTTCATTATGCTATCCAAACATTGTGTCATCTTTTGTTTACCTTATTTGAGATTAAGTTCTAATTTTTCTTTCGTACCCATCTTTTGGAATCAAAATGGACTCATTAAAAGTTTAAAGAAAAAATAAAAGTGTCGAGCAAAAGAATAGAGTCAAGAAAAGTTCAAAAAAATGAGTGACCAAAAAAAAGATAAGAGTGTCAAGAAAAATAGAGTCAAAAAAGTCCCAAAGAGGAAGAAAAGGAAATAAATCAAAATCAAGCAAATGAATAAGTGGTCGAAACTAAGTTTGACCTAATTTTTGTAATGACGAGATATATTGGTAGCCCTACTCTGGGGTTTGGTACAACCACATAAATAATTTAGAATTACCCATTCAAAAAAGAGTTAATTTTCATTGTTTGAGATGATTCCAGAAGTTGTAAATCTCACCCATTCCAAGTGTTGTTTGAGCCTCATTCTATCCTTTCTTTCTCACCATATCCAAAATCCATGTTATAGTCAAAGACAGACCTTCAATCAATCTTTAAGAATGTAAAGGCTAAACATGCGATAGATATATGACGTTGTATTTTGGGTACTACTTGACTTCATCAACATAAAAAATCAGGAGAGAAATAAGATGAGAGAGTCTTATTGGTAAACCCTCATGGGCACCATAAAACAATTATGAGTTTAGAGAAATAAAAAATAAGAGTATTATTGGTTAAAACCCCTACGGACACTGTAAAACGATGATGACCTGAGAAAAATAAAAATGAGAGGGGCTTTTTGGCAAAAATCCTTCAAGGCGTTACTAGCCGAATGAAGTCTATAAATGAAATTGGCTTAAGGAAGCAACTCAGTTTCAAGGTGATTCACCCTAACAACAATTGGTGAAAAGTCTGGAGGGAAAGATCAAGCAGCCCAAAATGCATATCATAATTATTAGAGTTGGCTGTTGTATTCAAATAAGTTTTTCTTTTTTTCATTTTTGAAAAGGGGACATTCGTTGTCTTTTCTTTCTTCTCTATATTTCTATTTTTGATCTTTTGAGTATGTTATCCAAATAAAAAATTATGATAATTTTTCTCACATCTTTGAGTCAAGTCCATGTCAAAAAAAGTGAGAATGGATTCCAAAACTTGCTATCAACTTCTTTAACTGCACAAAGAAAGACAAAAGGCCAGCACATAAAGACGACATGATCCAAAATGAAGCAAAGTATCTAAAGAATTTTCATCAACTGATAGGTTATGAAGTCATGTTAATAAAAAGTTTCAATAGAGTTTAGTATAGAGGCATCATGAGACAGAGTTATAGTATTTGTATAAGAGTTATTCTTAATAGCCTGAGTTTGGGTTAACGATGTAATAAGTCATTGACACATGTCAACAGTTTGAAGCAAGTTAAATGAAAGTGCAAGAGCGATTACCTCGAAAGCTAAAGCCACAAACCAGCCACCATATTTTTAAACTCACAAGCTTTCTTTGTATGAAATAGGAACATAGGTAACCTACAAATTAAGGGCTTCAAAGCCTAAATATCAAAAGGTGAAATTCCTCACTTTCACAAGTGCGAGAGACAGTATTTCTACACAATTTTGATAATCACAATCATGGTAAAAACTCATTATCCTATACCTTTTGGAGATGAAATTCCTTGTCTGGATATTTTAGTTTTTAATTATTAGGTGACACACTTTCTATTTGAATGATTTCATTTAACCCGTAGGAGACTCACTTCCTTTTCTTAGTGTTTCAGTTGTTATTTATTAGGTGACGCACTTCCTAACTTGAACCTTTACTCTTGGAAAATGCACTTTCTAGTCGAGTCATACCATTTAACCCCTAGGATACACACTTTCTTGTCTGGGTATTTCAATTTTTATTTGTTAGGTGGTGCACCTCCTAACTTAAACCTTTATTTCTAGAAGACGCACTTTCTAGTCGAGTCACTTCATTTAACCTCTAGGAGATGCACTTCCTTTTCTGGGTATTTCAAGTTTTGTTGTTAAGTGACGCACTTCCTAACTTGAACCTTTACTCTTAGAAGATGCACTTTCTAGTCAAGTCATTACATTTAACCCCTAGGATACGCACTTCCTTGCCTAGATAATTCAAGTTTTATTTGTTAGGTCACTTTCTAAGTTAAACCTTTACTCCTAGAAGACACACTTTCTAGTCGAGTCCTTCCATTTAACCCTTAAGAGACACACTTTCTTGTCTGGATAAGTTTTAATTATTAGATTATGCACTTCCTAACTTGAATATTTACTTGATGCACTTTCTATTTGAGTTCTTCTATTTAACCCCTAGGAGATGCACTTCTTTGTTTGGGTATTTCAGTTTTAACTGTTAGGTAACACACTTCCTAACCTGAACCTTTGCTCCTAGAAGAAATACTTTCTAGTTGAGTCCTCCTATTTAAGGCCTAGGAGACGTACTTTCTTGTGTAGGTATTCCAGTTATAATTTGTTAGGTGGCCCACTTCCTAACTTAAACCTTTTCTCCTAGAAGCCAAACTTTCTAGTCGAGTCCTTCCACTTAACCCCTAGGAGGTGCACTTCCTTGTCTGGGTATTTCAGTTTTTATTTGTTAGATGATACACTTCCTAACTTGAATCTTTTCTCATGGAGGACACATTTTCTAGTCGAGTCCTTCCATTTAACCCCTAGAAGAAGCACTTTATAGTAAAGTCCTTCCATTTAAACCCTAGGAGACACACTTCCTTGTCTGGGTATTTTAAGTTTCATTTGTCAGGTCACGCACTTTCTAATTTGAACCTTTGCTCCTAGAAGACGTACTTTCTACACAGAGTCCTTCACTTTAATCCTTAGGATATGCACTTCCTAGACTTGGTCATCTAATTTTACTCTTAAAAGATATATTTCTTGGTCGGATTCTTGATTAACCTTTGCATTATGCATTTTACAAGTAGTTATGATTTGGTTTGACACTCACAAAATTTTTTTGATTATAAACTAGGAAAAAATTTATTTGTGTTATTTGGCACTTTATCTTCTATTCAGAACCATCATGGAAAATGGGATTTTACTTTCTATTTAGGACCCTCCTACAAATCAGACTTTACTTACTATTTAGGACCCTTCTGGAGAATAAGAGTTTATTTTTGGAAAAATGAAATCTTTCTTTATCATAACTCTTTAAGATAATTTTTTTCTAGTTTTGACTTTGATTTTAGGAAATCTCCTAGAGAATAGGGTGAAGATTTTAAATTACAAGGCAGGAACCCGCCTGGAGAATGGGGTGAAGAAATTGCAAGTCAGGAGCCCTCTTGGAGAATAGGGTAAAGAAATTGCAAGTTAGGATATAGGGTAAACGAATCGCAATTCAAGAGCCCACCTAAAGAATAGAGTGAAAAAATTATAAGTCAAGAGCGTGCCTGGAGAATAGGGTGAAGATTTAAAATGGCAAGTCAGAATCCCACCTGAATAATAGGGTAAAGAAATTGTAAGTCAGGAGCTCGCCTGAAGAATAGAGTGATAAAACTACAAGTCAGGAGCCCACCTGGAGAATAGGATGACGAATTTACAAGTCAGGAGCCCGCCTGAAGAATAGGATGAAGAAATTGAAAGTTAGGAGTCTTCCTGGAGAATAAGGTAAATATTTAAAATTGCAAGTCAAGAGCCCGCCTGAAGAATAGGGTAAAGAATTGCATGTCAAGAGATCTCCTGGGAACTAGGGTGAAGAAAATACAAATCAGGAACCCTCCTAGAGAATAGGGTAAAGAAATTTAAGTCAGGAGCCCTCCTAGAGAATAGGGTAAAGAAATTGCAAGTCAGGAGCTCGCCTAGAGAATAGGATGAACAAATTACAAGAAGGAGCCCTCTTAGAAAATAAGGTAAAAAAATGCAAGTCAGGAGCCCACCTGGAGAATAGGGCGAAGAAATTGCAAGACAGAATCCCTCCTAGAGAATAAGGTAAAAAGATTGCAAGTCAAGAGCCTGCTTGAAGAATAGGGTAAAGATTTTTATGATCAACTTCAAGTTCAGAAGTCCCACCTGAAGAACATGTTCAATTTTTAAGTTCATCTCCAATACCAAATTTTGCATGGAGAAAGAATTTATTTTCAAGTTCAAACCAAAGAAAACAAATATTTTATCACTTGAGAAAGCATTGAAGACTCAAGTCAAGAAACAAGGGAAGATGCATAGATAAGATTTTGTAATTTCACTTATCTTTTTAACTTGTAATTTTCATTTTTGATGCAATGACATAGCCGCAAATCAAAACCTCGAAAAGACCTCACTCGACTCTCCAACTCGGTATAATCCCTCTCATTTTTAATTCTTTAAACTATATGTGACCTAATTTCTGCATAACTCGAGATACGTAGGGTGACAAAAATCAAGACTCGATCGCACTTAATTTTTATTTTTCTTTCTTTTGAATAATGGTCGAGTCAAATTTTGTCTCGCTGTCTACTTTTTTGTCTGGAAACACTTTGTGTTTAAAGTCAAAGAGTGGCATAATGTAGACATGTAATTTTGATCATTTCAAACATCAAATTTACCTATTCACTACACCCTTACCATGAACCCTTCGCTAGCTAATAATTCCTCCATAAAAGACAAAAATACAACTAACCCTTTAATAAAAATACCCACTTAAAATTCCTTCACTACCTAGCCTAACCACCCAACTCCGTATG
This sequence comes from Capsicum chinense, assembly GCA_026120095.1. Taxonomy (NCBI): domain Eukaryota; kingdom Viridiplantae; phylum Streptophyta; class Magnoliopsida; order Solanales; family Solanaceae; genus Capsicum; species Capsicum chinense. The sequence continues at coordinate 203,545,745 of JAPEIP010000010.1, read as the reverse complement.
CCCTCTAATATCCCTCACAACTCATGTTTTCCTTTCCCTACAAGGCTCATATTTTTTGGACCCCTAAAATAGTATGATAAACACACAGAGGTGGATTTAGAAACTTAGAAGCTCACAGAGAAGAAAATACACATAGAGAGTGATAGAGAGAAGTAAAGAGTGAATGAGAGATAAAGGGGAAAAAGAAAGAAACAGAAAGAGGAAAAGAAGCAGTCATTGGGGTCACTATTCAAGCGATATATCCACCATCGGTTCCAACCAAAGTGACCTCGCCAAAAAAGGACGACCAAACCCACCCCACCACCAAAAAATGTGACTCCCGCTGGGAAAAACCACCAGCCTTGCCTCCAAAATCACCTAAAAAAGTCGCGACCCATCACTGTAAAATATAAAAAAAACAAACAACCCACTATTTTTTGTCCCTACCAAAGCTCGCAAGAGCTTCCATAAAATCAGCTCGCTAGAGAAACCACTAGCTTCATCGAAAAACTCCATTGCCGATCACAACCACCTCAAGAACTTCCTCTCTTTATTCTGACCAAACCCAACCAAAACCAATGACCCAAAGATGAAAACCGACAGATCCCTATTTCTTATTTCTTATTTCTAATAAAAGCTATTGAAAAATAACCAAACAGACTTAATACGTCTAAAGCAGGTGTGGGCTTCTTCTTTGTCTCCCGACTCTTGGTTTGGGTTAGCAAACACACAGAAAAGGTTGTAGATCAAAGATGGGGTTTGTTCATATTTGAGGTTTGACTTAAGGTTTTTGGGCACAGATTCTACTTTCTTTAATCGAGTAATACTTGCTTTTGAAAGCTTCAATTAAGGTCTATTCATCATCTCATTCTTGACTAATCTTAAGTTTTGATACCTTGTGTGGTAAATTCATGATATGTGGGCTTTTCTTTTTCTGATTTATTTATGTTGGATCATTGTGAATGGTTATTGATATTGATTGATTCATCCACTTGAATTGGGTAATTAAATAATTTAAACTCAATTGTGGAAAATTTTAATTTGGAGAGGGATTAAAAATTGATAAAAGTAAATACAATCGATTTGTCTTAATTCATTGGTTGTTGTTTAATTCAGAATAAGCATTAATTTTGTTAAATTTGGTCGTATCGTGATTAGGCCATCAAATGGGGTAGACAAATTCTAGTATTCCATATTTATCGAATGTTTAAATTTTTTTCTATTTTTATCGAACTTAATCCAAATGTATTTATTTTTATCGATGAATGCCCTGAGGTCTTATGTATTCATTTATCAAAAAAATCCCTGTGAGATTCTATACTTCGTAGAATTCGTGGACAAGACTGATATGTCGGGTGAAGCTTAGTTTAGGATTCATTTAGGATAGAATACCATTTATCTATTTTTTCCACTTTTTGGATTGTATAATTAGACTGGATATTTTATTTGAATTCTTATTTTGCTTGTTTATTTGTTTGCTTTATGTGTTATTGTTGGTTTATTTACTTCATAGCGTCGAATTAGCTGATACAATTCAAAGAAGCGACCATGTTTAAACCATGGGATCAAGGAGTGCCTAACACCTTCCCCTTGGTCAACAGAATTCCTTAACCAAAATTTTATTTACGGATCAATTTTAAGAGATAAAACCATTTTTGAAAAAAGAATTCCACAGGTGACTTGGCATACCAGATTTATGTCAAGTGGCGACTTTAACTTTAATTATAAAATCATCTTCAAAATATATTTTTATTTTAATCACTTTTATAATATAAACCCTTTCAAATTAAAAATCAATCTTTTTTGATAAAATAGGGGTGTGACAGCATATGTGTATTGATTATCGGTAGTTGACCAAGGTGATGGTTAAGAATAAGTATCCTCTTCCTCGTATTGATAATTTACTTTATCAACTTCAGGGTGCTTTGAGATTTTCAAAAATAGATTTAAGTTTCGAGTATCACCAGTTGAGGATTAGAACTTTGGATATCCCGAAGATATCTTTTTTATCAAGGAGAGGATTTTGGCCTTAGAGGTTTAGTCTTTGGCTAAGCATATGGTTAGGCCTAATATTTTAACACCAGATGTGTTTTGCCATTTGTAGAGGCTAGATCTTCTTTGATGGAGCAGATTTGGGTTTATTAGTTTAATGATTTTGGTTTGAGAGTGATTCGGGATAAGGTGCTAAGTGGTGAGGCTAAGAAAGCCTCATTTGACTCTGATGGTGTCTTGAGGAGTGGAGGATGAGTTTATGTATCGAGAATGGGTGATTGGGTTAGATTGATTTTAGAGGAGGCTTATTGTTCTAAGTATTCCATTCATTTTGGAGTGACTAAGATATATCGGGATTTGAGATAGTACTATTGGTGGGGTGGTATAAGAAAGGATGCAGTAGACTTTGTATCTCATTACCTATGTTTCCAATAGGTGAAGGCTGAGCATGTGTGGCCTGGTAATTTTCTTCAGAGTTTACCTATTCTCGAGTAGAAATAAGAATGGATCACTGGACTTCGTGACTAGGTTGCCTCATACTTTTCATGATTCTAATAATATTTGGATCATCGTGGATCAATTGACCAAATATGCTCATTTCATCCTTATTTAGGCTTTCTTAGTGTTGAGGGTTTGTCCCGTATCTATGTTCATGAGATAGTTCATCTCCATGGGGTACCAGTGTCTATTATCTCAAATAGAGGTAAAATCTTCACTTCTTACTTTTGAATGGCATTTTAGCAGGAGTTAGGTACCCAGGTTGGTTTTAGCATATTTTTTCACCCTTAAATCAATGGTCAGTAAGAGTGGACTATTCAAGTTTTAGAGGACATATTCCATGCTTTTGTTATGGATTTTGGAGGTCAATGGGAGAAGTATTTAGCCTTTGCAAAGTTTTCATACAATAATAGTTACATTTTAATATTGAAATGGCATCTTTTGAGGCCTTATATAGTAGGCGTTATCGCTCTCTAATTGGTTGGTTTGAGGTTCTGAGACTATACCTTGAGGTATGGACTTGCTTTATGAGTATTTGGATAGGGTTGGCTAATTCAGGATAGACTTCGAGCAGCTCAGAGTAGGCAGAAGTGCTATACGGATCATAGAATTTATGCCTTGAGGTTTAGTGTGGGTGACCAAGTTTTCCTTAATGTATCACCCATGAAGGGTGTAATGTGGTCTGGAAAGAGGTGCATGCTTAGCCCCAGGTATATAGGGTTATTTGGGATTCTTTGGACTATTGGGGATCTAGCTTATGAGCTAGCATTGCCCCTAGATTTATCAGTTGTTCATCTAATTTTTCATGTATTTATGCTACAGTGCTATATTTCGAATGAGCCTATGTCATTCGTTGGGATGTAGTGCAGTTAGATGAGAGGTTGTTCTTTATTGTAGAGCCAGTCTCCATTTTAGCTTGGGATATTAGGCAACTACGTTTTAGGGATATTATGATGGTTAAGGTCCAGTGGAGATACCACCCTAAAAATAAGGCTACTTGGGAGGTTGAGTCCAACATGCGTGGTAGTTATCCCTAGTTTTTTGCAAACTCGGGTATTTCTTTTGTCCTTAGTTTGAGGACAGACTAGATTTTTAGTAGCGGATACTATAAGGGCTTGATTCTGTGAATCATTCATTTTTATATGATTTGGTCATTTTTACCCTTTTTTGTGGTTGCTATGTGATGTTTCTCGAGTATGGGATGGTTGGCACAATTTCCAATGTATTTTTGTGTGATATAAGAGAGTTTGAGGCTTTTAAAGGTAACAAAGAGCTTCTAATTGACTTTGATTAACATTTATTATTTTGGCATCAGCTGGCAAAATGAACTGTGCCAGCAGATTCGAAACATTGATTTTAGGCTGGTAGCATGGTTGGTGTGGTTTTATGCCTTTTAAATTTCATTTTGACCCTTGGTTTGAAAAGTTATAAAATTGGATCTTGGGAGTCAATTCTATAAAAACAACCTCTTTTGAAAATCTGACAGCATCATTGCATCCATAACGTCGAATTTGATAGGATAGCATAGTTTGATTGCGTTCTCAATATTTCAGATAAATCTCGAGGGATCGATGGAGACTTGAAAATATTCCAAGTCCCAGCTAGTGCACCACTCAACTAGTATAGCTTAAGCCACCAAGTTGCCAGCTAGTGATCGCATAAGCGGGGCCTCCTTTGCTTAACCGAGTTTTGCTTATATGGCTAGTGGGTCGCTTATACGACATGTACAGATACAGGAAGGTACCACAAAAGCAGCACTTGGCTGCAAAAGCGATGACCACTTAAGCAGTTCAATGTCCACTTAAGCGGTACTTGGATGGCATTAAATGCCCTTTTGCTCGATTTTCTCCTACTTTTAAGACTTTAAGCTTCAAGTTTTAGAGTTTTTGGGTGATTTCTTCCATTTTCAAGATTGGGTAACCTCCAAATCACTATTTTAATTATTTTACTTTGATTCTCTCCATTTAAAATTTGTTAATTTATGATTTTCAAAAGTGAAATTTGGAGATTTTGGCCCGAAAGGCCTAAAAATAAATTTTCTTCAATATAAACCTCATTTTTAATCCATTTTCAATTGAACTTTCTTCTATCACATTCTTTAATCATGAATAATGTATTTATGATGAAAAATTTTGGTTTTACTCTTTTCTTTTTGGAAAACCCATTTTGGGGGTTTGTTTTGATGCATAGATTCTATATTTATATGTTTTAGTTGATTTGGAGGTTATATGAGAAGGGAAAATCTCCATGTAAAGAGTTTTTGACTAGGATTTCATCATCGCGTGGTAGGTTATGGCTTAACTTTTTTCAAATTGGGTTGGTAGTTAATATTTGTATAAAAGCATGTTATGGGTATGGGTAATAATTATGAAAATAGTGTTATTACTGTTGTGTGTCATGTGGAGTCTTATGCTGATATTATTGGTGATTTTAGATGATATTTGCTATGAGTGTCCCATGTATGGATCTTGTCTGATATTGTTGGCCTTATGTATATACATTGGATTGTTTTTCTTGTGTCAGGAATGCCTAAATTGGGGTTATTGTTGTATTATTGATGTCTTACTCGCATATTTCACTTTAATGGTACATGGCTTAAATTGAATCATGGATAGTTGACATATTGAGTTGATTTTGAGCTTGAAGTACGTGTATATTGGTTGGATTCAAGATCTTCCTAATGGTTTAATTGAGAGAATTATATCTTTATATTATACATATATTCAAGAGATATTGGTACTACTGTGGAAATACTAATTTTTGATAGAAATGAGAAATTTTTACAAAAACCTCTGTCGTAGCCCACGAGTCGAAGAGGAGATATGGATATTGAGATTGGAATTGAGTATTGAGATAATATATGGGTTGTGAACTCCCCATGGTCCCTATCTGGAAGTGAAACACCCTGGGTTTTGATCCATATAAATTTCCTAAATTTCAAACTCTCTGGCCATACGACCAGGGGTACTAGTCGTATATTAGGATACGATTTATAGGTCATCACTCATATGTTGACCAGTGTGGTTTGGTTGGCTATTGTCCAAGGTATGAATTTTCTATAAGGGTCGTATGATGGGGTGCGAGTCATATGATGCAATTTGTATGATGTTTTATGTCTTAACCTAGGTGATTCTATTATGCCTAGGGTACGATTTGTGGGTAACAATCGTATGATTGGGTATGAGTGGGACTTAGAATTCGTAGGTTGGTCAGTGTGGGGGTTGAGATTCTTCTTGGGGTACGAGTGATGGTACAACTCATACCTTAGGGTATGGATTGGGAGGGTGGTCGTACCCACCTGCGAAAAATTAATACAATTTAAGTGGGGTAATCTACACATTTTCTCTTATAACTCCTTGGGACCCCAAGACTTAAAAAACCTTTTTGGGGTTTCATTAACCTATTTGCAATCAATCAAACACTCTAAATCCTCTCAAAATCTCTCAAAGCTCTTGGGTTAAGCAAAAGCTAGGTTTCCTTCAAGGTGGCCAATTGAGTGTCACAGGGGTGATTTCTTCTCAGCTTCTACTCAATCTAAGGCATTTTACTCCTCCTAATTGTTATTTCCAACTAAAGGCATGTTTTATGAGTTATTTTCATGGCATAATTGTTGTATAAATTTGGATTTTCAAATATATGTTGAGGTTTTTTTTGTTATAATGATTGGTTATAGTCTTCCCGTGTCTTTTACTTATGGTTGTCATATTATTATGGTAGTTTGAACATTTGTTTGCATGGGAATGGGTAATTGGTACTTGGTTTTGGCTTTGAAAATACTATGCCCCCAACACATTTAATAAAATGCCTATAAGAATGTTTTTGGTTAAATTGTTGGACTTTAATTAAACTGTTGCATGGAATAACTTGGTAATGGAACCCTAATGGTATAAATGGTTTGGAATGGTTAAATGGTAAGGTATTAGTGGTTATGGTTGGTCTAATTGAAAGCCTTGATGGGTACAAAGGAATCCCTCCAAGCAAACTTAATAATGAACTACTTGTGGGGTATATGGGAATCCTTCAAGTCAACTCAATAATGTAATCTATGGGTACAAGAGAATCTCTTAATCTCTGAAAGGTTGGCTAAGGACATTGCTTACAAGTTATAGTCGGTATAACAATACCACTACTTATAGCCTTGGTTACTAATAAATGGAATGGTGGTTTGGTTGTATGGTAATGGTTTTAATGGGGCAATAATGGTGGGGTGTGATAGCTAACCGAGAAGGTATGAGTCCAATGGATGGACACTAGAAACTCATATTTACCGATATGAGTATTGGTCATGACGATCATATATGATACTTACGGGGTACATGATAATTCCCTAAGTACACTGGTACACATGTATCATAAAGAGCGAAGGGTACTCGGGAATCCCCTACACCTATGGTATCTTTGATTCGTGCGACTACATGCATCAGGGCCCGTTCAGGGGGTTACACTTGACCCATATAGCCCACGGGTGGTTCTAGGATGGTTTAGCTACACATACCCAGGTTTATTATTTTAATGACATGCTAAACTCGATTCTCTTTCCCAGCATGCTTATATATATATATATGTATGGTTGTGAATGTATATGGTTGGTTTAATTGGTTTTAAAGGATTGCATTATTTTATCCTTATCCTGAGTACTTGCTAGCATTCACCCGCTAACCTATCTTTGGGCAACTGTATCCCTACGTGATGCAGGAACCAGCCATTCTACTCTTCCTGCGTAGTGATCGAGTTTGAGATCAGCTCAGTTGGATTGAAGTAATGAGCTCCTATAATCTAGAAGGCTCCATTTCATATCACGGATGTCTTTACATACTTTAGTTATTTCAAAGACATTGGTTTTAACTATGGTTGGGAGTATGTCCTAATAGGATATTGTTTTACTTTTGGTTCGAGGCTTTATGGAACTACTTTGGGTTGGTATGGGCGATGTCGGTAGTGGTGTCAGCCTTAGCATTGGCATTGGTATAAGGATTGATACCATTTGATAGTATTTATAATTGTTCTATCCTTTTATGTTTTAGGAATATATATATTTATAATGGAACTCATTTTATATGAGATGTATGGACTGGTTTATAATTTTTCTTTGGTTTTGAATATTGGTTAGATAATAGAGGGTTGGACTTATTTGGGTTGGTCACGGTCATGGACCTATCCCGGAGTCTAGAATTATAATAAATGTTATCTTGTTATACGTTTAAAATTTATTCGACTTAGGGTATGTATATATGGAGGTTGGGTTAGGTAACGGGGGTGGTCCCCAGTCCTTGTTGGACTTGGGATGCCTATTATAATAAGGCCTTGGTTTGGATCATTTTAAATTGGTATCAGAGCTTTAGGTTCATGGTTAATTGGGAGTACATAAAGTCATGTCGAGTAGAGTCTCTTTGAAGGGTGTGTAGTGTGCCACACTCATAAGAGAGAGGCTACGAGGCAT
>JAPEIP010000010.1:203523650-203537736 GCA_026120095.1 Capsicum chinense | reverse complement strand
ATGGGTTGTGAACTCCCCATGGTCCCTATCTGGAAGTGAAACACCCTGGGTTTTGATCCATATAAATTTCCTAAATTTCAAACTCTCTGGCCATACGACCAGGGGTACTAGTCGTATATTAGGATACGATTTATAGGTCATCACTCATATGTTGACCAGTGTGGTTTGGTTGGCTATTGTCCAAGGTATGAATTTTCTATAAGGGTCGTATGATGGGGTGCGAGTCATATGATGCAATTTGTATGATGTTTTATGTCTTAACCTAGGTGATTCTATTATGCCTAGGGTACGATTTGTGGGTAACAATCGTATGATTGGGTATGAGTGGGACTTAGAATTCGTAGGTTGGTCAGTGTGGGGGTTGAGATTCTTCTTGGGGTACGAGTGATGGTACAACTCATACCTTAGGGTATGGATTGGGAGGGTGGTCGTACCCACCTGCGAAAAATTAATACAATTTAAGTGGGGTAATCTACACATTTTCTCTTATAACTCCTTGGGACCCCAAGACTTAAAAAACCTTTTTGGGGTTTCATTAACCTATTTGCAATCAATCAAACACTCTAAATCCTCTCAAAATCTCTCAAAGCTCTTGGGTTAAGCAAAAGCTAGGTTTCCTTCAAGGTGGCCAATTGAGTGTCACAGGGGTGATTTCTTCTCAGCTTCTACTCAATCTAAGGCATTTTACTCCTCCTAATTGTTATTTCCAACTAAAGGCATGTTTTATGAGTTATTTTCATGGCATAATTGTTGTATAAATTTGGATTTTCAAATATATGTTGAGGTTTTTTTTGTTATAATGATTGGTTATAGTCTTCCCGTGTCTTTTACTTATGGTTGTCATATTATTATGGTAGTTTGAACATTTGTTTGCATGGGAATGGGTAATTGGTACTTGGTTTTGGCTTTGAAAATACTATGCCCCCAACACATTTAATAAAATGCCTATAAGAATGTTTTTGGTTAAATTGTTGGACTTTAATTAAACTGTTGCATGGAATAACTTGGTAATGGAACCCTAATGGTATAAATGGTTTGGAATGGTTAAATGGTAAGGTATTAGTGGTTATGGTTGGTCTAATTGAAAGCCTTGATGGGTACAAAGGAATCCCTCCAAGCAAACTTAATAATGAACTACTTGTGGGGTATATGGGAATCCTTCAAGTCAACTCAATAATGTAATCTATGGGTACAAGAGAATCTCTTAATCTCTGAAAGGTTGGCTAAGGACATTGCTTACAAGTTATAGTCGGTATAACAATACCACTACTTATAGCCTTGGTTACTAATAAATGGAATGGTGGTTTGGTTGTATGGTAATGGTTTTAATGGGGCAATAATGGTGGGGTGTGATAGCTAACCGAGAAGGTATGAGTCCAATGGATGGACACTAGAAACTCATATTTACCGATATGAGTATTGGTCATGACGATCATATATGATACTTACGGGGTACATGATAATTCCCTAAGTACACTGGTACACATGTATCATAAAGAGCGAAGGGTACTCGGGAATCCCCTACACCTATGGTATCTTTGATTCGTGCGACTACATGCATCAGGGCCCGTTCAGGGGGTTACACTTGACCCATATAGCCCACGGGTGGTTCTAGGATGGTTTAGCTACACATACCCAGGTTTATTATTTTAATGACATGCTAAACTCGATTCTCTTTCCCAGCATGCTTATATATATATATATGTATGGTTGTGAATGTATATGGTTGGTTTAATTGGTTTTAAAGGATTGCATTATTTTATCCTTATCCTGAGTACTTGCTAGCATTCACCCGCTAACCTATCTTTGGGCAACTGTATCCCTACGTGATGCAGGAACCAGCCATTCTACTCTTCCTGCGTAGTGATCGAGTTTGAGATCAGCTCAGTTGGATTGAAGTAATGAGCTCCTATAATCTAGAAGGCTCCATTTCATATCACGGATGTCTTTACATACTTTAGTTATTTCAAAGACATTGGTTTTAACTATGGTTGGGAGTATGTCCTAATAGGATATTGTTTTACTTTTGGTTCGAGGCTTTATGGAACTACTTTGGGTTGGTATGGGCGATGTCGGTAGTGGTGTCAGCCTTAGCATTGGCATTGGTATAAGGATTGATACCATTTGATAGTATTTATAATTGTTCTATCCTTTTATGTTTTAGGAATATATATATTTATAATGGAACTCATTTTATATGAGATGTATGGACTGGTTTATAATTTTTCTTTGGTTTTGAATATTGGTTAGATAATAGAGGGTTGGACTTATTTGGGTTGGTCACGGTCATGGACCTATCCCGGAGTCTAGAATTATAATAAATGTTATCTTGTTATACGTTTAAAATTTATTCGACTTAGGGTATGTATATATGGAGGTTGGGTTAGGTAACGGGGGTGGTCCCCAGTCCTTGTTGGACTTGGGATGCCTATTATAATAAGGCCTTGGTTTGGATCATTTTAAATTGGTATCAGAGCTTTAGGTTCATGGTTAATTGGGAGTACATAAAGTCATGTCGAGTAGAGTCTCTTTGAAGGGTGTGTAGTGTGCCACACTCATAAGAGAGAGGCTACGAGGCATTTAGGAAATATTTTTCTTCTTTCCGTTCTATTTTTAAGCTTGGAGTCTAAGTCCTGGAATCTTTTTTAATTTTATTTGTTCACTTTTTAGATCATGCCTCGATAATCTAAAGTTCATGAAAACTCCTCTGTCCTAACTGGGGATGATGCTTATGGGACATGATCAACTTAGGGGATCCATTCTCGGTTTAGGGGTCCAGTCCCTGATATTTCAAGAGTTCCACTAGTATTTTCTAGTCCTCCTCAGGCTCCTCAGTCTAATGTAATGAGTGTGGTGTTTTGTCAGTTGATTCATATAATTGCTCAGTTAGTAGTTTCTCAGAATGAGCGTGGTGCATCTGGTATTGCATCTTCTAAGGCCACAAGGGTTAGCCAGTTTATGAAGTTGAACCCTCCAACTTTTACTAGTATTAAGGTGGAGGAGGATCCTCAGGGTTTTCTGGATAAGATAGAAAGGATCTTCAGGGTGAAGATATTGGTCAAAGAGTATGCCTTGAGATTTCACCAATTTTCTAGGTATCCTTCGGAATTGGTGTCTGATATGAGGGCCAGAATGAGAAAGTTTGCTTCAGGACTATCTCAGGATTTAATCCTTGAAAGCAAGACTGCATTGTTGATTAAGGACATGGATATTTCTAGATTGATTATTCATATACAATAGGTGGAGAAGAAAAATAGAAAAAAGGCTGATATTGAGAAAAAGTAGGGTAGGAAGTTCAAGTTCTCAAGTAGAATGGTCAATAGCAAAGTGGTTGGGATATTGGTAAGTAGCCAAAGAAAAAGTGGGGGAGTTTTGTTTCTATCTCCATAGCTAGTGCTTCTCACTCAAAGCAATTTGGTGATAGGTGTCAGCAGGGTGGTGATAACATCAGGGGACAAGGTGCCCAATCTTAGGCTAGTAGGGCCTAGTTGGCTTCAACATGTCCTTTTTATAGGTTTTATAATCGATTACATTGGGTTTCTACAATGAGGGAAGGGACGGGTGTTTCAAATATGGTCAGCCAGACCATATACTTAGAAACTATCTGATTGGTAAGGTTGTGTTGGGAGCAAACAAGGTTTTGGTTACCTCTACATCTGTTCCTGTACCAAAGGGTATTGCTTCTACATTTGTTTCTGCTTTTGGTATTAGCATAGGCCAGAATAGGTTATGTGCAGTCACTACATAACAAGAGTTTGAGTCATTTCCTGATGTCATGACTGGTATGTTACAATAGTTTTCTCGGGATGTTTATTATTTACTTGATCTGGGGTCTTCTCTCACTTATGTGACCCCATTTGTGGCTGTGTATTTTGGTTTTAATCCCAAGGTTATTTCAAATCCTTTTTCTATTTCTACCCCGATAGGTGACTCTGTGGTTGTTAAAATAGTCTATAAGGGTTTTGTGGCATCTATTGGTAGTAAAGAGACTTTGATGGATTTATTTGGATCAGATATGGTGGATTTTGATGTCATTCTAGGGATGGATTGGTTACACTCTTGTTGTATATCTTTAGATTGTCGGACTCATAAGGTTGTCTTTATGTTCCTTAGTGAGCTGGTTATTGAATGGGAGGGTAGTTCCCAAGATCCTAAAAGGAGGTTTATATCGTATCTTTGAGCTAGGAGGTTAATCTCCAAAGAGCGTCTCTATAATTTGGTTGGGGTTAAAGATTCTAACTTAGAAGGTCCTTCTTTGCATTCAGTTCTGGTGGTAAATGAGTTTCCTGAGGTCTTTTCAGATGATTTTCCTGGTGTTTCTCAGGAAAGGGAGTTGAGTTTGGGAATGATTTGGTTCTGAACACTCGTCCAATTTTTATTCCTCCTTATAGAATGGCTCTGGCTGAGTTGATAAAATTCAAGGAGCAACTTAAGGATTTTTTGGTTAAGGTTTTCATCTGTACTAGTGTGTCCCCGTTAGGTGCACCGGTGTTATTCGTGAGTAAGAAGGATGGTTCCCTTCAGAAGTGTATTGACTATTGGTAGTTGAATAAGGTGATGGTTAAGAACAAGTATCTTCTTCCAAGGATAGATGACTTGTTTAATCAGTTGTTGGATGCCAAATTCTTTTCTAAGATAGATCTTCAGTGTAGGTATCATCAACTTAAGATTAAGGGGGTAGATATCCCTAAGACAGCTTTTTGTACCCAATATGGGCAGTTTGAGTTCTTGGTTATGTTATTTGATTTGACCAATACCCCAACGATATTCATGGATTTAATGAATAGGGTATTCCATTAGTTTTTGGATCTTTTTGTCATTGTGTTCATTGATGACATTTTAGTGTATTCTAACAGTGAGGTGGATTATGCCAATCACCTCTGTGTGGTGTGGCAGACCTTGAAAGAGCAGCAGTTGTATGCCAAATTCTCTAAATCTGAATTTTGGTTGAACGTTGTCATATTTTTGGGTCATATTATTTCTAGTAAGGAGATCATGGTGGATCCACAAAAAGGTGGCGGTGGTCAAGAAGTCGCCTTGACCTACAACTCCAACTGACATTCGAAGCTTCTTGGGTTTGGCTGGGTATTATAGAAGGTTTGTGGAAAGTTTTTCGACGATAGCTACCCCATTGACTAAGTTGACTCAGAAGAAGGTAATGTTTTCTTGGTCGGATGCTTGTGAGGGTAGTTTCAAGAAACTGAAGGATAATCTAACTTTGGCTTCGGTTTTGACATTGCCTGAAGGCAATGATGTGTTTGTGGTTTATTGTGATGCATTCCAGGTAGGACTTAGTTGTGTTTTGATATGGCATGGAAAGGTGATAGCCTATGCTTCTAGGCAGTTGAAAGTACATGAGAAGAATTATCCTACTCATGATTTAAAGCTTTTAACGGTGGTGTTTGTATTGAAAATTTGGTGGCACTATTTGTATGGAGTACACGCGGACATCTTTTCAGATCATAAGAGTCTACAGTATGTGTTCACTCAGAAAGAGCATAATCCCAGGTAGAGAAGATGGCTTGACTTCTCAGGGATTATGATATGAGTATTCACTGCCATCCAAGTAAGGCTAATATTATTGTTGATGCTCTTAGCAGGTTGTCCATGGGAGTTTAGCTCATGTGGATAAGAAGAGGCGGGAGTTGGTGAAGGATATTCACCGCTTGGAAAATCTTAGAGTTTGCTTTTTAGACTCCAAGAATAGTGGTGTGCTGGTACAGGAAGTGGTCCGATCGTCTCTTGGTGCGGAGATTAAGGAGAAAAAAATGCTAGATCCTATCTTGATGAAAATCAAGGGTGATGTAGGTGGGCAAAAAGTAATGGTATTTGAGATTAATGGTGATGGTACTTTGTAGTACTAAGGGAAGTTATTCATTCCTAACGTTGATGGTTTGTGAGAAAGAATATTAGTTAAGGCGCATGAATCGCTCTATGTTGTTCATCCTGGTTTGACCAAAATGTATCATGATCTCAAGGAGATGTATTGGTGGAATATTATGAAGAAGGATATGGCTAATTTTATGGTCAAATTCATGGTGTATCATCAAGTAAAAGTTGAGAACATAATACCCGGGGGTTTGTATCAGGAGATTGAATTTCTTGAATAAAAATAGGAGGTGATCAATATGGATTTCATTACCGTTCTTCCTCAGTATCTAAATTAATTTGATTTGGTTTGGGTTATCGTAGATAGGATGACAAAGTCGTCTCACTTTTTGCCAGTGAGGACTAACTTTTCAGCTGAGGATTATGCGAGGTTTTATCTTCATGAGATTGTGAAGCTGTATGGGGTACCTGTTTCGATAATCTCTGATCATGGTACGTAGTTTTTATCCCACTTTTGCAGTCGTTTCAGAAGGGGTTGGGTACTATGGTAAATCTGAGTACTGCTTTTCACCCGCAGACAGATGAGCAAGCAGAAAGGACTATTCAAATATTGGAAGATATGCTTCATGCATATATGATTAACTATGGTGGAAATTGGGTTGAGCATCTACCTCTTATAAAGTTTGCATACAACAATAGTTACCATTCTAGTATTGGGATGGCTCCTTTTGAGGCATTGTATGGTAAGAGGTGTAGATCTCCTATTGGATGGTTTTAGCTTAGTGAGGCAGATATGTTTCGCTTAAATTTCATTTATCAGGCTATGGAAAAGGTAAAAGTGATCCGGGATAGGCTTAAGGCTTCCCAAAGTCTCCAAAAGTCCTATGCGAATATAAGGCGTAGGGACTTGGAGTTTGAGGTTGGGGATAGGGTGTTCCTAAAGGTATCTCCTATAAATGAAGTAATGTGGTTTGGAGAAAAGGGAAAGCTTAGTCCCCGGTATGTTGGTCCTTATGTGGTTTTACGGAGGGTTGGTAATGTTGTGTATGAATTAGAGCTTCCATCTAGTTTAAGCTCCATTCATCCGATATTCATGTCTCTATGTTGAGAAAGGTATAGGTGATCCTTCATCGGTTATTCTTTTGGAAGGATTGGGTATCTCGAATTCTCTATCTTATGAAGAGATCTGGGTTAAGATCTTGGATCGGTAGGTTCGTCGATTGCGGACCAAGGATGTAGCTTCAGTTAAGGTCTAATGGCAGAACCACAAGATGGAAGAAGTTACTTAGGAAGCGGAAAAGGACATGAAGTCCAAGTATCCGTATTTGTTTTCTGCTCTGGATATTTATACAGAAGGTATGTGTTCTTGATCACATCTGTATTTTCTAACTTGGTTAAAGAAAAGGTTAATTTCCTTGCATCTTTATTTTCTAACTTAGTTAAAGGTTGGAATGGTTATATTGGAGTGTAATTTGTGCTTGTACTACCTTGTCCGTCATTCAGGAACGAATGATCCCAGTAGGGGAGACTGAAACACTCTGAGTTTTGATCCTTAGAAAATTTTTTGAGTTTCAAACTCTCAGGATATCATACGACTATGGGTACTAGTCATATGTTGGGATACGGTTCAGTGGTCATCACTCGTATGTTGATCAGTGTGTTTGGGTTGGTTACTGTCCAAGGTACGAGTTCTCTATAAGGGTCATATAATAGGGTGTGAGTCGTATGATGCAATTCGTATGATGTCCTATGTCTTAACCTAAGTGATTCTATTCTTCCTAGGGTACGGTTTATGGGTGCCAATCGTATGATTGGGTACGAGTAGGACTTAGGAGTCATAGGTTGGTTAGTTTGGGGGTTGAGATTCTGCTTAGGGTATGAGTGGTGGGTACCACTAGTACCCTAGGGTACGGATGGAGTGGGTGGTCGTACCCTACTGCAGGAAATTAATACAGTTTAAGTGAGGGTATTATAGACATTTCCCCTAATAACTCCTTGGGACCCCACGACTTAAAATATCTTTTTGGGGCTTCATTAACCTATTTGCAATCAATCAAACACTCTAAACTCTCTCAAAATCTCTCAAGGCTCTTAGGTTAAGCAAAAGCTAGGGTTTCCTTCAAGGTGGTCAATTGAGGCTCATAGGGGTGATTTCTTCTCATCTTCTTCTCAATCTAAGGCGTGCTACTCCTCCCTCATTATCAGTTCCAACTAAAGGCATATTTTATGAACTTTTTTCATGGCATAATTGTTGTATGGTTTTGGGTTTTCAAATATATATTGGGGGGTTTGGTTATAATGCTTAGTTATGGTCTTCCTATATCTTTTACTTATGATTTTCATATTATTATGGTTTTATGGTGGTTTGAACATTTGGTTGCATGGAAATGGGTAATTGGTACTTGGTTTTGGCTTTGGAAATACTATGCCCCCAACACGTTTCATAAAATGCCTATGAGAATGTTTTTGGTTAAATTGTTGGACTTTAATTGAACTATTGCATGGAATAACTTGGTAATGAAATCCTAAATCATATAAATAGTTTAATGATTTGGAATGGTTAAATGGTAAGGTCTTGGTGGTTATGGTTGGTCTAATTAAAAGCCTTGTGGGGTACAAGGGAATCCCCCAAGCAAACTTAATAATGAACTAATTGTGAGGTATAGGGGAATCCGCCAAGTCAACTCAATAATGTAATCTATGGGTACAAGGGAATTCCTTAATCTCTGAAAGGTTGGCTAAGGGCATTGCTTACAAGCTATAGTCGGTATGACGATACCACCACTTATAGCCTTGGTCAATAATAAATGGAATGGTGGTTTGGTTGTGTGGTAATGGTTTTAATTAGACAATAATGGCGGGGTGTGATAGCTAACCCTGAAGTGTGAGTCCAATGGACGAACACTGAAAACTCATGTTTACCGATATGAGGATTAGTCATGACAGCCATCTATGATACTTATGGGGTACACGAGAATCCCTTATGTACATTGGTATATATGTATCATAGAGAGAGAAGGGTATTCGAGAATCCCCTACTCCTACGGTATCTTTGGTTCGTGCGGCCACACGTATCGGGACCTGTTCAGGGGGTTACACTTGACCCTTATAGCCTGTGGGTGGTTTTAGGATGGTTAAGCTACGCATACCCGATTAATGTTTTAATTGCGTGCTAATCCTGGTTTCCTTTCCCAGCATTCTTATATATATATATATGGTTATGAATGCATATTATTGGTTTACTTGGTTTTAAAGGTTGGCATTATTTTATCCTTATACCGGGTATTTTCTAGCGTTCACCCGCTAACCCATCTTCGGGCGACTGTATCCCCACGCGATGCAGGAACCAACCATTCTACTCTTCTTGCTTAGTGATCGGATTCGGGATCAGTTTGGTTAGATTGAAGTGGTGATCTTCCATATTTCAAAAGGCTCCATTTCATATCAAGGATGTCTTTACATACTATGGTTATTTCATAGATATTGGTTTTGGCTATGGTTGGGGGCATGTCCTAATAGGATATTGTTTTACTTTTGGTTAGAGGCTTTATGAAACTACTATGGATCGGTATGGGCGGTGTCGGTAGTGGTGCCAGTCTTAGCATTGGCATTGGTATTGGGGATGATACTGTTTGACTGTATTTATGATTGTTCCATCCTTTAATGTTTTGGAATTATATAAATATAAATATATATATATATATATATATATAATGAAACTCATTTGGTATGAGATATATGAACTGGTTTATGGTTTTGCTTTGGTTTTGACTATTTGTTGGATAATTAAGGGTTGGACTTGTTTGGGTTGGTCACGATCATGGACGTATCCCAAAGTATGGAATTGTAATAAATGTTATCTTTTTATATGTTCGGAATTCATCTTACTCAGGGTATGCGTATTTAGAGGTTGGGTTGGGTAATATGGATGGTCCCCGATCCGGGTTGGACTTGGAATGCCCATTACGACAAGGCCCCAGTTCGAATCGTATCAGGATGCATGATGCTCGGTAGGTGTATACGGAGGTTATGTGATAACCTCGATCATATCACATCCTCATTACATTTCATCCATTTATGCATCAGTGTTGTGTTTATGTACTTCATCTGTTGCATTGCCTATTTCTGTGTGTTTTACGTATCTATTTCCTATTAATGTATCTTTTTAGAAATGCTAGTGGAGACAGTATGAGCTACTGTTTGGAATATTTTCTACTTGGGGAGACGTGCTTATTGTGTACTTTTATATACTTTACTTTCTACTTTGTTCGATCAGCCTATGATACCTACTGAGTATAAGTGGACCCTACTCATTCCTATTGTGCCCTTTCAGTATAGATCCGGGTACAAGTGTGTCTCACGAAAATTGATTTTGGGCGGTAACTTGATACACTTGAGATAGTAGTGGTCACACTATGCTTCCAGAGCCGACCTCCTACCCTATCCCATCTAATTTATGTCTTGTTTTGTATTCGGAGACAGATTTGTGCTCCTCTTGGATTATCAGTTGTACTTTCAGACTTCAAGTTGTATGTGGAATTTTCTTACACCGTGACACCATGATACAAGTACGATTGTGATTGTGGACCAATACATAAAGACTCGAGCTCGGTTGGTTGCCCAACCAATGGAACAAGCTTCGAAGTGTAGAGAACAAGTCTCAACACTCCAAAGCCGTCCAATATGCACACTCGAAGGCCGCCTGTTTGTCTTGGTTCATTACGGGCATTATAATCATTTTGTAATAAGTTATAACCTAGACTATAAATAGAACATATTAGGTCTTTTGTTCAGAACTTTGATGATATTTTGAGAGCTCTTGAGAGTTTCATACAAGTGTGGATATCACTTGTAAACAATTGTGGAATCACTTGTGTTGGTTGCTTGTTTGAAACATTGGTTACTTGGGAATCCATTCCCTTGAGGTCACCGTAGAGCTTGGTGTTACTTGTATGAATTCTTGGGTCTTTGTGTTCAATATACACTTAGGTTCATAGTGTTTATACATTTTTATGTCAAGTTACCTATTTATCTATACATATTATTGTTGTCAACATCTTATTCTTGGGTTTGTGTGGAAACCGTAGTTATTGTTGTTTTTAATCTTGTTAACTACTTGTTAGTTTGTTGGCTCGATGAAATAGGTGTCAATACACCTAGATATCTTGTTGTTCTTGTCTTGTAATCTTGAATCCGAGAGTGGTCACCAAGAGGGTCCTCGGTTTCTTTGAACTAGTGGATGGTTTTGGTGTTTGTTTTGTGTCCTCCTTGTCGATCTTGTATCACACCAGATTTTGGGATGGTTTATGGTATTATTGTGATTTAGACTTCCGCCATCTTTAGGCATGTATGGTTTGACTTCGTTCTAGAAGTCTCGCCTTGGGATTTGTGTCGTGATTTTTATTCACTTATCAGTTTGGATGATTTGCTTACTTATTAAGACTTAGCCACGATAATATTATCATGACGTGAATTTTTATATCGTGACACTATCATGTTATGCTATATCTAGCTTGATGACAGGTTAGCTGGCTTTTTTCTTATTCTGATATCATGTACTATCTCGTGTACCAGTAATATATATGTTCTCATTAATATTTCTACTTTTCACAAAAATCCTGAATGCTGAAGTGAAATAATATCTTAAACATCAAATTTGTATGTGTCACAAACTTAGATAAACTCATCCATCAAAGAATGATCTTACCATTATTATTATTATGCCTCTTTTGATTATATGTTAGCATATTTGATAAAAGAAATCAGTAAATTTAGCTGAATTTCTTGAGATCTTCCTTCTCAATTCAAAGATAGTCAATTTAAATTATGTCTCATAAAAAATTTAGTTAATGTTTTATTTTTTTTTTTCAGAAATTTTAGAAGGAATATACTGAATTATTTTAAAATTTTCTAAACAATTGTCTTAAATAAATTCCTTCTTAGTTAAAATAATTAATAACCTCTAATATCATTTTAGCATGGGTATCCGTACGTTTTCCTTCTCTATTTTGTATCATATTAAATTGTAATTTCTTTCTTCTATTATTTAAAAATGCATGAAAGAATTTGGTATCTTTTTTTCCATTCTTAAATCATTTCATGTTTGTTCTCTATTTTCATTATTCTTCCTCGAGATATAAATTCTAGTCCATGCTACTCGTACTTCGTGTATGATCTTTCTGTTTTGCTCATGAATTTAGATAACTTCTTCAGTGAAAATTATTTTCTGAAAGATATTATCATATATTTTCTTAGCTTATTTCACTTATTAAAATCTTTTTCGCTTTTTCAATTTGGGCAAAAATTCAATAAAATATTTCCCAAAAGCTATTTAGTGCTCCTAGCTCTACCAACTTAAGTTTTCGTTATTAGTCTAAAGTTCAAGAATTTAAATGGTTTAATTATCACTGTAAATAATTATGATTATTGTGCTTCTAGAGAAGAATGATCAAAATTCTTTTTAACTAAGTATTTGATCCTGCTATTAGGCTATGAATCTAACAAGTTTTGATTGCTTAAAATTCTGTTTAGTTTCTTAAAATTACAAACCTATTTTGTTCTACCATTCCGTCAAATGTCGGTACTTCCATTGTAGCTCATATCATATAATCTACAATCATTAATTGATAAAATATATATAGTTCTCCAAGCTTTTCTTTTATAGATAAAATTACATTTAAATCTCCTCTATCAATCATGGCCTAGGTGTTTAATATGCAATATTGCACAAAAATTCACATAACTCCTTTTAATATAAGCATCACATGTTGTATAGAGAACTGTGATCAAAATTTCTTCACTCTAATTTAATGTTGCACTTTTATAGTTAAATATTGTAAAGTATCTGTCAAGATATTAATCTGCAGTTCTTCCCTGATAAACAATCAAATCTTTCACAAGAAATTGGCCAAAGCAACGTGACAACCCAAAATCCTCATATATATGTCGAATTCGATCAATATTGAAAAGTTTACATCAATTCAGTAAATCATTATTGATTTATACTTTTATGATTATTCAATCTTTCAAAAGTATTTTGAATATTACTGACCTTATATTTAGAATTTATTAGTCATTAACGATTGGTATTTGAGGCTGCAAGCCTAATTGATAACTGTCTAGCATGAGCTATAGTTTTCTTTTTTTTTTTCACTTTTTTTCATAGCATTGCTTTATTTTATCATGTTAATTATTTTGAAGATAATTCATATTTTTTATAATTTGTTAAATATTTTTCTCATACAGTTTTTCTGTCCTTCATCTTTCTCTTTCTCTTGATAAGGTATATGGGTCTGAATAAGATTAATGTTGACTGGTTGCAGCAAGTTTATTCTATTACTTTTGTTGCATGTCTTTTTTGACTCCTTTTCCTCCATCTGATTCAAGGTATTACTTTCATTAATACTAATTTCATCGTTATTTTCTACCCCTTCTGTTAGCTCTTCAATATTCCATATGATTGTGTTTCTCTAGTATCGCCTTCTATGCTTCTTGTGATTTGTTTTCTTATCTTGTACTTGTTCTCCTTGCTAGTAGTGTTTAAGGTGTTGTGAATATCTTCTAAATTGAAGCTTTTTTTCCATTCTTCTTGCACTATTTATTTTTTACACCTACAGTTTCAAATAGTTCAAGAGTCTTCCTTTCACTGTTATACTTAACCTCATTCAATTTTTCTATAAAGTTCATCATATTGTTCTTATTTGAGTTTACTTCGTCAATTGTATTGAATTTTTCTACTTTTTTTTAGTTTCTTCTCAATAATAGAATAATCTTGTATGTCTACTACATTTTGATCTGATTTGTAATCTTTACTATCCATTTTTTTCTGAATCTTCTCCATTATCGTTTCTTGTAATTTTTGTTTTGACTTGTCTTGCTTTCCAAAAGTTTATGTCACCGAGCTTACAGGATTCAAGTTGTGTTTCCGTCTCATTCAAGTTATCCTTAAGTTGATTGTATAATGTTCACGTTTATTTCTAGGGAAAAGACATGTTTCCGCTAAACTTCAACGAAAACTTACTTTAACCATTAAACTTAATTTATAATTATTTATCCCTTTGTGAACTTTAAAATAATTTAATATAACCCCTAATGCTGATAAAAAAGAAAAAAGAAAAAAAAGCGTGTATTAAAGTTTTAAAATGAGGTGGCCCCACTTTAATATATATATATAAGAAAAAAAAAAGATAAATTGAAATCCCATCCCACCCATCTTCTTCTTCGTACCCGCCCACCCCCTTCCCCACTTTTTATATAT
>JAPEIP010000010.1:203489095-203501737 GCA_026120095.1 Capsicum chinense | reverse complement strand
AGTCCTAGATGATTCATGTAATGTGTCGGCACTGCTCCTACTGCGAAGCTCCTAGCCAATTAGTTGTACTTCAAAAAGGTATACATTCCACTCGTAATGCTAACCCGCATTACACTTACTTGAGTTATCATCGTTAGCATCACCCTATTATGCTTTTGTATCATCTTTGTTTCCATCCCTAAGACTAAGACTGCAAGTGAAGCACTTTCTCATTCAGGATACATACGAGTGGTACTTGGGAGCTTGTTTCCTTTCCTGGTGGTAAATCTATTATTGGTTGCCGTTGGGTTTATGCAATCAAGGTTGGTCTAGACAGTCAGGTTGATTGACTCAAGGCTCGCCTTGTTGCCAAAGGATATACGCAAATATTTGGGCTTGATTATAGTGACACTTTTTCTCCCGTGGCTAAAATAGCATTTTTCTGTGTTTTCCTATCTATTGTTGTTGTTCATCATTGGCCTTGTTGCTAAAGGATATACGCAGATATTTGGGCTTGATTATAGTGACACTTTTTCTCCCGTGGCTAAAATAGCATTAGTCTGTCTTTTCCTATCTATTGTTGTTGTTCACCATTGGCCTCTTTATTAGTTGAACATTAAGAATGGTCTTCTACACAGTGATCTTGAGGAAGAAGTCTATATGGAGCAACCACCTGATTTTGTTCCTCAGAGAGTGTCCTTGTATATCGATTCTGTAGGTCACTCTATGGTCTGAAACAATCCCCTCGAGCCTGGTTTGGAAAATTTAGCATGATTCATAGTTGATCACTCAGTGTTTTATTGGCATTTTGAACCAAGTCTGTGTATTTTATTTGGTGGTTTATATTGACGATATCGCTAGGCAACAATCAAGATGGTATCACTAATTTTAAGCAGCATCTCTTTCAGCATTTACAAACTAAAGAACTCGACAGACCGAAATATTTTCTATGTATTGAGGATGGTCGGTCCAAATTAGGTACTGTTATTTCTCAACGCAAGTATGCCTTGGACATTCTTGAGGATACTAAAATGATGGGATATAGACCCACTGACACTCCTGTGGATCCGAATGCTAAACTTCTGCTAAGACAGAGGGAGTCCCTCAGTGATTTTGGAAGGTATACGCGGTTGGTTGGAAAGTTGAATTATCACACAGTGATTAAACCTGGAATATATTTCCTGTTAGTGTTGTAAGTCGGTTTATGACTTCCCCCATGATAGTCATTGGGATGCATTTGTTCGTATTCTACGATATATAAAGCCAGCTCCAGGTAAAAGACTACTCTTCGAGAATTAAGGCCATGAGCATATCATGGGATGTACAGATGTTGATTAGATAGGATCACCTCTGATAGACGTTCTACATCCGAATATTATGTTTTAGTAAAAGGTAATTTGGTGTCCTAGAAAAGTAAGAAACAAAATGTGGTTGCTCAATCTAGTGCGGAAATCGAGCAATGGTTGTAGCAACTTGTGAGCTAGTTCGGATCAAACTGTTGCTGAGAGAACTAAAATTTAGAGAAACTGGTAAGCTGGAACTTGTGTGTAATAATCAAGCAACCCTTCATATCGCATCAAATCCAGTGTTTGATGAGAAGACTAAGCAGAGAAAAGATACTCTCAAGAGATATTATTACAAAATTTGTGAAGTCAAGTGAACAACTTGCAAATATCTTCACCAAGTCCCTCACGAGTCCTCGTATTAATTATATTTGTTACAAGCTAGGTACATGTGACTTGTAAGCACTAGCTTGAAGGGGAGTGTTAGAATATGAGTAGGAATAGAAATTGTATATCAAATCTTACTTGAAAAAAGATTGTAATGTAGTGTCTATAAATAAGGTCTCAATGTAATTACATAGATACACAATTCAATAATATTTTTCTCCATCATTTCTCACAATCCAAAATAAATTATTGTGTGTGGTTATAGTTACTTTTTTTTTTTGCACGACCTTTCTAATTTTTATTTTTCTTTCATTGGTGATTTTCTTTGCTTAAGTCCACACTTAACTAGTGTTTTGCACTTAAAGCTGCAGTAGACTGAAACTTTCTGCATTTTTTCTTTTGAGTGCTATGATCGGACCGGAGTAGCAAAAAGATTGAACCTACTTAGGAGTTGCTAGCAAAGAGAAACTGGCAACATTTTACGACTCAATGCCATTGAGTATATCTTTATTAATGTTGAGACATAAAACAATTAAGTAATCTAAAGTGTGTCAACTAATTAAAACTTTTAGAATAGCCTCTGACCACAATCCTATAGTCTTGCCTTGTGGAGATGAATAATGGAGGGTGCCTTATTTTAAATTTGAGACATGATGGCTAGAGCTGGAGGGCTTTAAAGACAAAATAAAAGAATAGTGGGAGTCTTTTTGTGTGAATGGCAGGCCAGGTCACATCTTGGCTGAGAAGTTGAAAATGCTCAAAGTCAAGCTTAAAGAGTGGAGCAAACATAACAGAGGGAATTGGAAACAGAGAAAGGAGGATATACTCGATCAAATAGCCAACTGGGAAACAATTCAGGAACAGAGACCTCACTGATGAGGAAATGATACAAAAGACCCCCCCAGGTGTGGAGTTTGAGGAGGTGGCAAAGAAGGAAGAGTTAGCCTGGAAGCACAGATCCAGGGTCCAATGGCTAAAACAGGGAGGGCGACAACACAAATTTCTTTCATAGAATTGCAAGATATAACAAGAGGTTCAACTCTATGGAACAATTAGAGGTGAATGGAGCTACCATCAAGGACCCAGGTGTGATCAAGGAAACAGTGCAAAATCTTTATAAAAGTCTCAACAACGAGATTGAGCAGCGGAGACCGGAGATAAAATTGCAGAATGTTTCAAGGATCACTGAGGAAGAACAGGTCTGGCTTTAGAGACCTTTTGAGGAAGAGGAAATAATGGAATGTCAACTTATGTGCTAAGGAGAAGGCACTCGGACCAGATGGCTTTCCAATGGTTTTCTTCCGGACTTTTTGGGATCCATTGAAGGAAGATATATTAATACTATCCAGTTCTTCCACTCACATCATATTTTTGAGAAGAGCCTCAACGCAATATTCATTGCCTTAACCCAAAGAAACCAGGAGCTTCAGAGTTCAAGGGTTTCAGCTAAATTAGTTTGGTAGGTGGAGTATACAGAATCAATGCAAAGTTGTTGGCAGAAAGGCTAAAAAAAGTCGTGTGCAAGTTGATAAACAAGCATCAGATGGCTTTTGTAAAGGGGAGGCGAATCACGGATGCAGAACTTATAGCTAGTGAATCATTGATTCAAGAATGAGAAGGGGAAATCCATGTTTAATGTGCAAATTGGATTTACAGATAGCTTATGACCATGTGAACTGGTCTTTTCTTCTGAATACACTTAATTATATGGGATTTGGTAAAAAAATGGCTGAAGTGGATTGAATCCTGCAGAAAAAGAGTCAGGTTCTCTATTCTATTGAATGGAGAACCTGTTAGTTTTTTTGCATCAGAGAGGGGGCTGAGACAAGGTGATCCTCTCTCCCCCTTTCTATTCATCTTGGCAATGGAAGGTTTTGACAGTATGATGAGGATTGCATCACAAAACAGAATGATCAGAGGTTTTCAAGTCGGAGAAAGAGTGGGGGAAGAAAAGGAAATATGTCATCTACTCTATGCAGATGAAACCATTATTTTCTGTGAACCAGTAGCAGGTCAGCTACATTAGAGTGATTTTGGTTTTGTTCGAAGCTGTTTTAGGGCTAAGGTAAATTGGGGAAAAGTAGTTTGTTCCTTGTGAATAATGTCCAACATATTCAAGTTTTGGCAGACATATTGGGATGCAAAGTACAGCAAATGCATGCTACCTACTTGGGAATGCCATTGGGTAGCAAGCATAAAGCAATGGATATATGGGATGGTGTACTAGAGAAAGTGACAGGAAGTTAACCAAGTGGAAGGCATAATAGCTATCTCTAGGTGGAAGATTGATTTTGATCAACACTGTATTAGATTCACTACCTACTAATGTGATGTCCTTATATCCAATTCCAGCAAAAAAATAAAATAGAATAAGGAGGATGTTGTTATGGCAAGGAAATAAGAAGGAAATGGCTAAAGCTTAGTGATTCTCAGAAAAGACAAAGGGGGCTTGGGTATTAGAAACCTGAAATTGCAAAATGAGAGCTTATTGATGAAATGGTTATGGAGATACACAGGAGAAGAAGCAGCTCTCTGGAAGAAAGTAATAGTAGCAATATATGGTATGCAAAGTCCCTGGTGCACAGAAAATGTTTCTGAACCATATGGTGTAGGGGTGTGGAGGACAATCAGAAATCTCTGGCCACTGATGGAAGAAAATCTATATCTCAAATTGGGGAATGGCAATAATACAAGAATTTGGAAGGATGGCTGAATAGAACAAACCTCTCTTAAAGATCTTTCCCCAGATTAGTTCCAAATATGTGAGAATCCAGAAGCTAGTGTGTGAGTGCTGGTCAGAACAGGGATGGAAATTAGCTTTTAGAAGATTATTAAATGATTGGGAAGTAGAGAGGGTGACAGTTTTACTAAAGAAATTGGGTGGAGTCAACATCATCTCAACCACCACAAATAAGGCCTTATGCAAGCACAAGGATGGAGTTTTTTCAGTTAGAAGTGTTTACAAGAGAGGTCTGCAGGTGATGGGTTGGGGTTTCCAGTACTATTGGAACTATTTTTGGAAAAGTGAAATCCCTACAAAAGTTAAATATTTCACTTGGTTAGTGATAAAGAGAGCATGCCTAACTCAAGAAGTAGTACAAAAGAAGGGCAAGCAGTTGGTTCCCAGCTGTTTTTTGTGACATTTGACGGGAAAAAAATAGCTACCTTTTTCTTCATTGCAAGTTTGCTACCCAATTTTGGAATCTGTTCCTCAACATTACAAGCATCACATGGACAATGCCAGAAAACACATCAGATCTTTTGAGTTGTTGGATTAGGAGGGGAGGCAGCAAAAAACAAAAGAGGTGGTGGAAATTAATACCATCATGTATTATGGTGGTCAGTGTGGAGGGAAAGAAATGGGAGATGCTTTGAAGATAGGTCCAATTCCATACACAAAGTTAAATGGCATTGTATTGTATCTTTACTATTTTGGTGTAAACAGTCGTGTATAGAAGATGTAGATCAGATTATAGAACTGATAGGAAGCCTGTAATTGCTACTACTTTTTGGAGGTAGCCAGCATACCCTAAATCCTTACTAATGAAGAATACAACTTTACCAATTATTAAAAACAAAAAGATAAAAACTTAACTTTTAGATGAGATGGTCATGCATTTAAACATAATATCAGAGAAGGCAAGAAGTTTTGGGTTCAAATGCCTATTCTGACTCAAGAGTCAAACTTTGGACACAGGTGCGAGCCGAAAGGAGAAGAAAAAACTCTATAAGATAGACGACTTCA
This sequence comes from Capsicum chinense, assembly GCA_026120095.1. NCBI lineage: Eukaryota > Viridiplantae > Streptophyta > Magnoliopsida > Solanales > Solanaceae > Capsicum > Capsicum chinense. The sequence goes on along the minus strand of JAPEIP010000010.1, from coordinate 203,496,343 downwards.
CCGCCATCACCAAGCAAGAAAAATGTTCCACATGTTTGCTAATGAGAAAAAACAAAAATAGGCTCACACATGAAGTGGCGTGCTGAGACAATATAATTATGCTATCAAAAGTGTGTTCTTCCTAACCGCTTAAGCTTTAAAATGAGATGATCACATACTTCAACAATTAATACTTCTTTCGTCTAAGGCGGTATGTTTTTTATTTTAGCATACAGAAATGCTACTCGTCGTGTTACCATTTATTAGACCACCTGTTGATAATTGCATTTAGTTACTGCAGTAACTTTTAGTCTAACAAGTTATATAGATTTAGGATGAATTTGAATTTTAAATTTCTGTTTAGTTGTTGAGATTTTATGAATTTTGAATTATGCAGATTTTTATTTGTAAGTTGGCTATTTAAAGCCCTTCTATGCTTAATAATATTATTGAAAGTTGTTTCAATCCATTGACAGTCATTGTTACCCTTTTTTTCTTGTCCCATCATTTTTTAAAAAAGCAAGAGTCGTATAAGAGCCTCATTGATCTTACGGCATCTGTGAATTCTAAAGAACTACTAACTCATTTTTAACCCATAGGAGCTATTTTCAACAAGTTTTAACAAGTCAAGGCTATTCTCAACCCGCACTTATTTGTAAAGCGTAGGGCTATCAAGGAAAATTAACTCAAATAGCAGCCCATATAAGTTTTAAACTCAAAATAGTCATACTTTATTTTGATAACCCCAATATAATCCTTTACACGAGATAGTTTATATCTCTCCGTATCAATATTAATTCTCTCTATATAACAATTCCCTCTCTCACCACCCGTCCCTCCAACCAAAATTTCCCTCTCCTCTTTTTCTTCTTTTTCCTGTCTCAGAAAATCAAAACCCAATTGTTCTTTAATAATGGTATTTTCACGAAAAAGATTAGAGATCAAAAAATTTGAAAAACAAGTTCAATAAATGGATAATTAATTGAACCAATATAAATTATTCATAATTATCACAACTTTCTTCTTTAAAACATAAGTTTCACTTCCAAAACTGTAATATCTCAAACTTTAGTTTGTTACTTATGTAACCAACGTAAATATTAAAAAAGAAAGATGGAGAAAATAAGTTATTTATACATTGTGTAATCAGTGGATAATCATTATATAATAGGTACATAACTAGTGTGTATATATTACATACTAATAATACATTGTGTAATATCATTATACAACATTAACATTGTGTAATTAGGGTAGATTTATTATATAGTTAATGTGTATATCTTACATACTAATTATACATCGATAGATAAGAGTTATTATACATATATAAATTTTCTAAGAAATTGTGAAAATCTGATAATATTTTTTTGTCATTTACGTTCAAGTTTTATAATTATTAAAAATATGAATATAATTAGTGTATACGTTATATAATATTTTATACGCTGATTTATGTCTTTACTATACACATAAATTTCTTAAAGTTTTGATGAAACTCTGGTAATTGTTTTTTTTAAACCATTTTCATCCAAGTTTTTTCAATTTTGCATATGAATTTTTGGGAGATACTAAGAAATGGTATAATTGCTAGAGAATGTTTGAGGGATAATTGTAGGGAAATAACAGGTTCTTTTAAGGGATTCATTTTTAAAAGAAAAAAATGTAACCATTTTATTTGAATAATCCATGGCTATATTTTATAAACTTATTTTTAAGGCTACAAAAAGTCTTCACACTAATGGGCTTGGCTGCATGAGTTCTTTTTCCCTATTTCAACCAATACCAAAGGCAAGTAGAGATTCTCTTTGAATACTCAAAAAAAAAATCACTGACAAAAACTACCAAATTTGGTTAGTGAAAATAAAATAATTCGAAACCTCTTATTTATGTGATGTTGTCAACAACAACAACAACAACATGCCCAGAGTATTCCCACCTAGTGGGGTCTGGGGAGGATAGAATATACGCAGACCATACCACTACCTCAGCAGAAATAGAGAGGTTGTTTCCGATAGACCCCCGGCTTAGGACCGATACCCATATACCAACCCAAATATAAGTGTATATAACTAGTATGGTACACAAGACAAACTAACAGACTACCAAACACAAAAGATAAGTACATATATAAACTAGTACGGTAAGCAAAATAAACTAACACCGCTAGCCACGAACAAAAAACTCCAACCCCCGAGGAGTGCACCCCTACTATTACCGACGCCCTCCCACCCAAGAAAAATCCTTACAACAAAAACTCGCGAATCCTACAATTGTTTAGATTAAAGCACTTTCAAAAGAGCTTCTGGACACGACAAGGTTATTGAAGGCGATTTTTATGTGCAAAACCAAAAGAATAAAAACAAAGAAGAAGAAACATTGCAAGTTCAAAACAATGACAAGAATTCAGCATCAACCACCAAAACATAAATTGAGGAGGAACATTTTTTAAATTGTAGTAACTAAAGCAAAGGATAACTAAAGCAAAGGAGTGTTAAGATTTGCATTTTGTTATTGCAGTAACTTTTAGTCTAATAAGTTATCTAGATTTAGGATAAATTTGAATTTAATATTTCTGTTTAGTTGTTGAGATATTTTAATTTTATGAATTTTGAATTATGCAAATTTTTATTGGTAAGTTGGTTATTTAAAGTCCTTCTATGCTTAATAAAATTATTGAAAGTCATTTCAATCCATTGAGAGCCATTTTAACCCCTTTTTGTTGCCCCGTCTTTTTTGAGAAAAAAAAAAAAAAAAAAAACACCTAGTACTTGAGAACTTTTTGAGAATATCGCTACAAGAGAACAAGGTCAAATCCTACCTAGCATAGTAGGATTTTGGGGATTCCTTTTTTAGCTGTTTACAGATTTTTCGCTTAGATACCTTCATGTTGATTTTGCTATGAAGCAGCTCTTTATTTTCCTAGTAACTTTGCATCTCCTTGATGCCATTCTAATACAATTTAATTACTTCAGCCCAAAAAGGGGACAAAAAACAAGGTCAAAGTTGTCAAAAAGTTGAGTGTGGCTTCACTTATGTGTAACCTTGTCAGGATCAAAACCTTGACAACCTACCCTGTTCAGCTTGAGTGCCTATTGAACTGCTTCTAATTTAGGTACCGTCCATCTCTATTTCATGTGATGTGATTAGTTATCTTGACCCTTCTATATACACAAGCACTGCAGAACAATGATACCTGTCACTATCACACTAATATTCAAATCCTTTTATAGCTTGTCTCTCACTCATCCAAGCAAATACCTTTCAGATCAAACTCTTTCGTTCTCCAAACTTGATTTTATAGAAGGCGTTGACTAATCAAATCAATCTCAATACCACCCTACTGTTTCATCTCCGGGCCCCACCAAAAGACTAAATAAATCAACCATCAATTAATGATTTCACAATACTAAATTGGTTGAAATGGGCTACTCCCTCCGTTTCAAAAAAAAAAAAAAAACTACTTTTAAATAGACTAAAAAGGTGTATCGTGAGACTCTGATATGAGCTTTTGTCGAAGAGAAAAATAATTTGAAATAACCAACCTTTCCTTGAAATAAAGTTTCCGGTCCACCAAATGAAAATCTGGTTGTAAGGAAGGATCTTGGCTAATTGCTTGAATAATCTCACGAGTATATATATCTACCTCGAGAGAATCTTGCCAATTGGAAAAAACCAATGGTACAGGAATAGCAAGAGACAAAAATTCAGCATTCAATGGCTTCCTTGAAAGTGAATCAGCTCCCAAATTGTCTTTCACTGCTTTGTAGACAATTGTGAAGTCGAACGGAAGCAATTTCATCAATAATCTTTGCTGCTCATTAGTGGTAATACACTGAGAACGGAGATACTTAAGGCTGTAATGATCTGTTTGGACATAAAAATGATGGCCCAAGAGGTAGTGTTTCCATTTCTGCAAAGCTAAAACAAGAGCAAGCAATTTCCGGTCGTAAGTAGACTTCAAATGACTAGAAAAAGAAAGTCCCTTACTAAAATACGCAATAGGATGGTTATCCTGAAGAAGAATAGGGGCCCCTATTCCTTCTGAAGAAGCATCACATTCCACTACAAATGGATGAGTGAAATCTGGAAGTCGTAGTACTGGAACAGTTGTTAAAGCTTGCTTGAGAAATTGGAAAGCATTTTCAGCAGAGGTCAACCATTGAAAAGCATTTTTCTTAGTAAGTTCAGTGAGTGGTCGAGCCACCATTTCATAACCCTTCACAAATCTGCGATAATAACCTGTTAACCCAAGAAATCCACGTAACTCCTTTACATTAGTTGGTACTGGCCTGCTTGGAGAAAAACTGGAACGCAAATGGTGCATTTGATTTGCGTGGAACCCCCTGAAGCTTATATCGCTTGCCATTTAAATTAAAAATTAAAAACATCTCATTCCAGTTAAAGACGCAAGCCACTTAATTCCAAGCACCAAATCTGCCCCTCCAACAGCGAAAGGATAGAAATCTTGGTCAATAGTTAATCCCAGGGAATTTCACAACCAGATTTTGGCATAGACGATTGCAACGTATGATTTCTCCATTACCGATCCGAACTCCAAAATAGGGCACAACTTGAACCAGCAACTGTAATTCTTCAACAATTTTTTCAGAGATAAAATTGTGGGATGATCCACTATCAACCAAAAGCAGCACTTGCGTCCATTTAAAGTCCCTTGAAGTTTCATTGTTGTGCCTGTCTTATTTCCTAGAAAGGCGTGGAATGAAATTTCAGCAAGGTCATTTGTACTCGCATCCCCATCAATAATGTCATTTGGCATTTGTTCCACTAATTCACTCTCTTCAATGTTGTTGTTTGTCTCCATAAGAGAGAGAGATATTGCCTTGCAATGGTGGCCTGGTGCAAATTTCTCATTACACCTAAAACAGAGTCCTTTGGCTATGCGATTCTATTTCTCTATATCCCAAGCATGATTCGGAGAAGGACGAGAAAACATTTGTGCAGAATTTGGATTGGTTCGTGACACAAGTTGGTTGCCTACTGATTGGTGAAGAGTTTCGCGTGCAAAACCGACTTGGGTTGTGTTGGATCGTGACATATTTAGCCATTGAGAACCTTTATTCCCACGATTGGAACCCATTTTTGGCTCAAATTCTAATGCTAGGCTCATGGCTTTATACACTGTTCTTGGCTTGTGAATTCTCACATCTGCTTTGAGTTCTTCTTTAAGTCCAGTAAGGAACACCCCCAAAAGACAATGTTCTGGCCAATTCTTGACTCGGGCAGATCATTTAGCAAATCCCTGGTGATATTCTTGTACTGTGCCCAATTGTCGAATGTTGCATAAATGTTCATCTGGATTCTGCAATTCTGCAGGACCACAGTTCTCTTGTAAAGCTTTTACAAGGTCCTCCCAATACAATAGTGTACGTTCACTGTTAATCCACGCAAAGAGATCAAGCCCATCACCCTCCAGATACATGGCTGCAATATCCACCTTTAGATCATGTGTTTGATAGTACCGAAAATATTTTTCAACCTGAAAAATCCAGCCACGGGGATCTCCTCCTTCAAATTGAGGAAATTCCATTTTTGTGTGTGGCCGATGAGATGGATTCTTTAACCACCAAGGCATATCCACATCAACATCCTCGTCCCAAGAAGACCTTCTAGTGTCACGAGGACCTCTATAATATTTTGGACCCTTTTCCTTAGTGGATATAACTGGATTAACATCAATTTGAGTACCACTGGACCCTTCACTGCTGCATCTAATCTTCCAAACGTGATGTTATAAACGTTAACTATTGGACAATTTGACTATTAGATGGCTCATTTGGATGGTTTGTGACTGGTTGTGATGGTGGTTCGTTAGAATATCATATGGAGACTATTCTGGATCTTGCTGCTCTGATGCCAAAATGATAGAAACTAAAATGAAAAAGAGAATGAAATGAAAGTTTACTGGTTAAATAAAGTGCAAGAATCTTAAACACTACATTAACTAATAAGTATATCCATATGGAGTGGACATATCTCCAGATACAAATTAATAAAATTGCTTCTCTGTTATTGAATTCTGCAGATACATATATTTATACTAAACATAAAGATAACACATACAGATGGTTACTGTTAACACATACAGATGGTTACTGTTGTAGTAAACTACTAATAACTTCTGTAGATAACTACTTATATATCTTATCCTATTTGAAACTAAGACTATCTCCACTTGCTTGTCTGGATTATCTCCACATGCTTGTCGGATTTTCTTCTAGAGTAGGTCCATAAAGGAGCAGTCGTATCACATAGTCTGTGATGTGTGGTTAGGCATACGTCACAAGTTCGAATATTGCCGCTGATAAAAAGTTGGTTTTCAAGTGGAAAGAGGTGTAGAGGCAAGAGAGAGAAACAACAAGCCAGGGATAGTTTGCAAGCTAGATATTCAGAAAGCTTACGACTTTCTGAACTGGAACTTTTTGATTCAGATATTAGGGAAAATGGGATTTGGATGGAGATGGATGAGCTAGATCAAACATTGCATTGGCACTTTGAGGTTCTCAATCTTAATTAACAGATCTCCATGTGGATTTTTCCCTTCGCAGAGAGGCTTGACGCAGGAGGACCCATTATCTCTATTTCTATTCATATTAGCTATGGAGGGGATTAGTCTGATCAACACCGCAAAAGGGAAGGGATGAAGCAGGGGATTTCAAATTGCTGAATAGAACAATAGAGATAACTCACCTCCAATATGCCGATGATACGTTGGTGTTTTGTGATGCAGAAGTAGATCAAGTTTTGATTCTCGGCAGTTCTATAAGCAGTGGCAACCATTGTCATTTGCTAAAGTTTGGACAGAATGTTATATTCAGAACAACCATCTAGGTCCCTAGACTTCAATGATTCCTTACTAGGAATGGTTGAAACCGGTCTTTGTAATGGTCCAATTTATTTTGACTGTTTTTCGAATTTTACCGTATCCTTGAAGGATCTAAACATATTAGTACTATCTCATATTAGATTTGGTCGAATTCTTGTTCAAATTCGTCATTAGCTTCGAATCTCCACTTTCTTCTAATAAAAGGTATTGAATTTGGCTAAGAATAGGAATCATCAAGGTAGAGTCATATTTATCATTTTCGAGGTAGTATCAGGTCTCCATATAAATTGGGGAAAGAACTTCATTTATCCCATCAATACAGTTGGTGAGATAGAATTGTTGGCTACAAAACTGGGAGGCCGAGTAGATGAGTTCCCTACAACTTACCTAGGTATGCATTTAGGTGCCAAGAGTAAATCAAA
>JAPEIP010000010.1:203441774-203488995 GCA_026120095.1 Capsicum chinense | reverse complement strand
ATTCAGAAAGCTTACGACTTTCTGAACTGGAACTTTTTGATTCAGATATTAGGGAAAATGGGATTTGGATGGAGATGGATGAGCTAGATCAAACATTGCATTGGCACTTTGAGGTTCTCAATCTTAATTAACAGATCTCCATGTGGATTTTTCCCTTCGCAGAGAGGCTTGACGCAGGAGGACCCATTATCTCTATTTCTATTCATATTAGCTATGGAGGGGATTAGTCTGATCAACACCGCAAAAGGGAAGGGATGAAGCAGGGGATTTCAAATTGCTGAATAGAACAATAGAGATAACTCACCTCCAATATGCCGATGATACGTTGGTGTTTTGTGATGCAGAAGTAGATCAAGTTTTGATTCTCGGCAGTTCTATAAGCAGTGGCAACCATTGTCATTTGCTAAAGTTTGGACAGAATGTTATATTCAGAACAACCATCTAGGTCCCTAGACTTCAATGATTCCTTACTAGGAATGGTTGAAACCGGTCTTTGTAATGGTCCAATTTATTTTGACTGTTTTTCGAATTTTACCGTATCCTTGAAGGATCTAAACATATTAGTACTATCTCATATTAGATTTGGTCGAATTCTTGTTCAAATTCGTCATTAGCTTCGAATCTCCACTTTCTTCTAATAAAAGGTATTGAATTTGGCTAAGAATAGGAATCATCAAGGTAGAGTCATATTTATCATTTTCGAGGTAGTATCAGGTCTCCATATAAATTGGGGAAAGAACTTCATTTATCCCATCAATACAGTTGGTGAGATAGAATTGTTGGCTACAAAACTGGGAGGCCGAGTAGATGAGTTCCCTACAACTTACCTAGGTATGCATTTAGGTGCCAAGAGTAAATCAAATGGTATCTGGAATGGGGTTCTAGAGAAATGTGAAAAGAAGCTCACAAATTGGAAGAGTCAATACTTTTCTTTTGGAGGTAGACTGACACTGGTGAAAAGTGTGTTGGATGCAATATCTTCCTATATGATGCCGGTATTCCCAATGCCAGCCAGTGTAGCTAAAAGCATTGATGCAATGATATCTGGAATGGGGTTCTATAGAAATGTGAAAAGAAGCTCACAAATCGGAAGAGTCAATACTTGTCTTTTGGAGGTACCAATGTTAAGGGAAGCGTGATGCGGAAAAAAGCGACAAGGTTCCGCATCATGCATTACGCGATGCAACCACATCATGCATTACGCGATGCAACCGCATCATTGAACCGAAGCACAATTTAAAAGAAAAAGACCAAATAACATCCAAACTGTAAGTCATAACTGAAAAGACCATAACCATATAAACAACAATAAAGACAATATATATAAGCAAAAGTTTAAACGAAACACCAAGATCAAAAGTTTGATCACCAAAATTAGAGAAAAAAAAGTGAGGAGCATAGGTAAAAAAAAAACAGAGAAGGAAAAAGAAAAAGAGAAAGAAATAGAGCAAAACAGTAACTGATCGCAGCAATGAACAACATAAGTGAAAAGAAGAAGAAGAAGAAAAACAGTGAAGTCGCAATAGTGAAAAGCAGCAAAACAAAAAAGAAATAAGAAGGGAGAAGAAAGAAGATGAAAAATTACCATAAAATCACAGTGATGAAGGAAAAAGGTCGCAACAGTAGAAGTCGTGACTCTCTTTAGAGCTAACCTTAAAATTTCACAGAAGTGAAGGCAACAGTGCTCTAACTCTTTTTTGAACTTTAAAATTGACCTGACTCTTTTAGTTTTAATTTAAAAATAACCCTACAAATAAAATCAACACGATGCGAGCACATCGGCTCGCATCTCGCATCACAGCACATCTCGCATCACAGAGTTATGCGCCCACATTTGTTTAATAGCCTTACATCGCATCGCATCACAGCATAATGCGATGATGCGCTCACATTCCAGAACACTGAGAGGTAGACTGACATTGGTGAAGTGTGTTGGATGAAATATCTTCCTATATGACGTCAATATTCCCAATGCCAACCAGTGTAGCTAAAAGCACTGATGCTCTCAGAAGGAATTTTCTGTGGTAAGGAAGTGAAGACAAGAAGTTTAGTTAAATGGGAGGAATTGATTGTGAAAAAGAAAGCAGGAGGTTTCGGAATTAGAAATTTGAGAAAGCAAAATCTAAGTCTAATGATGAAGTGGCTTTGAAAGTTTACTAATGAGGAAGGCATGCTTTAGAGGGATGTCATCACAGCAAAATATGGTATGGGGGATAGGTGGATGACAAAAGTGATAAACACTCCATATAATTGTACCGTGTGGAGGGCAATTAGGAAGTCGTGGCCTATCTTATATCACAAGAAAAAGAGTGAAGGTGGGCAACAGGCAAAAGACCCCACATTCTGGGAAGATAAGTGGAATGGTGACTCTACAATGAAACAACTGCATCCTGAGTTGTTTAATTTAGGCCAACAAAAGCTGGCCACTGTGGCTACAATGTGGACTAGACAACGGTGGAATTGGCACTAAGAAGACAATTATATGATTAGGAAATTGACCAAGTGGCAGAATTTCAGAATTCTTTAACTTCCTTCACTAATCTCACTGATGAGAAAAAGATCTGTTGATATGGGAGAGAGACAGTCAAGGGCGGTTCTCTGTCAGATCAGTCTACAAAGAGCTTAATATGTATGCAAGACAGGAGATCATCTGACCATGGAAGATGATTTGGAAACCTAAGGTGCCTTACAAAACAAACTATTTTTTATGGTTACTAACTAAAGAAGCAGTTTTGACGCATGCAAAATCTTTAAAAAGGAGGCTATCAATTGGCATCCAGGTGTTTTCTATGTAGAAAGCAAGTTGAGACAATAAACCATCTCTTTTTGCATTGCCCGTGGACAAATCAACTTTGGAGAATGTTCATTTGCCTGAAAGGGATCGGGTGAGTGAAACTAAGGAGCATTAAGGGAGTTTTAAGTAGTTGGAACAGGGACGATAATGCTTCAAAGGACGAGGAGAGATGGAAGACTGTCCCAACTTGTATATGGTGGACAATTTGGAGAGAAAAAAACAACAGATGTTTTGAGAATGTGCAGAACAGTTTGTAGAAGATCAAAATAAACTGTCTAGAGCTTTTTTATTTTTGGTGTAAACTTGATATATTAGCTCAAACAGAAGATATCTTTGATGTGCTAGATTATTTATAGGCACTAGTTAGCTCGAAAATGATGTAAATTGAAACAGTTTTTGGAGGGGAACTACACTTTTGGTTGTAGTATACCTGTGGATATATAGTGTAAAGTTACCAGTTTCAAATAGAAAAGGAAAGAAGTAGAAGGGATGACTTATTATCCACCAAAAATCAAACCGTGTACCACTGATTGTCAGAATTTTTCAGTTATTAAGAAAATTAATTGATAAAACCTAGGGAGAACCACACTAGCTATTGAGGTTGAAGATTCCAAGGCTATATAAGCCCCATATCAGTTCTATATTAAGCCAATGTAGGATTGCAATAGGATCATAATAAACCACTAGGCTTCCTATCTATCATCATCAATGGTTGTGTGCAAGACCATTTCTAACCTCCTGCCCAACATTGCAACACCGACATCAACATCCCAAGCGCGAAGGACACAAAGCACAGTGGGTGGCTTTGATACCATTGGCACAACCCTAGGAGAATTCACACCCCAAAAGCTAGCTAGCTAGATGGGAGAGCCAAGGCTACATGTAATACCCCATAATTTGAAGTACGTATGCGCCTTGTAAACGTCAACGAATCAATGTGAAATCGGGAGAATAAATTCCAAATGGTTAATTATATCAAGGAATCCTAGTATTAGATCACTTGAAGTGTTAAACCAAAGTTAGATGCCAAGGAGAGCCTTGAAACAAAAGTCGACTTGAAGGTTTCAATCCAGTAGAGTGTTTCAAATGATCCCTTACATGGTTCGACTTTAGACAAGCATATCTCCCAGAAAAAAGAAAAAGAAGGAGTTAGAGCCTGAACTACCCATCAAATGAAAAGTATTTAAGTGTAGTTTCCAGCAAAACAAACTGTTTATCAATCCAACTCCAGAGTAAAAAGTTATGTGTTTTACTACACGCGCGTAGTGCCCAATTGCAAAAGGTAAGATTTTCTAAGGACATGACAATTCATGGGAGGTTGTATGACCATGAAAGTGGTTCTATGGTCGTGGATTTGGCCGTAGAAAAGATCAGAGATTAGACTGGAAGAATCAGGATCCACCGCCATCCATGGTGGGATCCACGGTTGTGAATGCGATCCATGGTAAGTTTCACGCTGGTAGAAGTTTTATGGCAATTATCGATCCATGGATTTAAGTCTGCATATATATATATATATACACATACACACATAAAAGTCAATTCTAAAGCACCTTTCTCACGCAATTCTTCACATAAGAGACTATAAGCTCTCCGAGGAGATTTCAAACCTATTCAAAGTCACAAGGAAGGATTTTTCATGGTTCGGGCTCAGTTTCACCTGTTATTGACGTGATAACTAATAAAAGCTATTTCTTCATATCTAGTTGGAGTTGAGCTTTTGCATTCATACTTGAGCAAGGAAATCAGTAACATTCCACTAAAAAGGGTAAGTTTTGAACTTCCTCTTCATCCCTATGCTTAAAGGGGCATTTTTACGCCGTTTGATAAAGAAGTTTTTATGTTTGTTTAGGCTGCGTAAGGAGTTGCATATTGTGAAGTTAGGATGATGGAAGTTAGTTTGACCTCATAAAAAAGTCATGAACACTTTAGGAAGCATGAAAAGAGAAGGGTGTGGTGTACCCACTTAAACTATCGCATTTGTTGAGCTTGTCGCTCGTGATATTATTGTGTTGCCAATTAAGCAACGCTTCTGGTCAGTTGCTTATATTGCTTCTATATTATTGTTCAATAGAGATAAGGTTGTAACTGAAGGGTGTCGACGGAACAACGTAAGTAAACAACTCAAAAAGCACGGTATGTGAAGCTAAAATCTCTTTCACCATTATGGCACCACAGTGTATCACTTGTTTCCCCTATAAAAATCAATACAACTTACATCATACATACAAGTAGAGTCTTCATTCATTATGTATCTTTCACATGTCTTACCATTAAAAATAGTAAGTATCCATATTACTCCTTTCAAGTCAAATGTTCATAATGTTTGAATAACCAGACTTATCTTTAATGGGACTCTTAGAAGTCACATAGTATATCTGTAATGTGTTTAAACTTAGAAAAACTTGTCATAGTATAGCTTGCACTAGTATCCCTGACCACATAATGCCATAGTTACATAATGCCATAGTTATATGATAAATCAAGAGTTATATTTAAATGGCTAGATCACTAGTTTAAGAGATTCAATTGTCACATAGGAATCATAATTTGAGTGGCTAATATTTTTAGTATGATTGGCTTATTATAGGCCTATAGGTATGTGAAGCTAAAACTCTTTTCCTACCTATGTGATAGCCCTATTCCCTATCTCGGCCAATGTGGTGAAGAGACTGAATAGATTAAGAAGGAACTTTTTGTGGAAGGGATTAAAAGGAAGTGGGAGGATATAACCTGGTGAAGTGAGAAGTGGTTCAGTAGAGCAAAATGCAGGGGGGACTTTGGCATTAGAATTTTAAATTTAAAACAACATTCTTCTCATGAAGTGGTTATGGAGACATAACAAGGAGGAAAACTCATTGTGGAAAGAGATCATCTCTTATAAATTTTGACGGGATAGTTCAAACCTTGGAAATAGCCTCTGACAGAAATGCAAGGTAAGGTTGCGTACAATACACCCTTGTGATAGGGCCCTTCCCCGTACCCTGTGCAAAGTGCGAGCTTTAGTGCACCGCGCTGCCCTTTTTATAGTTCGTGGTGATCTAGGGAGGTTAAGAGTACCTATGGTGTGGGAGTTTAGAGAACTAGAAAGACTCTTTGGCCAAAGCTACATGCAGACTCTAGAATCAGGGTAGGCAATGGTGACAAAACCAAGTTTTGGATTTTGGAAAGATACTTTGGATAAGCAAGCTACACTTCAGGAAGTGATTCCTCACTTAATGGCCTTGAGTAGCAATCTTGAAGTTCATATTAAAGAGTGTTGGTCCCCTCAAGGTCAGAACCTGAATTTTAGAAGGCATCTAAATGATTGGGAAGGAGTAGAGGATTTCCAAGTCACGGTTACTGAAACTGATTCTCTAAGATGGAAACATAGAGGGATGACATCTTTTTTGTGAATAGGCTCTACAAGAAAGAAAATAATGCAGCTCAGAATGAGAGGTCAGGGATATGGAAAGGAAACGGGAAGAGCATAGTTCCAACTACAGTAAAATGCTTCACATGGCTAGTAGTAAAGAAAGCTTGTCTTATGAAGTATTTCAAAAGAAGGGGAAAGTAGTGGTGACTAGATGTTTCTTGGCTAGGTAAAGAAACAATCATCGATTTTTACATTGTAAGTTCACCGCTCAGATTTGGAACCTATTTTTCAACCTCATAAAAACGGAGTGGATCATGCCTGAACACACAGCTGCACAGCTGACTTGATGATTTGCTGGATTAGAAGAGGGGGAAGCAAAAGCCCAGAGAAAATGGTGGAGGATGATACCATCTTGCATTTGGTGGTTGGTATGGAAGGAAAGGAATAAAGGATGTTTTAAAGACAAAATCAGGTCTATCTATGATGTGAAATGGAGTTGTTTAGTGTCTTTATATTTTTTGGTGTAAAGAAAATTGCATAGAGATTAGTGGACTTCATAGGCTTTCTGTAAGTATTCCTAGTTTTTCTTTTCTTGTAACTATTTTTGGAGGTGGCCAGCATAGCCTTTAATGTTGAGAAACACAATTAGCAGTTTCAGAAAAAAAAATTGCATAGAGGAAATAGATAATTTGGTGGACTTTTTAAGTGAATTGTAAAGCAAGAGTCTGACCTCATTCTGTAACAAGTTTTTGAAGGTAGCCAGCAATTATGAGGAATACAACAATACTAATTGGCAAAAAAAATGATAGTAGGGTATTCATATGTTATTTGGACACACTTATGCAACGCTATTAAGCGCAAAGTTGAGACTAGACCATTTATAGTGACCCTTAAAATTGTGGCATACCCACCCTTTTTGGCACATAGCAGTCAGCTGGAATGTCATGCATTAATTTCCCTGACTAAGAGCCAATATATGGCACAGATGGCCTGCGGGCAATATGAAACCATTATAGTGAGCCCAAGGAGGGTGCACCTCACAGACAGACTGTGAAAAATAGTTTATCTGTATAGAACTATATGCATTAGTACTTGGGCAACATATGCCATAAATTTGATATGGATTACCTTCGGTAGGCTATCATACCTTGACTTTTATTAGACATAGGCATAAGATATCACCTACGCAAACTACTAGGTGTGTTATAATAAAGAATTAACTCCTAAGACGTATATGTTAAACTAATAATGTTATGTTATGGGTTACACTTTTCTATTACATTTCCATTATTTATATGATCATAGCTATTTCACACATTGTTATCTAGGCATCCTTATTTCTCTACTTGTTATTCAGTCTACTTCTCATACCAGTACACGTATATGTACTGACGTTCCTATGGTCGAGGATGTTGCATTTCAATAAATACAAAATCAGATTCACACGTTGACAGATATCCACGTTAAACCTAGTTGCCTTTTCAGGCAGTCTTATAGTAAGCTCTATCTTTATCCAGTCTAGTACATATCTAGTATCTTTTTTGTTGTGTTACTGGTTGTTAGTTGGGCATGTCAAGGCCCAGTCCCAACTAGTTGTTAGTTGTACAGTTTTTAGACTCTGTAGAGGCTTCTTAGTTATTGTATAGTTGTCATGTTGTGTAGTGTTGGCACAGTTGGCTTTATATTTTGTATATGGAGTTTCATCAGTTGGCTTTATATTTTGTATATGGAGTTTCATCAGTTTCCTTCCGCTATTTTATTGTCATATAGTTTTGTATATATTGTAGATTATCCGTATATCAGGTGTCCTATAGTCCTTGTTCGCCCCTGCTAGGCTGGGCCGTGACCAAATTTGGTATTGTAGTTCAGGTGTCCTAGGGAGTCTACAAAGTCATGTCTAGTAGTACCTTACTTATGAATGTGTTGCTCGCCACATTTATAATTAGGGGACTGCAAGGGCATCTAAGAATCCAATCTTCTTTTCTAATCTGAATTGTGCAATAGAGCTAAGTCATAGAAAGTTACTTCTATCTCACATTCTGCTTAATTGTTACACGGATCATGCCCGTGAAAGGTAAAGACAGGGTTGGCTAAAGGGCCACTACTAGCACTACCCCGAAGTTGCTTCCAAAGAGTGGTCTCCATACTTTAGATTCAGACTAAGGCCCGAGACAGTTTGTCAAGGCCTACAACTGCAAATTGCCAAAGGCTTGGAATAAAAGGGCTTGAAAGGATTCATATGTCTCCAGCATCAACAACAGTTCTTGTACCGCCTCTGTTGCCCCTAGGTTCGCCAGAATAGGATTTGAGAGGGGTGATCTATTTGCTTGCCCGTTGGTAGCCACACGGGCCCAAAGATAGAATACAGTTGCACCTGTTACTTCTCAAGGAGAGGTGGCCGAATCTAGGGCCAGTCGGCAAGAGCCACACTAGATGTGGTCACACGTACCTTACTTGTCTTTTCACGTAATGTATATGCATTGATAAACCCAAGAGATACCATGTCCTATGTTACTTCGTTGCTAAGAATTTCAGAGCAGGGCCCTGCACCTAAAGCGTACTTGACTCCTCCTAACCAACGGACTGCACTTCAGAAATGTATACAATCTACTCATAATACTAACCCCTATTATACCCTTTTAAGTTATCATCGTCTGTCATCATCTCATTATGCATTTGTATTATCTTTGTCCTCTATCTTTATCCTCAAGTCTATAGGTGAAGCACTTTCTCATCCAGGAGGGCGGCAAGCTATGATTGGCAAGATGTCTACTTTACATGCGAGAGATACTTGGACATACACATCACGAGTGTGTCCAACAGTCCAAGCCTACAACAATAACTAAGGTCAAGAATTTCCAGAACAACCTCCTTCTCTCGTCGATTCTCCATAGATTGAGATGTTCAACTTTTTTCGGTTTGACATGCAAGAACAAAGGGGTCAACAATTGGTGATGAGACCAACTGATCAATTGAGTCGATAAATGAAATAGTTGAAAATAGAATAGGAGATAAAATTGTCTACATTTTATACCGTGTTTGATTTGTTTGATTATTGGAAAAAACTGTGGGGTAAGCTTACATGACCTTTACCTGCATGTACGCACCGAAATAAGGTCAATAGGAAGTCCAACAAATGAAAGAACTAGATGTAATGTTTGTCTTTTCAATGTTCATAGTGACTAATATGAGAAATAATGCAAAAAATATTATTATCGAATTGTGTAATTACATTATTACATTGAGGTTCTATTTATAGACACTACATTTCAATCCCTTTTCAAGTAGAATTCTACATGTTATTCCTATTCCTACGCATATTCTAACATTCCCCCTCAAGCTGGTGCATTTAAGTCATATGTACCTAGCTTGTTACCAATGTAATCATGATGAGGACAGGTGAGAGACTTAGTGAAGATATCCGCAAGTTGATCACTTGACTTCAGAAATTTTGTAACAATACCTCTTAAGAATATCTTTTCTCTGACAAAGTGACAATCAATCCCTATATGCTTAGTCCTCCTATTAACACCGGATTTGAAGCGATATGGAGGGTTGCGTGATTATCACAAAAAAGTTTCATCTTACCGGTTTCTTCAAATTTTAGTTCGTCTGCTTCCGCACTAGATAGAGCAACCACGCTCTGTCTTACTCTTCTGGAATACCAAATTACCTCTTACTAAAACACAATATCCGGATGTAGAATGTCTATCAGAGGGTGATCCTGCCCAATCAACATTTGTACATCCAATAATATGCTCATGGCCTCGATCCTCGAAGAGTAATCCTTTGCCTGGAGATAACTTTACACAACAACAACAAACCCATTATATTCCCACATAGTGGGGTTTGGAGAGGGTAAAATGTACGCAGTCTATACCACTACCTCCAAAGAAGTAGAGAGGCTGTTTCCGATAGACCCCCGGCTCAAGACAAAGGACCGTAGACAAAAACATCGAAAGCGAGCAACATGATAAACTACCAAAGATACGACATCCACAAAAATAAAGTACATTAACAAACCAAGGACCCCTCCCCCAACCCTAGAACTACCAACCCAGCTACACCAAACCCTCCAAGCTACAGACTACGAGTCGACCACACACCTTAGCCCTCTCTATCTTAATACTTTTTCTCCATACCTTCCTATCGAGGGTCATGTACTCAGTAAGCTGTAATTGCTCCACGTCACGCTAATCACTCTTCTCCAGTACTACTTCGATCACCAAAAAATTTGTCCCAGAAAATTGGATTTAATTGTCGGAAACTGGCCAAAATCAAGAAATAGCTAAAGGGACAGCCTTGGAATGAAGGGGCGATCTCACTGGAAAAAGAAATCTCGTTGAAAACGGGTCGAAAACAACTATACACATCGTCGAGTGATGCACATGGTGGCGCAAATCTGACACTGTCGGCGGTGCTAGATTGCCGAAACTGAGTCGATCACTGGGTTTGCTCGCCCGAGTGTTTCGCACTTCGTGGTAGTGTTGGTTTTCATACAACACTTATAAAAGATACGAGGGCTCAAATTATCCTTGACAGTCGCCGAAAATTGACGCACGGTGATTGTCTTCCCAATAAGTTTCACACTGAACCTGCACTAATACCATGTGAGAAATAATAAACAAAATATTATTATTGAATTGTGTAATTACATTACTACACTGAGGCCCTATTTATAGACACTACATTCCAATCCTTTTTTCAACTAGGACCCTATATGTTATTCCTGTTCCTACTAATATTCTAACAACTGGCATCAACCTCTCAAATTCCTCCATCCAATTCTTATTTCTTTAAATTTGTCATCTGATATATCACGTCATAAAATCGAAATATGTCATTACTGTTTAAAGCGCGAGCCTTTTCCCAAACTAAATAACATGTCTAGAATAGACACAAGAAGGCATCAACATGGACCAATAGATCGCCACATGATACTACATAATTGAGCATCAACTTCTCCATTACGCTTCGGTCTTTCCATCTATCATACAAGCCTTTTTCTTTAAGTGATCTTGAACACCTTGACCTTTACACCACAACTCAAACCGAGGAAGCTCAAGCTAAATAGTTTGATGTTTCCATTAAGAGATCCGACATACTCATAAAACTTGAATTTCCAACTCCTGTATTCTTGTAGCTAAAATTATCAAACCTAAAATACATCTTGTGAAATTTGACTTAAAGCCGCCTAAAATCTGAAATCAAACTATCGGTAGCCTAAGATCTAAAAGCAAATAGATGAAGCTTGGAAAAATAGAATGTTATGCACAAGAACCAGAGATCTGGTTGTTGGAAAATCCAGATCTCATTGGGAAAGCGCCACAATAGGGTTCCGATAATCAAAATAAACACAATTTATGGAAAGGCTCGCAAGGACTCGACGACCCCAACGAAAAAAGAATGGCACAAAAAAACTAGTCGAAACAAGCCTCACATGCTGGCTCGTGTGCTAGATACGTCGATGTTGGAGGTTTAAGGGACGCGTGACCGTGAGCTCTACCGAAGTAACTTTCTAGGTTTTTGTCGCAGAAGATTTTCGAGTTTGATGCAGAGTTGTTTTCTGCAAACACTAAAGGAAATAAGAAGATGACGCAAACAACAGTTGGTACAACCACCGGAATTGATGCACATGATTGTATTTTCCAAATGTTTCTCACGGACACCCTGATACCATGTGAGAAATAAAGAAGAAAAATATTATTGACTCATAATCTTCATTATTAGACTGAGCTTTATTTATAAACACTATATTGCAATCTTTTTCCAAATACGACACTACATACAATTACAATCTTATTCCTATTCCTGTTCTAACATCAAAAATTGTCAATTCACAAAAGAAGTATACACTTTATATTATTGAGACAAATATGATAGATTGTAGGCATATTAATACTTTAATGGATCCAAATGACAAGATCCTACCAAGTAAGTTGGATCCTCTTAGTCATTCTGGAAATACAAAAAATATAAGAGGCTGGTGGTAAAATTGAATTAGCTCATTGTGACTCAATCTGACATTGCCTTCCTAGTTAGTCTTGTAAGTCGGTTCTTGGTTTCTTCTTATGACAATCATCGCATGCAGTTGTTCGTATTTTTCGATATATATAATCTATTTTGGGGAAACAACTATTTTATAAAGATCGAGGACACGAGAAGATTGTTGGATATATAATGTAGACTTGTCATGATCACCCTCTAATAGACGATCTACTTTTGGATATTGTGCTCTAGTTGGGGATACTTGGTCTCTAGAAAAAATACAACTACATATCCAGTAGAATCCAACAAGTGGGATCTGGGAGGTTAGGATGTACGCACACCTTAACCCTACCTTTGTGGGGTAGAGAGAAGGTACTCTTGGGAGATATCGTGATAAAGTTGGTTCGTCAAAAATTATCAGTTTGCAGACATATTCACCAAGTCTCTAGAGGGTCCCAAAACAAGCTTGAGAAGGAGTGTTAGAATCCTTGTAAATATTCCAGAATAAATGTAAACATAGTAGGAAGCTTAATTTACTATTGTAATTAAGTATTGATTTCCTTTCCTTTTTAAGACATGTAAACATCGTTATTTAAACCCAATAGCTTGAGGGAATAATAAAATCGAGTTCTCTTATTTTCTCTTCGACTTTACATCTACGAATCTTACAATGAGTTCAGCCTTATCTACATTGTTTCTGCACAAACTAAAAGTGAATAGTAGATCAAAATTTTCCAACCCTTGGGCAAGCCAAGTTCAAGGGTTGGGATTTTTAATGAACTTTATCCAAAGGGTTGACTCTTTCATGGTCATAATCAAAAATAAGAAAAAGCATACTTCAATTGTACCATAGTAAATACATAAACATAATCAAAAATAACAAAGAGCATACTCCATTGTACTGCAGTAAATACACCAAGGAAAAGCTGGATGAAGACAGAAAATCCCTTTGTACCTTAAAAGCAGCAGCATAAGCAGCTTGCAAATTTGACATTCCCTCAAATGGCATGCGGTTTGTAAGTAATTCCCACAGGACAACACCAAAACTATAAACATCGACCTTGTTATTATAATGCTTCTTCTCCCCCTGACGCAATGTAACAGTGCTGTACAACTGCAACAGATAATTCGGAAACCTTGAAAATTCGGGACAAAACATAGAAAACGTATTGAAACTGACCCGAGTAAGAATATATTTTTGAAAGAATAAGTCCAAAGAGAGACAGCACAAAAGATTTAAGCTTGATCAAGGCATTGGTGCACACAATCATATCATAAAATATATAGCAGACACCTACGAATTCATTGGGAGCAACAATAGGAGTATCACAAAATAAATACACTTTTGAGGGCGCCAAATTACCAAATTAACCAGGAAGAATGTAGTTTATAGGGCGGGTTGAAAATGATGACAACAACATCGAACAGCCTTAAAGATAATAAACTGGATAAGAATATCATCATGACAAAGTACACAGTCCATTTATCCCTTTGAAAGTTAAAAAGTTAACAGTTCAAGGCTTGCTTCGGATCAAGATCATAATTATTGTGATTCAGACGAGCAGAAGAGAAATTAAAAATTACATATGAAGTTTTCTGTTTAAGTTTTCTTTGGATAACCGAGAAATTCTGAAGGAGCAGGGACACACATTTTGAGGACCGGTGGATAATGGACAACTCCTACCCATCCCCACTTAAATATCATGCTTTGTACACAGCAGGTTTCGAATCACGCATCGCTCTTACCACAATCAAATCTCTGGTGGCATAAATTTCCTTTTCAATATGAGTTACGGAAACTCCTTTTACGTGCTATAATTTCTGAAGTTGGGTAAATAGGACGTAAGTTTGGGTTTCAAGTCATCACCCATTTACTGTGTCATTTTTCTCCTCTATCTTGCAAATAATTCTGATGGGTCAATATCTGAGCATATATTCCTATGCAGTAGGTACATAATCCTATTCCGCATCATAATTACCAGCCTTTACTAATCTATCATATCAGAAAATGGAAAGTGTAGTCTATCAATTTCCATTAGTGGAATTATAGTAACTTCCCTAACTATTTTATTCAACCATGAAAGTTTATATGACCAATAAAAAAATTTGATAACCTATATCACCATAATTTTATCTTCCATGAAGAAAGATATTGATAAATTGATATGAAATTATAACTACCAACAACTTTCAAAGTGGTGTTGATTTACATTTCTAGTGGAGCAAACTAGACGGTACACTCGTGAACTTATGGGGTTGATTAACATGTTAAATAGATACAAACCTCAGGTGCCATCCAGCGATACGTCCCAGTTTCTGCTGTCATCATCTCAGTGAGGGTCTCTTCCCTTGCTAACCCAAAATCTGCAAGCTTCAGAGACTTCTGATTGGCCGTGAGCAACAAATTGTCTGCATGAATGACATTTCACATGTGCTCTTTCTTAGACAGGAGAAGATTAAGCACACTAACAAATGAAATAGGGAAGGTAAAAAGACAGCAATGCCAACTTAAGAATAAATTCGAAGTTATCTGCATAAACTGACCCGTACATCAAAGGAAAATTATCAACTAAAATGTGTTTGCCAACCTCTGTTAGCTTTGCCACATTACATATTGAGATTATTTTATAGAAAGAGAAAATAATTGAGACAGCAAGCAATGAAGTAATGGTGGAGCCAGGAATGTATACCACAATATCTGCACTAATAACTTCTTCCTTCAATGGATTACTGACCATAGAAGAGCCAACATAAAATGATAAAATAACCCAGAAAAGCAGTAAAATAGTGATGAATAAAGGAATATAGTCCAAAAACATAATATTTGGCCTGTTTAACATTTCAATTGATAACTACAGTAACAACAAAAAGAAATTCTTGTACAGCTCGACTAGCCAAGTGATACCAGGTTTTAGATCTCTATGTATAATGTTGTTGACATGTAAACATTCCAATGCCCGGGCAATGTCAAGCGCATAATTTAAAACCAAACGAAGGTCAAGCACTTTTGGTCGAATGCTGACTAAGTACTTCCGAAGAGACATTCCAGGCAGTAGTTCTGAAACTATGACCATCAAAGGATCCTTGCAAGCTCCAATAAACTGCAAACACGAACCATCATGTGAATGCCCACAGAAAATGCAAAAGACTTTACATAATATGCAAAGCAACATGAGCTAACAACAGAACCTAAATAACCATACATGTGAATAGTTACTAGCTAACACCACTCTGCCGGCTAAACTTAAAAAACAAAAAAGCGCTCGGGAAAAGTTAAAACCAGCACTTTGAGAAGATAATCGGAATACTAAGACGGAGTCTAAGGAACTTGGAAGAAAAAGAAAAATGATACTTACTTTTACAAGATTCGCATGTTTTACTCTTGACATCATAACAACTTCCCGAACAAAGCGGCTTTCAAGTGAAGCTCTTTCTTCTGAGGTGTTACCACCATTTAGTACTTTTATTGCAACAATTTGACCACCATACCTGGAGAGACATGAAGCATCTTTTGATAGATGAGAAATGAACAACAAAACAAGAGCAAATAACAAAAAGACACAAATGCTTTTTATCTTCATGTTATTTAGATGATAGAGTCAATGAATATATCAATTTCCAATTGTAATACCTTTCCAAATGGCAAGCAAACTCTCATGTTACATTTTCTAAATTACATAGCAGTAACCTAACTAGTAAACCAATGGAACAGTATCACATTGGCCAATCACCTAAAGCAAAATCCACTAGTTACAACCTCACAGCATCACGACTCATAAGTAGGAAATGAAATGTGGCAGAACAGCAGTGATGATGAGCACTACACTGCTATTGCAACCTTTCATAACTACAACAGGAAACTACTACCTCAAATCATTAGCCTAAAAATATATAGGTAACATTACAAAAAGGGCGTTACATACCTTCCTTCGTAAACCTTTCCATGAGCTCCCTCTCCAATTTTTGTTCCAATAAAGAGTTGTTTTGGATCCACCAGCACTCTCTCATCAATAGATAATTGTGTTGAGTGTAATATTGATCCATTCCGTGAAACGTCTTCAACATATTTCTGTACACTACCAACAGGATTTTCTTCCTCTTCTCTTTCTCCTCCCTTCTCACTGCAACTCATGGTTGCAAAGCTCGTATCAGATTATCCCTGAAAGCCTCATCCTCAAAAATAACACACACCTCACTCTTTGAACCTACAAATTACTTGCAAACAACCATTCTTTTCCCCCAACACAGAAAAGTCAATACTATCTTCTCATGTTACCAGATGGATATTGGATGCTAGCAATAACTTGAACCCTCATATACAAAGCTTCTTCCTTCAACACTAGTTCAATACATAAAATTTTTAAATATAAGCTACTAACTTCCAAACAGTCCAACAACTCAAGCGAAATATGACTCCAAAATTCAAAAGAAAACAACTCCCACCGATCTAATTCCTAAAGAAACCCAAGAATCGCCTAAAAATATAACCCTTTTCTTGATAAAGAAGAACTTGGCAGTCTTTGAATACCGTGCAGATACCCCCCAAAAAAAAGAAAAGAACAGAAAGAAGCTTTCAAAGGTAGCAACAAGAGAGAAACTTACAGTGGCAACTAAATATATATAAAAACAAGTTTACTATTTCATGCATAGATAAGGACCTATCAAGCAACTTTGAAGACCCTATAAAGCTTTGAAATTGCTCTTCTTTTTTTGGTTTTTTGGTCCCTTTTTGGGGGGATAGGGTGTGGGGTTGAAGAAGGGGGTGGTAGGGTTAACTTTGTTCTGTACTAGAAACTCTTATCTACAATCAAAATGGCTAACGGCGTTCCTGTGAAGATATTCTGGGAGAGTATTTTCCGGTAATGACTCGAGAGTGGGGTATAAAGTGAGAGAAGGTAAGGGAATAACTGAGGGGTCGTTTGATTTAAGGTATAAAAAATTGAAAGGGTCGGTATAAAATAATAGATCACTTAATTATTTGTTTGGTTGAAGGGATTAATCCAATTCGAGATAACCTATCTCATTATTTTTTTTCCTTAGTGATGGAATTACTTATTCCATAAATATGGTGGTATAAATTTTCCGAGTAATCCCAAGATAATTAATCTCAATATTAATTATCTTGGGATAACAATTTCCTAACCAAACGACTGCTGAATATATTACTCGTAAAAGGAAAGCAGGTTTAAAGTGCACCAAATAGGAATTAGACACGTAGAGAACACTGAGGACTCTTTGGGATATTATTTTGGCATTCTAAACATTACTCTTATTACTCCTTTATAGAAACATGAAGCAGCACAGAATTCTTGATCGTCATGTGTGCTTCCTTACGGGTATTTTCATCTTTTCCTGTTGTTTCTCTATTAACATCATTTGCATGTCTTCCAGCTGTCGATTTGGAGCTCAACGTGTCAAGCGGCAAATCAGAGTACTTTTATGTCTTCGCATATGTGTCTTCATACTTCGATGTTAAGTTGTTGTCTCAGCCTTTGTGGGGCGCTTTCCTGTTGGCTTCGCCAATATTCTGCTGTGATTTCACCATCACTATGAGTTTTCTACGGTTACTACTTTGTTTCTATCTCGCACTAGGTGACCTAGAGTTTGTTTCGTCTATTTTCTGTCGCCTTTGCTAAGGATTTTGTTGCTAATAGTTTTTTCTTTATGGGATCTGTCGATTTCAGATGAAATTTTTCTTATTTTTTATTGTCGTTCTTTCACAAGATTTATCGATTTCCCTGAGTTTGCGTTTTTTTTTTCACTATGTAGCTTCTCCAAATTCTTCATTTTGTCGTCTATGTGGTTTCCCACTTTTATGTCTGTTAATTTCAGAGGTTAAGTTTGTTGGTGCGTTTGTGGATGAAAATTCTACGGGTGTCTCTTATTTTGGACCTACATACTTTTGTTGTTTTGCCGTTTTGGTTGGCAATTAAACTGAGCAGACTGCTATAGTAATATGTAATGACCCTTCCGGTCATTTCTCATATTTCTACTCATCTTCGCCGTTAGAGCTTCTCCATAGCTGCCCCAAGTTATTTATGACTTGCTAGGACTAACTATTCGGTTATCGGGCAGTTCGTTTGTTTTTAGAACCAATTTCCTATTTGGAAGTCTTCGAAGGTTCCAAATAGCCACCAAGCAGAAACTTCAATAAACTATCTCGTATGTGAATGTTGACTACGCCAACAGCTCCGGAATATTGATTTTAGGCTAGGTAGACCTTTAGCTCGGGTCCCAATTCACCCAAGCTCATTTCGATCTATTAGTCAAAAAGTTAAAAATTTAAATAATGGGTATAGGACCCACGTGAAATTCAAGAGGGGGGTAAATTAAAAATTTTCGTGAGTCGACTATTGAATCTTCACATCGACTTACCTGCAAATCAATATACTTTACAACCAGATTAGATTTAAATAAGCAGATAAGTAAATAAGCAACTTGAAATAAAAATATGAAGATTTATCCTGGTTCGAAATACCAATGTGGTGCCTACTTCCAGTCCCCTTAGGTTTAAAAGTTTCCTAGATCTTTCAAAGTGGAGCTCGAGTACAATAGTTGTAAACAAGTTCTAAAGAATTATTTTGTTTTCGAGATCTTGTGACAAAACCTCAGTTTGTATTACAAAGTTAACTCGATCTTATTCTTCGTATAATTATTGTAAACTAGGAAGTACAAAGTTTCGTGAGACTAAGATTGAGACACTCTGAGATTCTTTCTTGATGTTGCGTAAGTGCTTCGATCTTTGGTCTTTTCTTTTATAATATTTAGTTGTTTCGACTTCTATTTTTCGTAAGGAAACCCAAGAGATTTCTTCTCAATCAAGGATTTGAATTGATTCCTTGATTGAGGAATGACACCATAAAGTATGTTCATATGAAATATGTCCATACGTGGTGCAACTTCCACAACCATACATGTTTATATCAGATATGTCTATGTAAAGGGTGTGGTCTTCTTTCCTTTTGCTCTTAGTTGATTGTCGGTTTGCCATAATTTTGGGAGGCCAGTACTCTCCATAATTGATATTGTGGTCTTCTTTTCTTTTGCTCTTGTCTTGATTGATTTGCTTGCCATAAGTCTCGGAAGCCAATAATCTCTAAATTAATATTCTTCCAATCTTGGAGCCAGCTTTCTTGTGAATAGATGTTTGCTTCCTTTCTGGATTGATTCTGTTTGCTCCTTTGTATCTTCGGTGTATCTTGCAAGATATTAGTTTATTAGTTTGTCCTTATTAAAACATATAGTGAGAATATGGGGTAACAATCTCTTCCTTTTTGATAATGACAAACAATAAACATCAGTTGACTTCCCTAATTTTGATGATGTGCTCTCCTTTTTTGCAAGTGCCTCCGATGTTCCTGTTTTCTTTAAGCATCACTTGACTCTCATCTTTTGATAGTTGGATTGCTCCCCCTGTCTGGCAAGCACTTCTGATGTTTCGTTTTTTCTTGAACATCAGTTGACTCTCATCCTTTGATAGTCGACTTACTCCCGCTGACTTGCAGGTACCTCTAATGTTCCTGCCTTTCTACCTCTTTTGGTATAATAAAAAAAGAACAATACAGCAAATAGAAAAAAAAAAGAAGCAGTAGACATAGAGAAGATAAAGAGTCTAATTGATTACCAAAGGATTAAAAAGAATAAAAAAATATGGTAGACAGTGTGAAACATCCTTTTACAACCCAAAAAAGGGACAAAACCCTCTTTTAAATAAAAGTCATCATTCACCGCTTGGCCAAAAAATATGTGAGAGTGTTGTGCATGCTATGGCAGAATTTGTCATAAAATTTTTCAACGTTTTTAAAGAAAGAGGAGTAGGAGTTCTTGATGGATATTGCACGATCATCATTTAAGGAGTTGACTTGAGACTTGAGGAAGTCCATGAGAGTAAACACTGTAGTAAACAACTTGATACCTTCTTGTTTGAATCCGTCGAGGGTCAACCGTACTGATATGAGAATAATCACGGAAATAAACTTATGTGGGTATGCATTGAAAATGACCAAGTGTATGTGCAAGAGAAGTGTAATTAAAGGCCCAAATACACACCAAAAAAAGCCCACTCCATACACTAGAGGGGCAGCCCATTCTTGAAGGGCCTTTTTGGTCATTTTAACTTCTATTTGTTTTGTAATATATAAGAAACATGTTAGGGTTTATTCACTTAGTTTATGAATGAAATTGTAAGTCTTACAAGACAAAGAAACACAAGTCCTCTTTCCTTGAGGCCCCCAAAATCGAAATTAGGGCTTAGACAAGTGTAGAATCACTTGTGTTTGCATTTACTTGGAAACATTGATACTTGGAAAGTGGATTCCGATCTTGTATCTTTGTAAGAGATAGGTTTATTGTTGTGTGTAGTGTTAAGGGTCCAAGAGTTACCATTATTGGGTTCTTAATATTATACCTTCATGTGGTCTACCTATCCATCATTTTTCTTTTGTAATCTTGTATTGTGAAGCCGTTTTTATTGTTGTTGTTCTTCTTCTCATTGTTGTTTCATCTTGTGTTGTTAACTTAGTTTGTTATTGGCTGCAAAAGGTGTCAAACACCTAGTTATATTGTCCTTCTTGTATTTCATTCTTAAATCGAGAGTGGTCTTCAAAAGGGTCCTTGATTCTTTGAATTAGTGGACTATTTTTGGAGTGTGTTTGGACTATTTTGAGCCAATTTCTCATGTTCCTTGGTTTTTTTGTATCATTTGGTATCAAAGCCATCTTTGGTGTTGTTCTTACAATACTAATCTTAGGCTTTATTGCTAAGAAAATAATAAAAAATAAATTGGTGTTCTTGTTGTTCATCTTGGCCGAGGTTGCTTGTAGCGTCTAGATCTAGTAGTCTTTTGGTGTGTATTGTTGTTTCTTGTGTTAGTTTCGTGATTCAGTAACACTAAAAGGTGTCTAGTGAACAACTTAAAGTTGTGTTGTGAACAAGGACCTAGGGCGAGAATTTGTGACTTGTTGTGGCCGGTTGAAACTTGAATTCGTGAATACTGTTATTGTACTTGAAGGGTTGTGGTGTTCATCTTGTTCTTCATCTCATCTTACAACTTAAGATAACCAAAAGTGTAATATAGATTCAAAAAGGTGAACCTACAAGTTGTAAAGTTGTTTGTGAGAAGACTTGAGCCATCACTTCCTTGATTTAACATCTACTTTTCAACCACTTTCCTTGTTTCAAGGGACCTTGTTTTGTGGGAATTGTATGAAGTCAAGTCTTGCCTTTTGAAGATTAGACTTAAAGGAGATTCAAGACTTATACTTTCCCTCTAAAACCAATTGTTTCCATTACATGGTAACTAAAGTTTTTAAACTTCAACTAGTGACTAATTATGGGGCCGTGACCTATGGTGTGCTGCCACGTCACCCAAGTTACTATTCACATGAAAATTTTAAGCTCAAATTGTGATCTTTTAGTTTCATTTTATTGTCTCATTGGTTTCATTTGTTGATTCCAATACTAACTTACAAACTAGTGACAATTTACTAGATTGTGAGCTGGTTTTGAAATCATTTTTTTCCGTGTTTACGTTGCTTTGTATGTTTTATTCTTTTGAGTCATTGTACACACTCGATACATTCATCTTTGCACATACTCGGTTCACCTCTCAACGATTTACGGATTACAAGCAAACTTATAATAATTGTGAGATCAAAAGTAAGAAAATCCGAGGGACAAAGGATTAAAGAGAGAGTGTGAGGACCATTCTTTAAACAACTAGCTTGTTTATGTTTTGTAGGTAACTTCTTGGCTACAATGGACAACAATGCTCTTGGTGCTATATTTGAAAGACTTGAAACTATCAACCGATGAATGGAAAGTATGCTTACGACTATGTCCTCAATCCGAGGAGAGATGTCTACCATGAATGAGAGGTTGGATCGAATGAAGAGTCGAAGGAACTCTCGTGCTTCTACTCCTCGACTCTATGTTTCCTCAAGTGGTCATGACCAAAACCCTTCCATCTCCATTTCCCCCGAGACTTTGCAAGTCAACCCTCCAAGTTCACCACAAAATGCCATAAGACAAGTTACTAATTACCCTCAAAATCGAGAAAAAGGTAGATCACTTCTCCCGCAAGTTGATCAAGTGCCACAAGAAGGACTTTTAGGCCCATTCCCTTTCATCCAAGCTCCACAACCGAAGATCCACATTACCAAAATAGTCCCCTCAACCGAAACTCCACTTCCCCAAAACCGATATGTCCATATAGAGGAGTATAAAAGAAAGAGACATGAAGTATGTGGAGTCTACGATGATGCTTATATAATGGAAGGAGACTTGATTCGGATAAAATTGAAGCCAAGTCTCAATATGGAGAGGAAGTAGAGGTTCAAAATGAAGATATTGGCCAAGACTTGTTCATATTGAGCTCTCGAGTTCTTCATGTTTTGCGGACTGTTTTGAGTGCTTTTTTTAGTGGACAATTGAGCGAAGTAAAGCCGTGAATTTGTGGGTAAATTTTTCTCAAGATGGAGAGGATGATACGAGAATAATCACGGAAATAGACTTATGTGGCTATGCATTGAAGAGGACCAAGTGTATGTGCAAAAGAAGTATAATTAAAGGCCCAAATACACACCAAAACAGCCCACTCCATACACTAGAGGGGCAACCCATTCTTGAAAGGCCTTTTTGGTCATTTTAACTTCTATTTTGTTTTGTAATATATAAGAAACATGTTAGGGTTTATTCACTTAGTTTATGAATGAAATTATAAGTCTTACAAGACAAAGAAACAGAAGTCCTCTTTCCTTGAGGCACCTAAAACCGAAATTAGGGCTTAGACAAGTGTAAAATCACTTCTGTTTACATTTGCTTGGAAACATTGATTGTTGGGAGGTGGATTCCTATCTTGTGTCTTTGTAAGAGATAGGTTTATTGTTGTGTAGTGTTAAGGGTCCAAGAGTTACCATTATTGGGTTTTTAATATCATACCTTCATGTGGTCTATCTATCCATCATTTTTCTTTTGTAATCTTGTATCTGTTTTGTATCTTGTATTGTGAAGCCATTTTTGTTGTTGTTGTTCTTCTTCTCATAGTTTTTTCATCTTGTGTTGTTAACTTAGTTTGTTATTGGCTGCAAAAGGTGTCAAACACCTAGTTATATTGTCCTTCTTGTATTTCATTCTTGAATCCAAGAGTGGTCTTCAAAAGGGTCCTCGATTCTTTGAATTAGTGGATTGTTTTTTAAGTGTGTTTGGACTATTTTGAGCCAATTCCTTGTGTTCCTTGGTTTTCTTGTATCACGTACCGTACCTATATCAATTCTTATGCTCTTCCCAAGATCTAGATACTTGGAAGTCGACTCCTGAAGCAGCATTACTCCTTCCTCAATAGCTTTAAAGTGATCCTTGAGTTCCTTCTGTTCCTTAACACAGTAATCATGGGGTTAGAAATAAACTTGCTTACCTTAGGGAGTTCAGATCTTGCTCGGGCAGAGTCCTTTTTGCACCATTCATTATCTACCAAAACATATCCCATGCTGGTGAAAGTTTTAGAGTCATAAGTAGCGGATACTTCTACCAGGGGGTATGCAGAGAGGCCAATAGAGTAATATAAGAGAATCCGAGTAATCAGCAATCCATACGGTAGACTAACGGAGGCATGAACATCCGTAGCACTCTCAAGCATATATTAACGAATCCAAGTAGCCCAATTTATCTCGTGCTTTTTCACCATGCAATACAGGACAAACACATCATGGCAGGTTATGTTGCTGAGAGATCCCTTCCTTGTAATCAATGTGGTGGCTATGATGTGGTACTTAAAACATAGAGCAAGGGACTAAAATTAGAAGACATTGTGTTTAGGTCAAACATGATCTTTTTAGCTTCTTCAAAGCTAATTTCAAAATCTTTGGGCTAGTAGCCAGTCATAAAGGGGATTACACCAGAGAACTTTGTATCAAATACTTTTTCAAATAGAAAATCATTTAGTATAATTCTTGTGCCAAGCACAAGCCTTTCAAGTTTGCCGCTATCGGGAGAGAGGCGGAGATTAGCATATAACATTCGAATGGGATCCTCATAAACTTCCATTCCACATAGACGAAAAACCAGGGACAAGTCTTGAAATTTTAAAAAGTGATTGACATTGCAATGAGCTTCCTTTAATTGACAGAGATTGAGTACGCGACTGGGTACAATGGAGCAAATTTTGAAGGCTATGAACTTTTTTTTACAAGCATGTCCAGAATTTATACATGTCCTCGGGAGGGAAGGTGTTTAGGGAGTTTGAAAGAGGTTTCTTGACTGAAGAGGTTAGGCTGGGGGCTGACGTTTTTTGATAATAATTGACTGTTGAGAATCGAATGAAGATTCGTTAAAGGATTCAGAGATAAGAACATAATTATCAAAGAGAGGTTTCAAAAGGGATTTGGAATGACTCTCCATGGAGCGAGTTCCGTTCATAGGAGAAGGGCTTGAACCAAGGTTCTAAAAGGACAAATAAGAAGATGAAAGAATGGATAGACGAAAGGGGGTGAGTAAACCGAGGAGAAGATAAAAAGGGTGAAGTAAATAAGGTTACTGTTGGAAGTTAAAAGACGGCAAAAAGAGGATGTTGGGAAGATAAAAGGGTACAATGGCGGCAGAGGTGGCGTAAAAAGCGGTAAAAGTAATGATGAAAACTTTTTTTTGTAAACCAATTTTCAAAATTAAAAATAAGGAAGTAAAAAAATATTCCAACATAGGCAAAAACAAAAATTCCAAAGATAAGACTCATAATGCTTATTGATAATGTGATATTGATGATAAACAATGAATTGTGGTCATATACTCTACTTGCTTATTTTTTCATGATTATTTACTATAGCCCTAGCATGGCTTGTTCTTTACTTTAGCCCTCATGGGGCTCGCTCTCTATTATTGATATTCATTTAGATATTATGATGATGTGATGATACCCAACAAGTCTAGAAGATATTATGATGATATGATGATACCCGACAAGGTCGGAGGATATTATGATGATGCCCGACAAGGCTGGGGGGGATATTATGATGATGTGACGATACCCGACAAGGCCGGAGGATATTTTGATGATGATGACAGTTATGATGACCAGGTTGTGATATTGATTGTGTACCTTGCATTCAATCTTATATGCACATCGCCTATCACCGGTATGCGCCTATGCCTATTATGAGTGGTGTTTCTACCACTCATTCATACTCATTATTCGTGCATAATGCCTTGATTTGAATGCATAAATGAGACAAACTTGTGGTTAGATGCACGAACATCTACTCGATGCAGGTAAAAAGCTAAGGAGGTAAAAAATGTGGATTGGAGCTGAAAATTATAATAGGGAAGCATAGAAGAGTGCAGCTGAAAACATCATTTGCATTAGGCCCAGTTACCGCGACCGCGATCCTCTACTTGCAGTCGCGGTCAGTCAAGATAGTCAGAGCAACACAGTCACAGAATCTAACCACGTTCGCATAGACACAGTCGCAGTCAAATACATGTGATCGCGGATCAGTGGGAACTGGCCCAAGGGCAGAATTGTAAAATATCATGGACGAATCCCAAATCATTTATAAGAACAAACCCTTTCTTCTTTGGGTATTGCTTGTCTCATAGTATAGTTTTGAATTCTAAGCTTAAAACCTTAATTGGGTAAGTGTGTAATCAACTTTGGAGACTCAAATTTCTTAGTTTCTTATTGAAGAATGAATATTTTGGTTGACCCACATGGTATATTTCTCTTTGCTTTCTTCATGAGTAGCTAAATAATTTATTCTTGGGATTATGTTGAATTAGTGTATGATTGTGTGTGGGTATTATTGTGTTTGCATGGATTTTAGTTATTGAGTAAGGTTTTCACCATTGCTTGAGCTTATAATTTGGGATTTGATATGTAAAAGCTCCAAATTCCCAAATGGGTTTGATGGGTGAAAGCTACAAGACCTAGAAACCCTTTGTCATCCTCGAAAGAGGGACTTAGGTGAATATTAGGTAACCCATAACATCCTCAAAAGAGGGTTATCAGGGGACAAGCCATTGATAAACAACTAAGCCTATGGGTTACTACGCTTTGCAATCTTAGAAATATGTGTCTAGGGATTGTAGTTCATGTCAAGAGCATCATCCTAGAAATAGGGATGCTTGGTTGAGGTTTTGGGTGGTTACATAAACTCCACACTTATTAGGTGCTCTAAAGAGCCAATGGGTGAAATCATTGTGGTTTTATCGAAAGATTGATCTCAATGACATTTGACCTAGCCTATCCATTACTTAACAACTAAATCCCTTGATAAACCAACATTATCCCACATTTGTTACCTCTAAGGAGACATAACCCCAAGATTTCTCCAAACCTTGAATTTAGACCAAAGATAGCATTCACTCCGTACTAGTTAAAATTTGTGTGAAGAATTTTTGACTAATTCCCCCTATTTACTTCTACACATTGATTCCATTAGCATTTCAGATAACTTTATAGTAACGTGAGCACCCGTAATTTATAAGTCTATAACATTCACTCCTTGCGATTCGACCCCAATTTACAGTGGGTTACTTGAAAACGACACCTCATCCCTAAATTATGGAAGTGAGTTGAGCATTATCATCTATCAGCCATTGTTGGGGAGCGAAATATAGATTTTACTTATGTGGTGCTATTCTTACTTGGGAATACCCGGAGTGGGGTAATTTACGTTATTTGTTATTTTGACAATTTTATAGGTGATCAAAGTATGAATGGAGCAATGAGCGATAATGTAAGTAATTTTGGCCCCTTTGATGCTGCACTAGACGATGAGGGCCAATTAAATGAAGTGAAGCAAATTAGTGTTATCCACATCCCGCCGACCAACGGAAATGGTATTTTTCATGTGACTAGTGTTAGGCTTCACATGCTATAAATATAAGGATTATATAGGGGTCAAGCATATGAGGACCTAAATGTTCACTTGAAAAACTTTGTGGAAGTTTGTGCGTCATTTAATATAGCGTATATTACACAAGGATCCATCCGGCTTCAACTCTTTCGGTTTTCATTAATGGGTGAGGCAGTTTTATGGCTACGCTTACTTTTACCCGGCTTAATCACCTCTTGGGAGAAGCTCACCACGATGTTCCTTGATAGATACTTTCCACGATCAAAGATGCTTCAAAAGCAGGATGAGACTGTAAAGTTCTGAAAATTGAATGGGGAACCATTGTTTGAAGCGTGGGAGAGGTTTAATGGAAAGATAGACCCATGCCCAAATCATGAGGTTCTGGATAAGATGCCCCACGAGATTTTCTATCAACCTCTTGACTCATTGAACAAAACGGTTGTGGATAATACGAGGGGTGTCTATATTATAAAATTACATCATCTTGCGGTTTTTCGATTGATAGGTGACGTTTCTAAATAAAATTGGGGGTGGGACACTCGCGATGTCGATGCTCCTAAAACCTTTCTACTACCTCCATAGTAACCAATGAGCAAAGAAAACGAGAATAGGAGAAGAAAGAGACCATTGCCAAGATGATGACCCTACTTGAGCTTCTAACAAAACATGTTATGGGAGTACCCGCAAAAGCGGTAAATACCGTAACATCAAAGCCTTATGAAAATAATGATAAGGTAAAGAAGTTGGATAAAGAAATTCGGTACTTAGCGAACTACTAACGGGTTCCCGGCCCGCCTTTTAAAGGCAAGGTGGGAATTAAGGTTGGATAGATCGAGACCCAGATAGAGATTGGAGAGATAGTGAACGTGACTATGACCTCTACGTTCCTCCTCATGATAGGGCTAAGGACAAGGAGTCAAATGTCATTGACCCTGAAAAGTTCAAGACCAAAGATATTTTGGCACGAATCTTAAGTAAAGTTGAAGGTGCAGACAAAATGGTCCGTGAGTTGAAGGGTGACTTCTCCGTACTCTCTCAAATGGTGGTGTCTCACTCTGCCTCCATCAAATAATTAAATACCCAAGTCAGGAAAATCTCTGCATAACTAAATGCAAGGGTTAGAGGTAGACTTTCGAGTGACACAATTGCTAGCCTAAAAAATGAAGCACAAGTCCTGGCAATTGTCACTATGATTGGGAAAGCACTTAAAGAACCCCTTAGAGGAGAAGTGAGTTAAAATATGCCAAAGGCCAAGCCAAAGGAGGTGACACCTCAAAGAAGAAAATAAATTAATGAGAAAGATCTAGATGAAAGAATGAGGAAGTGGTTGAAGTTGAAATGCCGCGAGGAGAAGTAAATACAACTATCTATGTTTCTCACCCGTTCCCTCAACGATTGCATTAGAGTGACATATTGCGAAAATTTATGGCAAAACTTAGCAATTTTTTCAAAAATATCCTACTACTTGAGGCGATTCAAGAGATTTCGGGATATGCTAAGTTAATGTAGAAGTTAATTTCTAAGAAGAAGCTCGTTAAAGGTGATACCATCAAAATTACTCATGGGTGCAGTGCTATCATAGATGACAAATTTGCGAAAAATAAAAACTACCCTAGAGCCTTCACTATCCTTTACACCACTGGTACTCGTGAGTTTGCAAAAGCTCATTGTGACCTTGGTGCAAGCATCAACCTAATGCCGTATGTTATCTATAAAAAACTTGGCTTAGACACTCTTACACTAACCTCGATGTGACTTTTTATGGCAGACTAGTCCTTAAAAAGGCCGGTGGGTATATTGTTTGATGTTCTTGTAAAGGTGGACAAATTCATTCTCCCGGTGGATTTCATTGTATTAGACCATGAGATGGACCAAGAGGTGCCTATCACTCTTGGTTGTCCTTTCTTGGCCATCGGGAGATCCATTGTCGAGCTAAAGCTTGGGGAAATGAAATTTTGGGTGCAAGAAGATGAGTTGTCATTCAAAATTTGCAAGTCAAATAAGCAAACCGCGGAGCTCCAAGTTGTATTCGTGGTGGATGTTGAAAATGAGACAGTGATAGATGAGAGGTTTGAGGACCCGCTATGATATTAAAAAAAGAAAGACATCGTGCCATGATGATAACTAAGGCGCTCGGTGGGAGGCAAACCACAAATGCCACGAAAGTAGCTCGTATCTTTTTTGTTATATTCTTGTAGTATAGATGTTGTCCTTTGCATTTGAATAACCCATGCATTTGTGGCACTTTGGATTGCATTGAATGAGCTTTGAAAAGGGTAAAGTGTGAAAGTTTACTTTGAAAATCCGAGCAGGAAAATTCTGTGAAAATTGAGTAAAATGCTGAACAACGGAAAATAGGGGAGCAAAAACTACTCGCAGTTACCGCAATCACGGCCATCGTGTGCAATCGCGGCTACAAGGGTGCCTTTGGTTGCGGCCATTGACCGCGGTCGTGGTCATTTCGGTTATTTAAACCCCAGTCTTCTTTATTTCCCTCACTTTCCTTTTTCAAAGTTTTAGTCTTAAATTTAAGCTATAATATTGGCCATGTGGTAAGCTCTCGATCAGCCTTCGGGCACTTTCCTCTTGCATCACAACTCTGGTAGGTGACATAAACAATTGCTTTTATTTTGAAATATAGGATATTGAGTGCATGATTAGGAAAGGGCCTAAAGTTTGAATTGTTATGCTTTACATGTTGTCATACTTATTATTTGTGTGGTGTTGGTTGCTTGATTGAGGTGTATACACAAATGGGGAAACCATGAGTACCCAATCGTGTGTATGGTAGACAAATGTGATATGGACACCTTATGTTTGATAAATTGCTCAAATGAACTTTCAATAGTGGTATTTAATTTTGAAGGGCACATTCACATACACATGTAGCATTGTTCACACGACCTTCATTTGTACCCTTATTGTAGAACATGCTAGTAATCTAAAATTCGGAAGAAGTTGACCATGTAGAACTGACATGGAACAGACCTCAGGTGTCTTGATCGTGGTCATAAACCACAACCGCGATAACACGGACACGGCTCTATCTCGCGATCGTGGTAACTGAGGGTAGGTTCCTCTCATGTCAAAAATCCTGTACTAATTTTTAGCTAGGCAACCGCAAACACCTAGTCCAATGAACTTTAATAATCAATCTAGCACAACTTGCATGATTCGACTAACATTGAAAGATATAATGTGTGTTTGGTATTTTCAGGACAATGTCATGGATAAGTTTGATCACATCTGGTTTATGGCACCCTAATGCCACACTCACTACTACAGTGATCTTTTAAAGACAAAGTTGCTGTTAGAAAGAGGAATTTGGTTGGAGAAAATATTGGAGAAACTACTGAATTTTCATGACAAACTTAAAGCCACAAGGTGGAGGTGCTTTGCCCCAGATCTATGCCTTGTAAATGAGAAATAGGTCAGTGAATTTTACACAAATATCAGTGAAGTATCTTTATCAAACCCACTCAATGTGATTGTGAAAATGTAGGAGAAGCCGGTAAAAGTTAGGGCTAAGAAAATCAACGATGTTTATGGGCTTAAGCAGGCAGACATGGGTGAATTCAAGGCAAAGGGGTGTAAATCGGGGAATTGGTTGGCACAATGGCTATGTCCCAGAAAGGAAGTCTCATGGACCAAAACTAAAAGCAACATCTCCATGAATGACTTTACTTCCGAGGCTCGAATATGGTTTCACATCATTTGTAGCTGAGTGTCTCCTTGCACCCACATAACGACAGTCCCTGAATTGCGTGCTCGGATGGTTACTTGCACTCTAGATAGCATCCATTTGGATATTGGTCAACTTGTGGTCAATGAAATAGATCATTTTAAAAACCATGGTAGTGCAAATCTCTTTTACCCTTCTCTGATTACTGAGCCGTGAAAGAGAGAAGGGGTGGAACAATATGCTAGTGATACATAGGTGCGTCTTAGTGCCCCCATCTACACATTGAGGATTCGAGGAAAGGGCGCATTGGGCAAATGCAAGAAAAGAAAGATCAACTTAAAAGAGCCAACATGTAGCGAACTTGAGCCTCTTAAAGAGATTGGAGTTAATATTATAACCATTAAAGAGCTTGTGGCTAGCTTACCTCAAGGGCCAGGAGAGACCTTCACCACCCATCACTCGTATATGTCACGTGCCGAATATGACGAGTAAAAAGAGGACTAAAACAAGCAAAAAACTACCATTGATCGACTTAATAAAGCTTACTCCTCTTTGGTGGCATCACACCGGGATCTTCAGAGCGCACATAAAAAGGTGATCACTAGGGAAAAAAGAGGGATGAGTTTTTTACCAAGATGTGGAAAGGGTGAAGGGCCTATAGAAGGTTCTGAAGCCCCAAAGCAGGCTTCCTACTTCTTGGGTGGACAATGATAATGAGGCTCGGCCGAGTGGTCAGACCTTGAGAAGGATGGTAATGATGCAGGGTCGTGAGTGATAGCAATCCTTGATGCAGTTTTAGAAAGCACCCTTATCTCTTCTACCCTTGATTATTTATGCAGTGGGGACACTGCTACCTCATTAGTTGGGGTTGTTTTCTTATTCATGACATTTGGGCTTGTATTATTGATATTTTTGTATACTTCTTTGCTCATTTGGATAATCCTTACCTCTAGTTTTATTTGAGTTGTAATATTCAGGTACTCTTATGGTGCCCACATTTGCTTGGACTAGTTAGTTGTTTTACTTAGTTGGGCCTTTTAGTTTGAATTACCCTAGATAAGTCTTGACTTCGTGATTGGGTTTCTATCAGTAAGTGCAGGGAAAGTCAGAGTACCCGTGGTATTGAAGTTATAAAATGCATGAAAAGTCTGAGTACCTGTGGCATTGATGATTTGGGATCACATCCATATCCATTAGTGAAGTCTGAGTAACCATATGGGTAGTTAGACCGCATTATGATTTATAATATGAGACTATGGCTTGAGTTGTTGCTATATTTAGTAAATCATGCGTGGCTCCGTCCAAAATTTTTTACGAAATCCGAAGGCATGGATGTGAGCGACTCTATAATGACATTTTCTTTCTTTTTATAACTCTGAGAATTAACGTTGAATAGTTATTGAAAAGTTAATGAATATCCCATCTTATCTCGAGCGGGTAGAATGGTTGAACCCTTTTGATGGTACTCACATGCCATGTGTGTAAGGTTGATTGTCTTCATCTCTTATGTACTTGTGCTATCTAGAACTTGTCCCTCTAGTCTTTCATAGCTAATTTAGACTGTACTTGGTTGGAGAAATGATCTTAGGCCATCTTTGTGATTTTGGTTCCCACTTTTAGCCTAAAAAGTCTACCCTTGCATAAGTGTAATCCCTCGTACCCACTTTGAGCCATTGGACCTTTAATTGGCAAACACATTATAAGCCATGAACCATTTTTTTAATTCCTATTTTAAACATACCCTTTTTGAACTTGAGAATGTAATTTGATGCAAAAAGCCTAAGTTAGGGTGGAAAAAGATTGATGGAAGAAAGTTTGGTGCCACAAAGAGTTAGTGTATGCCTAATGTGCCTAAGTTTTGAAAAGAAGCGAATAGAAGATGAAAGGACCCAATGAAGAATAAATAGCTTTAACATTGCAGGAAAGTAAGTTAAAAGAAGTTTGGTGAGTAAAGAAAGCAAAATGTAGGCATGGTAAAAGAAAAAAAGCAAGGAGAGTGACCCATAGTTATAAAGAAAAAGAAAGAACTTTGAAAAATGTGATGTAGAGGTTCAAAGAAGGGTGTAGCTATGTTGTTTCCAAAATGATATCCTACGCTACCCCGACCCTAGGTTACAAGCTTAAAAAGTCCTTCGAGATCTCCAACCTTTTACCTTCTTTGTAGTGGCGATTGAAAATTGAGGCAAGCCTATGGTATGGTGTTTGTTAGCATGGAGAACTTCTTGAGAGAGTGAGGGCTTGCACTTAAAGTTTCTTGTTGCTTGATTAGTAACTAGGTGTGTGAAAGTTTTCTTTATCGTGAGGAGGTATGTGAGCTAGTTAAGGTGGGTGATGTTGTCATCTCTCGCGCAATGAGGTAAATGAGGGTATAGCATGCAAGTAATTTTGAAAGTGTTAGTAGTTTTTACATGGTTCCTCACCATTGTAACATCCCAAGATCCTATCCTGAGATGTCATACGGTGCTTATGACCCCGAAAGACCACAAGCTAACCCTTTACTGATATCTGTACCTATACACTGCATAATATCTGAAATAAATGCGGAAACTAGCCATAAGGTTCAACACCTCTATGAATACTCATAATACAAAAAACTGAATACTAATACAACCATTTGAAAAGCCTCTAAACTGTCTGAACTGCAGAGTTGAAGGGACAGGTCCCTAACTAACTCCCTCAACTGAAAATAAACAAAGTCGGAAGCAATAATAGTAAACTGAGATTCATTTTTGAAAGAACAGGACTCACTGCTATTGCTGCTGACTGGGACTCAACTGCTGAGGATACTCTGGATCCTGTGCCTCTGAATCTATGGTGTCAAATAAAACACCATAGCGCAAATGCATCAGTACAAGAATATACCGAGTATGTAGATGAGGTAGGCTAATGCAAGGGCTCATGCATGCACAATATCTAAACTGAATAATCATGAAGCTGCCGCATGAGAACACATACATGAATGCATAGACCATTAATACAATCACCGAAACTCTAGATACTAAAACTCGAATACCACTTTACTGCAGACTGAACTCGCTATTGACACTAAGATACTGATAACTGGATGTACTCACATCAAGGACTAAATTTTGAGCTTACTGCTTTCGACTGAAAGGATTAAAGATCAACTTTTCTAATAGATTATTCGGAAAGCGATTATCAATGATAAGAAGTATGATCATGTCTGAATCTAACAACAAGAATACTCAAAAGAATCTGAGATGGAGATCAAGCCTATCTGATGGGAGATCTCTAGATATGATAATCAGAATCTGCATATGAGACCAAGCCTATCTGACGGGATGGTCCATGAATCACTGGAACTATCTAAAT
Source organism: Capsicum chinense (assembly GCA_026120095.1). Taxonomy (NCBI): domain Eukaryota; kingdom Viridiplantae; phylum Streptophyta; class Magnoliopsida; order Solanales; family Solanaceae; genus Capsicum; species Capsicum chinense. Next base: position 203,454,997 of record JAPEIP010000010.1, on the reverse strand, counting down.
TCCTCATTGAGATAGATGACTGTACCACATAGTCCTAATTTCTGAAGATTAATACTGAAACTACAATTGTGGGAAGTAGTTACTTAACCGACATGCCCCAACCTACCACAGGTGGGGTCCAACCTGTAATTCCAGCTAAAAGGGTGTCAATACCGTGCCACAGGTAAAGACCTCTCTGGTCAAGCCTCTCTGATGGGATGACCCTTGCAGGATGTCGGCCTGAGGCAATATAATAGTCAAACCTCTCTGATGGTGACAGCCTCTACTGACGGGGATTCCTGTATCCTGCACTGGCTATGCAGTTCTAGAGTTCAGGGATTGCTCCTAGCAACTCGGCCTCTTTGACGAAAGAGCCGCTATCCTTTCCCTCGCTCGGTGCTAGCTTCTACTCCCAACTAAAATACTCTGAACTGAATTCTCAATTGAACACAACTAAACTAAATCTAATACTGATCATGTTTCTCAAAAGATCTGACTGAGTTACGCTGAGATTACTTAGTTCCGTATCTGATGGAAAAGGTATCGAATCATGGTATCTGACTGATGATACAGAGTTTGAATAGATTACTTGAATTGCTTCTGAGATTAGAATTGAATCACTCGAATACTATTAGATCTGAGCTGATTGCAGGACCGAGGCTAGATTACTAGCGATACAGAGACTACAGAGATAACTGAGATTACTGAGCTTTCTTAAGTTCTGCACTTGTATGAGGATATAGAGTTCTATAATTTACTGAGTTCTAAGAATTATGGCTCGACTGAAATTATCGAGAAATTGATACGAGCTCTAGACAACAGCTCTATTATCAGGTATAAATACCCCCAGGACTCGATAACATAAAAGTAAAGCATAATCATTCTTGACTAGTCATCACCACAATCATTAAAGCATCTCATGGTCATTAAGACATCACCTCAAGCATTTAAGGATCACAAACATCTATTCATCATCACAATCGCCAAGGGGTTACTTTAAGAATCTCTGAATCACAATCATATAATAACATAGGGGAAACATCCTACTAGATCGTACTCCATTCAACAAGGTTTTACCTTAACTATTTCATACCTAAATCAGTCTTGACATGTGTTTGGATATCAGATGATTTTGAAAAACTTCATACTATCATGTCATAACTTACTTGCTAACTACTTGACATGTATTAAAAGCTTAGCATATATCAAAGAGCACATAATTGAGGATTTACTATTATCACATCTCCACTTATTCACTAAGGTCCTACAACAAAACATTAGACATGCATGGGTTCACACTTTTTTGGGGATTTCCTACTACCATGGAATAATTCATTTACTTGGGCATTTTTTCAAACACTAGGCATGCATAAACTAACTCACAATTCGGGATTTCATCTTCAACATGCTACAATGGCCCTTATGCTTCACCTAAGCTCTTTATCAAACCTAGGGGGAATATGCCTCGCTTATTCAACCATTTTTACATCCATTTGACATGAACACATCACATAGAAAGCAACATAAGGAAGATTCATCACAAATATCACATGGATTCCACTTACTAGGGTCAAGGCTCATGAATCTTGTAAACAAACATGAATCAAAACTCAACAATACATGTAACATCAATTTCAACTCATACAAATCATTAACAACTCATAAACATAAAATCTTTGAGTTTTAAAAAGGGTTCTTGAGCTTCTTGGATGAAAGGGATTAAAGAATCAATATCTATATACCTTAATCTTTGAAATTGAATGAATTCTAATGCTTGAGACTCTATCCGCAGTTGTAATAAATAATTCTCGAAGCCCACACTATGAGGAACTTGATTCTTAAAAAATTATTGATGAATATTTAGAAGATTAGGGTTCTTGAGTTGAAACCCTAGATATTTTCTCTTAAGAGAATTGGAATAGTAAAGAATGGAATTAGGATTTAGATGGGGTTCCTCATATTTATAGAGACCTTCAAATGATGGGAAAATACCAAAATACCCTTGCAAAAATATCCTTAAATTGCTGAAAAAAATAGCTGATGACATCCGCGATAAGCCATCATGTTGGTGATAGGCCGTCACAAATTGTCATCATAAAAGTGTGAAATTTTGAGTTTTTTGTTAAGGTTGACGACATTGGTAATAGGCCATCATGGGCATGATGACTTATTACGAAATGTCATCACTAAGGTCAGAAATTTGCCCAGGTCTAACGACATTGGTGATAGGCCGTCACGGGCGTGACGGCTTGTCACAATTGTCGTCACTAGTTTCCTGGCCAAACATGCTGGAGTAAAATAGGCATAACTCTTTTCTCCGATATCGATTTTTGACAAAATTAGTATAGTTGGAAAGATAATTCAAAGATCTTTTATTTGATATATAATATGTCCTCTAATTTGATATATACTAGGAGTTGTGGTTGATTGAAGTTGATCCAAATTTTGACAGTCACTAAAACTTGAACAATAGGAAATATTTTAACTCGTCCTTGTGTTAGGGGACCTCTATGATCTTAATTCATTCCCAAATAGATTCCCACAAGATTCAAAGTATTTCATACTTGGAAAGATATTTTAAAAATATTTAGACTCGGATTTTTTGCTTTACCAAATACGCTCTAAGGCTCAGACTGGAAGAGAATTTTGCGAGGCATTACAACCATAGTCTATTTCATCCATCGCTATTTTACTTTATAATAAGGGTAGTGGTTGGAAACTTATTGGTCCTCGTGTGAAATTCTTTTAGTGGTGGCAGTCAAGTTAAGTCATCATGATCATTGATTGATAAAATGAGGGCACACATTGTCTTATAATATAGGGGTAGTGTTGCTCTAAGACAATCAAAGTCTTAAGTTGTGGGTGTTGATGAGTGGTGTTTCTACCACTCATTTATACTTATTATTCGTGCATAATGCCTTGATTTTAATGCATAAATGAGACAAACTTTTGGTTAGATATACTAACATCCACTTGATGCAGGTAAAAAGTTAAGAAGGTAAAAAAATGTGGATTGGAGCTGAAAATAATAAAAGGGAAACATAGAAGAGTGCAACTGAAGACATAGTTTGCATCAGGCCCAGTTACCACGACTGGGGTCCTCCAGCTGCAGTCGCAATCAATTAATATGGTCAGAGCAATGTGGTCGTGAAATCTAACTGCGTTCGCATAGGCGCAATCGCAGTCAAATACACACGATCACGGATCAGCGGGAACTGGGCCAAGGGCAAAATTGTAAAATGTCATGGATGAATCCCAAATAATATATAAGCAAAAACCCTTTCATCTTTGGGTATTGCCTGTCTCACAATATAGTTTTGAATTCTAAGCTTGATACCCTAATTGGGTAAGTGTGTAATCAACTTTGAAGACTCAAATTTCTTAGTTTCTTATTGAAGAATGAATGTTTTGGTTGACCCATATGGTATATTTCTCTTTACTTTCTTCATGAGTAGCTAAATAATTTAGTCTTGGGATTATGTTGAGTTAGTGTGTGATAGTGTGTTGGTAATGTTGTGTTTGCATGGATTTTAGTTGTTGAGTATGGGTTTCACCATTGCTTGAGCTTATGAGTTGGGATTTAATGGGTAAAAACTCTAAATTCCTAAATGGGTTTGATGGGTGAAAGCTCCAAACTCTAGAAACCCTTTGTCATCCTCAAAAGAGGGACTTAGGTGAATAATAGGTAACCTATAACATCCTCCAAAGAGGGTTACCGGGGGACAAAGCATTGATGAATAACTAAACCTATGGGTTACTACCCTTTGCAATCTTAGAAATAATGTTTAGGGATTGTAATTCATGTCAAAAGCATCATCCTATAAATAGGGATGCTTGGTTGAGGTTTTGGGTGGTTACATAAACTCCACACTTATTAGGTGCTTGAAAGAGCCAATGGGTAAAATCGTTGTGGTTTTATCAAAAGATTGATCTCAATGACATTTGACCTAGCCTATCTATTACTTAACAACTAAATCCCTTGATAAGCCGACATTATCCCACATAAGTTAACCTTTATGGAGACATAATCCCAAGATTCCTTAAAACCTTGAATTTAGACCAAAGATAGCATTCACTCTGTACTAGTTAAAATTTGTGTGAAGAATTTTTGACTAATTCTCCAATTTTCTTCTACACGTTGATTCCATTAGCATTCTGGGTAACCTTATAGTAACATGATCACCCATAAGCTGGAAGTCTATAGCATTTACTCCTTGATATTTGACCCTAATTTATATTGGATTACTTGACTATGATCGCTTCATCCCTAAATTATGGGGTGAGTTAAGCATTATCATCTATCAACCGATATGGGACAGTTGCATAGATATAGGTGATGACTATGCCTTGTGTTGTTGTATGCTGATTGCATCTTTCGAGCCTGGGGCGGTGGGGGTACGCATAAGCTCAGCTAGGTATTTGATTGTCCGAAATAGCTGGTTGCTCATGTTGTTATTGATGTTGTTATTATCATTATTATGATCGTTGTTATGTCTAGCTTATGACAGATTGGTCATTGACTTGGTATTGAGACTTGAGGTATGATTCTAGCCTCTTTTATCAAACAATTTGCATTATTATACATGTTTATTTCATGTTCGGATATATGAATTAGAAACCCTGAGCATGTTCCTACTAAATCTTGATAGGATTATAATGAGGCCTTAAAATGAAGATATGAGATCTAGGTTGTGCTTCGAGTTGAACTTATATCTATATATATGTATATCTAGCTATATGTAGCTATGGTATTACCGTATATCCCTTCCTTCATTTGTTCAGATTGTATATTGATTTCTTGTCCTTGTATATTTCTATATATCTTTTCTTCACCCTTTATTCGTATATTAGCAAGGGATATACAGTATAGTTTTGAGATTTTTTAGTCTGGCTGTAATATGATAGTTCATCCTCGATACTTTCTTAGCCTTAATATGTTAGTCTATTGGACATGAATATCATAGGTCATCCTTATTATCTCATTGACTATTTTGTGGTTGCTGAACACTGGTGTAGTTTTCATTTTATTTATATGTTTTATATATCTGCTTTATCTTTGGAGCTTAGTTGGCAGTTGCGTATTGAGTGCCATTCGTTTGGTACTCATACTATACTTCTACAGCCTACAGATTATAGTATAGGTTATCTTCATTGATATGTGCGCTATGCAGAGCAGCCATGGTTCGGAGTCTTAGAGTGAGTTCCTGACGTTTGGAGTATTAGTTATCTTTCTCTTATGTATTAGACTAGTCTCTATGTTGTATTCAGCGATCAGTAATATCAGTGTATTCATTTGTACTTCACTTTGTACTCTTGTATTATTAACAGCTCTTGTATTGATACCACCAGGTTTTGGAATTTACTTAAGTATTTGATCTTTTGTTACATTTATTCCGCATTCTTTCCTTATTTTATTTGGTAGTCCGTTTCTAGCCGTTCTCGACTATGGATTTGGCTTGCCTACTGGTGGGTTATAGTAGGTGCCATCACGATCCAAAAAATTAGGTCGTGACATAATATCACACTTTTTGAATTTTGTGTTTATAGCCTCAGTGATGTTTAAATTCTGTATTTATTTTATTTATTTTTCCTAACTCTTCCAAGAGGTTGCGAAATCAACTTTCATTGAAATTAATTAGTAATTAACCATTTTTACTAGCTCTTTTCACATAAATTAGGAGAAAAATGATAGGAACTAGAATAGATAATGCAATAGTAAGCCCCAAAACAATCCTCTTTCTCACACGGGGAAGATCGTAGCACAAAATATAGTTCTAAATAATTAGCTATTTAGATATCCTCGCATTACATTACTGATCCTATTTTCCTAGAACTAAAGAAGATAAAAAAGAAAAAGCCATATTCCTCCAGTAGGTATCTGCACATGCAGTTATCCTTGGCTAATTAGGATGATCTCATACGTGTTATTGGAGCTACCCAAACAATTGATAGAGGAAGTTAGTAATGTTACTAATCATAGAAACACATTGAGAAAACCATTTATAGTGTTTATGGTGATGGCATATATTTATTTGTTTATGCAGGTTGTTGTGATGAGAGTGTCACTTTATTGTCAAGGCTGTGCTGATAAAGTAAAGAAACATCTCTCCAAGATGGACAATACATACACATATATCTAATAGCTATTTTTTCTAACTCCGTTGTTCTTCTATTCTCTTTATCTTCTTTCTATCTTGGACATTAGAACTACCATAGTTTTCTTCTCCTGAATAAATACAAAATTTTTAATTCAAGCTTGGAAAATATGGAGCCACCTGCTCAATTTGAAGTGGCCAAAAAGAATTCCCAATTTAATCTCATAGACACATATATGCCGTTACAACAACTTTAAAGTTTAATGTTTTTCTTCTATACAATTTTCTGAGGCATTGAGTGTTGATTCTTGATTATTGGAGCAGTGAGAAAGTAATGGCAAAGACTAAGTGGGTTCCTCTTGCTATGACTGTCTAGGCAATTTTTCAGGTAAGATTTCTTCAATTATGTTGAGATTTTACAAGTTCTTTGTAACACCCTAAATCTGAACCCAGACGCTACACGGTGCTTACGACCCCGAAGGACCATAAGCTAACCCATGATTGATATCTACTGTGATCGCTGAATAATATACTAAAATAAATGCGGAATAATAGGCTGAAATGCCATAAGGTTCAAATATCTGAAAAACTGCTGAAATATCAAACTGTAATAAAAATCTATAAAACTGAACGCTGTCTAAAAATTATCTGAAAAGCCTCTAAACTGAACTGTCTGAATGTGGAGTTGATGGGATAATCCCTCAACTAACTCCATCTACTGAAATACAGAGTCTACTAAAATAATAAAATAAAAGGATATCCTCGAATGATGAGGACTCACAGCTAGTCTACTGCTGCAGGCTGAATCTGAATTTATCTATGAGCGATCGGGAACCTGAGCATCCTAACCTATGATATAAGACATCATAGCGCAAAGAACGAGTATGGTCTGTACGTGGAATGTACTGGACTGCCAGATAGGGTAAGGATGAATGCAAGGGTGCATATGCATGAATAATAACTGACTGCATGATATAGAGTAATTGAACATAAGAGTACATGGATAACTGATACTATTGTAAATACTGAGTTTACACTAATGTGCATATAGATAAATACTGTGACTAAGCTTGTTTGAAGCTAAGTCCTAAATTCTGATACTGAGTAACTGGTATCCAAAGTTACTAACAACTAATTTACTGATACTGGTTGACTGTATCTGATAGTCTTGATTCTGTAGTACTGAACTGAGTTCTATCTGAAGACTGAAACTGAGACTTTGGGAGGTAATCATCTAACCGACACGCCCTAAATAAGATAAGGTAACTGAGTTGAGGTCCAACCCTTGACCCTAGTTGGAAGGGTGTCAGTACCGTGCCACGGGTAAAGACATTAAAAATTACCCTCATCTGGTAGGTACTCTAATGAGAATGGTGGAACCCTCATCTGTCAGGTTAAAACACCTCATCAACCCTCAATCTGGCAGGTTTAATGTCTCAACCTACGCTGCTATGTAGTTCTAGAATGCCAGGATTATTTCTAGAGATCACACCCTCTACTGGCAAGTGAGCCTCCATCCTTGGGTTCACTCGATGCTAAATCCTACTCCCAACTGAAAGACACTGAACTGAGTATACTGAACTGGACTGAATTGATACTGAGCTTGCTGAGTTTTCTTGAGTTCGGTAACTGACTGAGTTCTACTGAGTTTTGTAACTGGCTGAGTGTACTACTGATCGTGACATGACTGAGGTTTTGTAACTGACACTGTATCTAGGCATACAACTAAATTGTTGGGTATTAAATACCCCTAGGACTCGATAGCATGAAAAATAAAGCATAATATACTCTTGAAAATCATAATCATTCATAGAGATATTTTCTCAAACACTTGTATGGCATAAGCTTATACATATACTAACATGCCGTGATTTTATTAATTCATTCACATGGACATTCTATCAAACACCTAAAGAGCACAACTTAATGCACATAATTATGGTTAACACATAAGCATGGCAATTACAATGCTCTAACTTGCAAATTCATGGATTATGACATGGGAATTTCACAATTCAATGTACATGCTATTCAAACTTCATGGAATCTACAATTAATCATGAATTGGAACTCATTTAATATCAATAACACTAATACAATCAAATTTTTACCATGTAAATCATGAATCGTAGATCTTGAAGTTTTAAAAGTGGATTCGTGGACTCTATGGTTGAAAGGGACCCATAGATGAACCTTAACATAGCTTGGAATATTTGTTCTGGAGAAATTTTTAAGATTGATCTTGATTTCTTGGAGCTAGGGTTTATTTTCTTGAGAGAAAATGCTTTTAATTTGGGGGAAAATTGATTAAGAATGACCTTTAAAACCATTTTAGGGATTAAATCCCATATTTGGGCATGCAAAAATCATGGGAAAAGACAAATTTATCCCAGTACATCACTTTTAATTTTCGAGAATGTTTTCGACCTAGACCCCTGGCATAATATGGCGCTATCATGCCGTGTCTCTGGAAAATGACAACTGGGAAATGAGGGCTTGGCGCTACACGGTGGGATCGTGGCACCCCTTTGGTTATGAAATCTGGACTCATCACGACGTAGTGGGATCGCGTTGATACACTGGAAAGTGACAAATGTGAAAATGAGCCTTGGCATGATGCGCTAATATCATGGAGCAACACTGAAAACTGACAATTGTCATTTTGACATACTCCGCGATGCGCTACTGGCCTGAATGATGGTGTCTAACGGCTGAAACTTAAAATAGCCATAACTTCTTACCCAGTTATCGAATTTAGGTAATTTTTATATCGTTGGTAAACTAATTCAATTTTCTACATAATGACGGACTCTCAACTGACAAATACTGAGTATTTCATAAATTTTATATTATATAACTCATGATTTAAGGGTTAAGTTAAGCTTGAGAAATACAGGGTATTACATTATTGGATCTATATGAAATGAAATATTATGTTTTTATTTGCTCATAAATGTTACATTGCTTGATCTTTTTTCTGTTTATTTCTCCTCTGGCCATATGTTGTTTTGTTTGATGTTCCCATAGTCAAGTAAGCTGTTTTCCTGTTTATTTCCAAATGGAGAAGTAGATGATAGCTATTTGTTGTCAAATTTTGTCAAATATGTCTTTAAACATCCTTTTTAATGTGAAAAAATGATCCTTTACTGTTGGTATTGTGATAGATTTAATTCCTTATATTTTGAATAGAGTAAAAAGGTATACAAAGTTCTAATAAAATACCAACCTTTCTATTCATAGTATGGAAGTTATCAACACAAAATTCTTGCAGAAGACTTGAATGGGAAATGGAAGCAAGTGTTACTGAAGACATCAATAATTGCTCTATTATTTTCCTTATTTTTCGAACGAGGTAGGTTAATGCTTACTCTCATTTTGCACCTTTTTTTGGCCTTTGACAATGATGTGCAGTCAATACCTTTGGAGCAGTGTTAGTGGCTAAATAAGCTATTAATTGAAATTATAGTGTAAGATATTTTTTCACTTGTGTCATAAAAAAATATTGAGCCAATTCAGGAGCTGGTTATTTAGACTGGTTATAATTATGCAGGTATTATTTATGTAGATATTAGTTATTCGGGTATTAGTTTTGTAAGTATTAGTTATTCCATCTTCTATTTGACATAAGATAATACGCTAATTCCCTCATAACTTATATATATTAGTTATGCGGGTTTAAATTGCAAACCAAAGATCATGTTAATTTTACACATGAGTAATTTATTTCCTAACTAACTACCAAACGACCCTTAAATATGGTCAAGGGAGGGGGAGAATGTAATTTAATAAAGCTGCAACTATTAATGTTCTGTGGTTTTAGTTTCGAATACTATGTGTATGTTAATAGGAACCTTTGTCTGATTGGAGTTTCTGGTGATAGCACATATCAGATGATACCGCCTATAAGTTAAATTACAAAATTTGAAAGAGAAGTGGTTCATGTAATATGGTTCTCCGGGCTTGAATTTAGCTTGTAAAGAAACCAACAAATTAGATATATATGGCTGGTTGATTTATACATATCAGTAATATATATATGTGTATATATTTATATATATACATATATACACACTAGTGTCATTTGGCTCGTGCTTAGCCCAACCTCAAACGAATGTTAACAAATAAATTTATAGATATTTCAAATAAAATTTAAGTTAAATATAAAGCACGTTATAAACAGTCCTTTGTAGAAACATAAGATGATGTTATGTTCAATATATCCTTGTGATTGGATTTTTCCCCAATCATGCGCATATCGAAAGTTTTAATGCACCATACTACTCTTTTTTTTTTTTTTTTTTTTTATTTATAAGCACATATGAGGTCACTAAAGAAACAAAAATAGTAAAGGTTGATATATTTTTCGATGGTAAAAGAAAATGTTACTTCAAAATTTGCTTAGATTTCATCATTTTATAATTTAAAAGACCATTAGATAGAATTTGAAGCTACATTTTTGTAAATTAATGAAATATTTAAAATTATAAATTAGCTATTCTAATATTTTATGAAAAATAAAAACTATAAATCACAACATTTCTATTAATTTAGTGATGTTTTTTCAAAATATTGATTAAAGTGCATATAATTTGATTTTCGAAAAGTGAAACATGACAAATACTTTAAGATAAAAAAGACAAAAATTAATTAAAAAATAAATATTAGCCAATTAAAAAGATTTATTTGGAATTCTTAAGAAAAAAATTAAAGTTATCTTTTATGATTTGTTGAAACAAACAAATAAAATAACAAATTTTTAATATAAGAAACAAATTAAAAAATGAAAATGAAAGGCATTCTATAAGAAAATGAATAAGTAGCCATGTGTAGTCCCATAATAGGTTTAAAGCAGCTATGTGTAATCCCCTCATATGATAAAAACACAATGTGAGGACGACCAAAGAGATCCTCCTCACTTATAACACACACATACGTGCGCATACACACACACACACATGCACACACACACACACACACACACACACACACACATATATATATATATATATTAATCTCTATCCATAAAGTCCTTCATGGGAGATGTAATATATGAGTTTACTACTTTATTATAGCTAGCCATTTTATTTAGATTTGAAAATGGCATCAATATTTTTCACTTTATATATTAGGAACTATTTTGAATGAAACTCCAAATTTAAGAGTTTTGGGCTTCTTCTTTGTAAACCCCCACCGACCATATGACTGGAAAGTATTGCTCCCTGCTCCTTCTCTAGCACCTCTATCAGAGATGAAAAGTAGCAGCGAGAGCACTAGCTATGACAGTGAGTGAGGAGTAGAGAAAGCTATTGCCAGCAGTGCACAAACCCTTCAAACTCTCAGAGAACTCATACCGATCCTTTACTTTACTCTGCTGAATCTCAAAAACTTGGTCTAAAGGCACTACAAGGTCTTCTAAATAGTATATCTTTAATACTCAAATTGCCATCTTTCATTAACAATCACATTGATTATTTTTCTGTAGTGGCCACATGGTTTATTGCTATATGGACCTCTTGGAACGAGCAAGGTACTATATGTTTATATTATTGATCACGGTTTGAGAAAAAAATCATGTCTATTTTTAATTTAAAATTGACTTTTCTGGTTTTGAGCCAAAATCTTACTTTGATTTCGAGATTCATATTTGGGCTTGAGCCAAAATCATGTCCTTTGAGTTTTGAAATTTACATTTGGCTTTGACCTACAATCATGTCTTTGAATTTTAAAAAAATCACTTTATTAAGCTAATACTGTCTTATCGATTTCACAATTGACATTTGGATTTGATTTAAAATCATGTCTATGGATATAAAAATGACATTTGAGTTTAAGATGGTTGTTTGTTAAAATTTTGTAATATTTCTTATTGCAAACAAGTTTAGTTCATGCAGTTTTTCAAAAATATGCCGCCCATTTGATCGTAATAAAGTATGTTTAATTCTCACTCAACGTTATTTTCTTTGACTGGATTCTAGACGTTTTTTTCTGATTTATTTCATTAGTTCAGTGTCATTGTTTCTTTATTATGTATACCTCACAAGTAACAACAATTTGACTTTACAACTTTTGATTAGTAAATTAGACTTATTAATGATACTGTAGAACTGAACTTTGACTATTATTATTTTATATAACTAATTTGCTCCATATTTTTCCCTTTAAGCTTAAGTATATACTAGACTCTTAGTTTTTCCATGAGATGTTGATATATATATTTTTGTAAGACAATAATGTTGTTTCTTTGCTAGAAATATAGCCTGCAATGTCAATGGTGCCAATAATCTCTGTTGCCCAACTTATTTTATCTGATTGTAGCTAAATTGATTTTTGCTTACTCCAGCTTTGTGCAAAGATCTGAATAAAGGCCTATTACAGACAATATTTGAAGTTCCTGCTACCTCAACTTTCTCATTGTACAGTTGTTACATAGTTTAAGGAAGTCAAACATATGATGACTATGATCATGGTGATAACAAATCATCATAATTTTAATGGTCTTTTAAGATGAACCTCATTATCAGAAGCAGTTTCTTCACCAGCTATCGCTATAAAGCAGTTGCATAGACTATTGCTAAAGGTTCAGTACATACAACCGCTCTGGAAATAGCTGGTTGCTTTCTTTCTTGGGAAAGGCCAGGTCTACAGTACACTTTAATGAGTAAGCCTCAATCTAAACATCAAACTCCTAGCTCTTAAGATTATTTACTGTTGAAGAATGTACTTTGTGTTGGAGTATTTCTCACAATTTGGAGATTGATGTTACTTATAGGACTCCTAATGAGATAAACTCGTGTGCTTGTTGTGATATATATAGTTTTTTCATAATTATTAGGCGCACACTACTGCAGGCTCTTCCATCTAGTTTACTAATATATATACTAGATATCGACGACACGGACCCAATATACGTTATTTTTTATCTCAATTTATGTGACACAAAAAGAATTTAGATAATTAGTCATCAAAAAAATTTAAATTTTAAATTATTGTTATTTATAATACTTTTTCTTTTATTTTAATTTAAGTGATACTAATATAATTTCAAGAGTCAACCAAATATTTTATATCTTTTAAATTTTAATTTGTTAATTATGTAATTTATAATATTTTTTACATAGTTTTTCAATAATAAATGAATACTTCTCCATC
>JAPEIP010000010.1:203385147-203437712 GCA_026120095.1 Capsicum chinense | reverse complement strand
ACTTTTGGGCACAAGAACGAAAGAGAGTTCTTGTTGAAAAACTCCACATACCTTGAATGATGAACTTTAGATCGATACTCGTTTTTGAGATGTTAATCGTGCCTTTGAATGATGGTTCTTGGAGTTCTTGAACTAGGAACTTGGATTCTTGAATAAATTTGCAGAATTAATGGTCAACTTTGGAGATTCTTGAAGTTCTTGAACTAGGAACTTGGAATCTTGAATAAATTTACAGAATTAATGGTCAACTTTGAAGGTTCTTGAAGTTGGATGTAGGAGCTTAGGGTTTTCTTTTTGAGGGAATTTGATGAAATATAACATATAATGCTTCTAATAGGCTTTAATATAGGGTTTAGATGAATTTTGGGTGAGGGAGAATGACCAAAACGCCCCTAAAAATCAAAAAAATTCTCTAATCTGTCCTTTGGTGGACTGTTTTGATAGTCTGAAGTAGATCAACCATAAAGTTTTACTCTGATATCCAAATTAGATGAAACCAATTTCATTAGAAAGAGGACTCTCATATATTTCCGTTGATATATAGTCACTCACCCAGATCATTGTGTACGAGAAGTTATGATCGTTTGAAGTTGACCCAAAAATTCGCTTTTGATAGGCTGAAGTAGATCGACCATAACTTTTTGCTCCGATAGACAAATTGGATGAAACCAATTTCATTGGAAAGAAGACTCGCAGAGCTTTTCATTGATATATAGTAGATCACCCAGATCATTATTTTCAAGGAGTTATGATCATTTAATATTGGAGAAAAAATACGTCAGGCCTCAGTACTTTTTCCTGCATGTTTTACTGTTCACTACTATTCACGGTTCAATCGGAATGTTTATAACTCGTCGCTCGGGTGTCCGTTTTGGATGATCCACATATCGTTGGAAAGCTTATTCGATACTCTACGCAATGGTGGATCATAATCTAAGACATTATACACGAAAAATTTATAATTTATTTTAGAAGATAGAAACCAACACGTTTACGCACAAAATTTCAACGAAAATTTTTTCAAGTTATTACAATATAGTAAAATTACGATTGAAGAAACTAAAGCAGACTTGTCATAAATGTCTATTTTACTTATTTTTATTAAACATTATTAATTTTCTAATACGTAAATGACTTATAATAATTAATTAAGGATAATACAGTAAAATTATGGTTGAAGCAGCTGAAGCAGGCAGTACAAGAACACATATCGACCTTATGCCTGCTTGAGCTGCTTAACTCCCTCTTATAATATAAGATAATACTAAGATAATTTATAATAATTAATTAGGGGTGATATAATAAAATTATGGTTAAAGCAATTGAAACAAACATGTGCGGAATTTTTATTTTACTCTTTTATATTAAATATTATTAATTTTTTAACATGGAAATGACTTATAATAATTAATTAGGGGTGATGCAGTAAAATTGTGATTGAAGTAGAGACATCACAAGCAAATATGTTGATGTAAAACTGGATGCAAGAAAAATCAAACACGACAATAAGATAAGTTGCAAAGATATAATTAAGAGCTAGAAAGAAAAGAGAAGAGATTTAGAAGAAATGAAGGGAAAATCTAATGATTAAAATACATTAATCATTAGATTTGATCTAAGGAAGAAGAGAAATTAAACACATACAAAAGATTACTTACTCAAGTAATCAAGGGGTTCAATGAAGAGATAAGATAGTTCAACCCTAAGCTCACAAAGGAGGCACACAATATTCAAAAACTATCTAACCCTAATATGCCAGACTTAGGACTATTTATACTAGTCTTGCAAAAATAGTCAAATTATAAATATAACCAAATTCTAAAATGCTAACCACTCGAGCCCTTAATAATCTTCTTGGTTGTCACCACTTTTCTTATAGATCCATTTGAGCATGTTATGGACTTTAAAAACTCTTTTGATGATCCTTCCAAGACACTTTAATTTTTTGTGGGTGATTGAATGCTTTGATATTCAAGATAGTTCACATCGTCATGTTTGCTATCAATCTTGCTATCTTGATTTGCATCAATTGGTATCAGAGCAAGGCTAAAGAATTATTCCTACAATTCTTAATTCTTGACTTATATTTTTCTTGAAAAATTCAAAAATAAAAAAATTGAAATTAATTTGAAGGTGGTTGATATTGTTTCTTGAACTATATATTGCTGTTTCATAGCTGAAAATTAAAGAATGCATGGCTTGAAAAAAATAAAATTGAAAGCCATTGTTGAGATTTAAAGCTTTGAAGAAGCTTGAAAATAGGTTTTATTAATTTAGACGGTTTGAAGAAATTGTTGATTGGAAGTTGTTGATAGAGTTGTGGGGAGGTTGTATCTCAAATTTAAGTTTATTTGATTGAGTATTGAGGGAGATTGGTTAAGAAAATTGAGTAGATTGGTTGAAAAAAATGAGTTTCTTGGAGAAGAAGATGAATTTAAAAATTTCAAAAATGGCCAAATATTCCCCCATTTAATAAATAGCCTTCCATCTTGTTTTCTCTTGTTTTCTTATTAATTCTAGCTAGTTTACTTTGAGTATTAGTTCCCACTTAATGTTTAACTAGTTTTTGTCCATTTATTTTGCTCGTGTCAATTTAATTGTGGCTTTTCTTATTTCATTGTATATTTATTTATTTCGTTTTTAATTTTTAGTTATTCTTTTTTTATTTACATAAACTCAGCTCTAAATTGATACTTGGATGCTTATTTTGAGTTGATTTAGTTGTTGATTCTTGAAGAGATTTGAGAAAATTTCCTAGAGAGAAAAAAGATAAGAGTTGGTGAGATTAATTGACTGAGGTCTAAAAACCTTGACCTTGAGTGTATACACGAGTTTTGAGTGATACATGTGAGGGAGAGAATATGTGAGGTACTTTGACTTTGTTTCTAGCTTCTTTTAATAGCAAGCATTCCTTCCATAGCTTTGGCTAATTCTTGTGATGATGATTTTGAAGATTATGATTATGAGAATGATGAAAATTATTTTGATGAAGATTGTGGAGAAAATGAAGATTATGGATCTTATGGTGAAGAATGTAAGTATGGTGATTCTTATGCTTTTAATAATAACTTTGAAAATGATGATGCTTTGATCATGCTCACTTATACCATAGTTTTGATATAGGAAGATCATTATCAATAAAGCTCAACTCATGTTGAGGTCGAATCCTCGGGGAGTGAATCTAGCCTTCAAGCCCTTTAGGTGTTGATAGTGTCTACGTGTATGCCTGTAATGTAGCAAAAAGAAATGCATGAATTAACAGGGGGAGAGAGGGGTTTGGTTTGGAAGGTTATTCTACCAAAGTCTATTCAAACTAGCAATTAAAGACAACAATTGTGAATAAGATTTCAATATGGAATATGTCTTGGGATTATGTATCCTAGGGGAAAATAATGCCTGGGTTCATGATCATTGGGGGCAGATTCTAGTCAACAACGACGTGGGTAGGCTAGGTTAGGAGTTCTTGAGGCTAGGTTGTCCACCAAACCTCAAGATTATCATCCATGGACCCTTTCGGATATCTCAAGAAAGTGGCAATCAAGTCCACCTAATACCTTAATTTGGCATCCCTATTTCTAAGAATATGCCCAAGACATAGCTAATTCTCATCTCACCCTTATTTCTAAGATAATGAAAGGAGAATAAGCTACATTTAACTATTGTTCACTAATCCCTTATCACTCACATCCCTCTTTCAATGATGATGTGAGAGTTTAAGAATTTGGGGTTTTCACCCACAAATCCATTTTGGGAATTTGAGGTTTTCACCCACAAATTCCAACTAAATCAAGCAAGTATTAGTGAAACCCACAATCAGTAATCAAGAATCTACACCAATAAAATACAACCCACGCATATTTGTACCCTACTTTAACATAAGCCCAAGATATATACTTAGCTACTCATGAAGTTAGGGAAATAGAATATACCAAATTGATCACCCAAGGCTTCTATTGAAGATGCAAAATAAGAATATTCTTCAATTTCACTCCAATTATAACTAAACAAACTTGGAAAATTAAACACAAGAATCTTGCCCAGAATTTGTAGGATTTTTCAAAGCTTAAACTCTCAATTCTAGTTCATGATGATCCCAAGCGAAGGGATTTTTGCCCTTTTTAGAATTGGAACTATCTATGCGCAATTACATAATTGCCCCTAGGCATAAACTCACGATGCTGCGATCGCTGTAGCTTATCTGTAATTGTGGTAACCGTGACCGCCATAAGATCATTGAGATCGTGGGTAGTTGACCAAGCTTGACTGGCCGCTATCGCGACCCTCAAACCGTGATCGCAGTAACTGAGATCAGTTCCTGCTCTGGGTCATCCAGATTTTGCACTTCTCTTATCTTGTTGATCCCCTTTAAGTTCAATTCTACTTTGTTCCTTCTCGTCACCTATATGCCTGCAAGATGTGGAAGTTAGTGTATTCAACTAACAAAGTTGTCTCATTCATACCTTTAGATCATAGTGGTGTGTACAAATTTGGATGTAAATAAGTGGTAAATTTACCACTCCTCAACATCTCCAACTTACAACTTTGCTTGTCCTCAAGCAACACTACTTCTTACTCAATGAGACAATGCAAATTTAAGCCCATTTATACAAACAAATTATCATAATGACTTCAAACTCGATTAACACCATAAGTAGCTCTTAAACATGGGTAAAGCTATTTTTACGACTCCCCTCATCATGAAATACAATCTCAAAGATACAAAGGACTTTGATGAACTACAATGCAATAATCACTAACACTCTAGAAGTGACTCCCTATCAATAACAACTCCAGTATACTCCCTTGCCTCATTTTCCAAAAGATGACAATTTCACCCACCTCAATTAGTCTACATGCCTCCCCACGAGAAGGAAATCCCACACATCAAATTATCTACTATGGAATAAGAGATTTATGCAAAAACTCACTCTCACACAGACTCCCTTATTGCTACAAGTACCATACCATATGCTTGCCTTTATTTTCAATCGCAACTACAATGACTACACTTAGGGGTCATTTGGTAGAGGGTATTAAAATATAATGCATGTATTAGTTTTTGTGTGTTAGTATTACCTTGTTTGGTATCATTTTTTAAACTATACATAACTAATACTTGTACTAATTAAACACTCTATTGTGTATTGAGGTGTCTATTAGTAATAAACACCATTTTCCATGTATTAGTAATATAAGACTTTCAATACATGTATTAATTTATTAAATGACATTATTACCCCTGAAATTATTTTCCTACTTTCTTTTCCCACCATATCTCACGCTCTTCCTTTTTCACCATATCACCATTTTCCCACCATATCTCACACTATTCCTTTTTCACTATATCACCATTTCAGAGTTGCTTATCCAGATCAATAATGGGTATTTACAAAATTTCTCAATAAATAAAGTTTTTATCTCTAGACAAATTTATCATCTTATTTGGCCTAAAGATTATATTTTCATAGAGATGATATTTGGTAGCAGTGATTGGATTGGCAATTTGAAGTGGAGTACTGAGAGTAGTATGTCTACTCCATATGTTTTTCTCATTACTGCCTCTTTATCTTTTTGTCCGATATTGTGGTTTAGTAGTGATTGAGTTAGTAATTTGAAGTGGAGGATCGGGAGCTGATGCTAATTCCATTTGTCTTGAAAATAAATTGTAGAAGGAAGGGTAATTTGGTAAACGAGTATTTTCTTATAAAAATTATTTAAATATATATTTCTTTAATACATCAAACCAAACAATGTGTAAAATTAATGTATGCGTAGCTAATACCAACATTACTAATACTTGTATTAATAATAAAAGTATTACTAATACACCCTATTCACATTATTCTTATACACTTTACCAAACGACCCCTTAGTTGGAGATCTCGAAGGACTTTTTCAAGCTTGTAAAGTAGGTTTGGGAAAGGGTATAATATTGTTTGGGTACAAAGTGACGACACCCTTGAACATCTACATCACACTATTTAACCCAACTTTTGACCATGGACCACTTCATTTGTTTTCAAAATTCATATATGCCTACTTTTGCTACTTTGGTTTAACCAATACTTTGAAAGCATTTTATTTTGACTATTTATTTTGTATGCCATACTACTCCTTCTTTTGATGATTCCTTTCTTTTCCACTTTTTCAATTTATCTCTTTGCTTTGCATCACTGGCATCCACTAACATTATCATGGCTTAAGGTCCTCTCTTCTAAACTTACCACCCCCAACTTATACATTTGGACTCAATTTTCATTTTCCAAGTTTAAGGAGGGTAGGCTTCAAAAGGGGAAATTTTGAGGATTGTAATTTGGTTGCCAAAGAAAGGTTTGAAGGCTCAAAATGGGTAACTAAGGATACTATTCTATGTATGGGTAGGCTATTTAGGCTAAAGTGGGATCCTTATGTTCACGAAGAAGGCCTAAGATCATTTCACCAACCAAGTATAATCACAATTTAACCTTGAGAGACTAACGGGGCAAGTTCTAGATGGTGCATGTATGCATGAGAGTTAGACAATTATGCTCACTGCACATAACATGCAAACTTTTCTAGGAGGCTCAATTGCACTTCCTACTAGAGACAAAAAAAAGTGTTTACCAACTTCTACAAGCTAAAGACTTCGGAGTCACAAAAAGAGGTAAAGTATTGTTACAAAAGTCTTTACGTCCATGCCCTTGGTTGTCAAACATTTTTTGATGGGGAAGGGTGTTTGCTTTGCATTTGCACCGAGCACAATTTTCTATTTATGGCACTAAACCAATCCATCATCTCATATTTCAGCTTAAATGAGGGCAAACCATATGGATACTCAGATTTCATCCTAGGTGTAAGAGCGATCCCAAATCCAAAATGCCATAGGTACTCAGATTTCCCTTGCATTTATAGAGCCGATGCTATGTGTACTCAAACTTTCCCTATATCTATGGATCAAAACCCAATCACGACAATTTTCCCTTAGAATGTCGTCACTCAATCTATCATAGGAAAAGGTTCATCCAAAATCAATTGTAAGAAACACAACAATCTCTATGATTGGGGTGAGACTTTTAAATTATGAGGCCCGAACACAAATATAGCCCCAACACCCCCAACTTAAAGACTCAAAGTGTCCTCACTACATCAAATAAAAGAAGTACAAGGGTTAAGAGAGACTCACCTTAAGCAATAACATGACTTTTACTTGGATGTCGTGATCGCAATAGGATGTAACGCGATCACAAGACTGCGATTGCAGCCCCCAAACCGCGGTCGTGGTATCTGAGGCCATTTTCCCTTATTTTTGCTTTGTTTTCTTGCACAATTGCCATTTTTCAGCTCTGTTTTTCTGCTATTTTTCTGGACTGCTAAATTGTGTCAAAACACCTACAAAACATAAAAAATGTTATAAGTGTATAAAGGATAGGTTGCCTACCATCAAGTGCCTAACTTAACATCGCGGCACGACTCTCCTTTATCATTATGAAGGGTCTTTAAAATGTACCAACTCCACTTTGGCTACCCCAAGACCTGCCACATTATAGTGTTTCACCCTTTGTCTATTTACTACAAGCCTCTTTTTTTCATGATCTTCCAATTCAATGGCACCACTAGGGTAAACAATTGAAATTACAAAGGGGCCTGACCATTTGGAATGAATATTTCTCATAAAGGGTTTCAAATGAGAATTGTAAAGGAGTACACTCTCACCAACATGAAATTCCTGCCTTAGTATTTTAGCATCATGCCATTTTTTCATTTTCTCCTTATACAATGCAGAACTCTCATAGGCCTTGAGTCAAAAATCTTCCAACTCATAAATTTTAGTGAACCTTGACTCGGAGGCCTCTCCCAATTCATGTTTAACCTCTTCAAATCCCACAAAGCTTTATGCTCAAGCTCGATGGGAAAGTGGCATGCCTTCCCAAACACCAGTTGGTAGGGAGACATACCAATTAGGGTTTTGTAGGCCGTTTTATACGCCCAAAGGGCCTCATCAAGCTGCCTTGCCCAATTAATTCGACCTATATTCACGATCTTCTCGAGTATGGATTTAACTTCTCTATTGGAAACTTTGACTTGGCCACTTGTTTGGGGGTGATATGGGGTAGCAACTTTGTACTTTACCCCATATTTGTCAAAAAAGGCCCTAGTATGACATTGAACTATAGTTTTAGAAATATGTGTCGATGTCCCATATGCATCTATCAATAACCTCGTATCGTCTATCTGGTACAAGATAGAGTCAAAGAATCTACTAAAGGTTCATAGAAATATAGACACACAACAAGGATTCATGCATAGAATTTTCTAAGAAAGCCTGTAACCTCTAAAAAATAGGATACAAACATCTTCACATGACTCACAGGACTCTACTAGACACTTAGCTTTTATACCAACACACTAGTAAGTCTCTGATACCAATTTGTCAAAACCCAATTTCTCATGTCATGATGGCACCTACTATAACCCACTAATAGGTAAGCCAACCCATAGTCTGAAATTGCTAGTAATGGACTATCAAGAGAAATGGAAGGAAGTAGTAAAAAATACCATAAAAGAGGATTATATATAGCAGTCACAAATCCTGGTGAAGTTAGTAGAAGAGCTTCTAATATAATAAGAGTACACGTTTTAATAATGAATAAATATAGAAATGCAACCCATATCTAAAAATCATATAGAGATCAGTGTAAACAACAAAAGGGAGAATAGTAGTACTACGAATGCCAGAAACTCTCCCTAAGTCTCTAATCCATAACTACTGTACACAATCCATACAAAAATAAGAGAACTCGTACTATGATCTGTGGGCTACAAAAGTATAGTATGAGTACCAAACATGAGGTACTCAGTAGACAACTGTTGACTAGCCTCCAAAGATAATACAAATATAGATAGCATGCAAAGTAGGAATATAAACTACAGGCAACTATCCAAGAAGCTAACATAATAAAGCTAGAGAGACAATAAGGATAAACTACCCTATTTCCATATTCAGGAGCTAAAGTACTATACCATATATCACTAGCCAATACACAAATAAAGGGAAGTAGAAAGATATCTAAAGCAGTAAGCATGGCTAAGAAATGCATATATAATATGAGTAAATAAGGGAAGAGAGGGATATATGGCAATACTATATATATATATAATATATTTAATTATATATATATATACATATATATACACATATATATATGTGTGTGTATGTATAGGTATAATAGACTAACAACCAAAGGTAGTGACCTAATCTCTTTAGGAAATCCTAACCAAGTAGGAGAGCTAATACTAGTATGACTAGGGCCTATAGTTGAGTGTCTAACCAGGAATACACTATCTATAATGTAAATTACCATAAACAGGAAATGAATTAGAATCATACCTCTAACCTCAGTACCAATTCATAATCAGCCTACGATGAACTAACCATAATAATAACAATAAAGTAACTGGCTAGTCCATACAACAATACCCGATCAGGGACCCATAGACCTAAAAGGTTCAATCAACACGCAGTACACGACCATCATAGACTATACATATGCAACCACCATAAGGCTGATAAATATAAGCACCAAACAATATAACGGTGATAGGCAATACATATGCATGAATAAATATAAAGTAAGTCAATAATACAATAATTGATCTAAGTTCCATAACATACCCAGTGTATATATCTCATCTAGTTTGACATCTTGCAAAAGCAAGATCTACGGTGACCTCTCATCTCTAGCATGATGGCTCATGATGAAGGCCCTCCAGAGAATTTAGGAATATCTATATACACTGACCTTGTCCCGATATTGGATTTTTGCAAGTCATCATCATCAGTCTGCTCCTTATAGTATCAGAGATAT
Source organism: Capsicum chinense (assembly GCA_026120095.1). Taxonomy (NCBI): domain Eukaryota; kingdom Viridiplantae; phylum Streptophyta; class Magnoliopsida; order Solanales; family Solanaceae; genus Capsicum; species Capsicum chinense. The sequence continues at coordinate 203,427,867 of JAPEIP010000010.1, read as the reverse complement.
GTATATAATAATAAATGCATGGAGTCCAACTATGGCTAAAAGAGTGTGAGTCTATATATCCATTACCCGAGATTAACACCATAACTAAATCATCACAATAGAGTAGAAGGGTTGGATTTCTCATGACTGAAGACATGGATTGAAATCAATATTGATCTAATTTCCAAAACGATCATTTTCAATTCCAAAATCTTCCAAATCATTAAGTTAGGTGGTATGATTAACTTTTTATAAAAGAACCCATTTTAAAAGTGGAAAGTAGGAATAAATCTCTTTTTTGAAAATAGTAGTAGAATCATGATTTTAGTTGAAATCATACCACTATGTGAGCATGAATGTATCAAAACTTATGCATACCATCACCTATATCCAAATAATACAATCATGAGTGTCATGACTCTATAGACTAAAGCCACATCCTTCATAAGGACAAAATACTCGGCTGGAGTCCAATTGATATCATAATCACAACCTCAGGCCTAATAGTATTTAACTAGTGTAAAGGTATACTATTATCTGGGAAAAACCATGATCCAATTCACAAAGTCAAGTAATAAACCTTATACTAAATCGTCCTTAGCATTGACTATGATCAATATGCTAGTAACCTATGGTGATAGGATACTATAGCTATAACAATATTTCATGTTAAAGGTCAATTTACCCTTCTATCCCCCAAACTCTTAAATTAGGCTAAGTAATGGTATGTTATGCATAATCATGTCCTTAACGTGCAATATATATCATACACTATCTTGTGAAGAAGGGTAGACCTAAGACTACCTCGATGACAAGCCATAATCTTTGAATCATCTATTGCTCGCCCATCTTTGCTCTAGAGTCTCGAAATGTTGCCATACTATAAAAATACTAGTATGTCTCTAGGAGTAAAAGAAGACCCACATTTCTATATATAGGGTCGGGTCATATTTTTATTAAGAATGAGCTTGTGAGGCCCAAAATGAAATCTAAAATTGAATCCGTCACGAGGTCTCTCTAAGGACAAGGAATATTGATCAAAATTTGAGAAAAATTAGTGCATAAATTAGGGCCCAAATCATTCCTTAAGGTCTCGAGATTTATAAACCTAATTTCTAAGAATTTACAATGAAATGAGATGGAATTTAATAGGAAAATAATGGGAAATGAAGAAGGAGTATTAGGATAACTTTACTTACCTTAAATGGATGATTCCTACACCTTTCCTCTATTCAAGCTCTAAATACGATAAAAAGATAGTAAGAAAACAAATAGGAAATTAAAGGTAAAAAGGGGATTTAATCCCCATAGATGTTGCTAAAGCAACCCAATAATCACTTAAGCGATCATCGCTTAAGCAGTCAAATGATTGCTTAAGTGATTCCTGCATAAATATCTGTCCTTTACTTAAGCAGTTGAGTATCACTTAAGAGACATTTTCTTAAGCGGATGGGAGGGTCCAAGGATGATTGCTAAAGCATTCCCCTAGTTGCTGAAGTAACCAATGGTCTGGTTAAGTGATTGCACCAGATAGTGCCATGCACCAAATTTTGCTAAGTCAAAATAGGCTTTAATTTGGTGCTCATGATTTATTCAAAACCACGTGCGTGCAAATGAACTATGATTCCATACAAAATTTTACATTTTGGACTCAATAGAACCATCAAAACTTTCATTCTATATCCTTTTGGCTAAATATGGGGCCTATACCGATAGTTCTATTTTCATACAATTCTTCAATAGTCCAAAATATGTTCAAAAGACTCAGACCTGAACCAAGGGTCACCCTAGCCTAAAATTAACATTTTGAAACCGATGACACTATCAAAATTATCATCCATCGTCATTTAGTAGGAGTTCTGTTTAAGACCAATTCCTTAACAATAAAAACTCCTAAATAGGGAAATGAGCTTAAGACCTAAACGAACAGTTTGATAACCAAACCGACACTTTCAACAAGCCATACATGACCTGTATCCACTGTGGGAAGGCTTAAGACATAAAAAATGCATAAAAATCAAGGAAATGACCTAGAGGGTCATTACACCAATACACATGCTCATAGAACTATTTTTATTCTTTATAAACATGATAGGAGCACCCTATGGAGACACACTAGGTATAATAAAGCCCTTACTCAACAAATTCTGCAATAGTTTTGTTATGACCCGAGATGAATCTTAGTCAAAACACAATGCTTAGACTTACAAGTGACTCTAAAATGACCTGTAGCCTTGGAAAACACTAACAATATAGATGATAAAACACTTATGTGGAAGGTGGATTGAATAATATATTAAATATTCAAAAGAGTGAAATCCCAACTAAATAAGTCTGAGATCAAAATCTAAATATCTAACTATAAGTATAAAAAGCCTCTACTAAGATGAGTTACTAGAAGAAACCTTAGCTAACGCTAATTGTCTGAAAATTTGGAATGACAAATACAAAATGAAATAAAATGCTGACTCTGGTCTTTGTATGATGAGGACTCACCAAAATGCTTTTGCTACTATGGGAAGAGATCATACTAGTTGCAATCCAATTGTTGAATGTCAAGACCTATATTATAAGATATTATAGTATAAAATAAAGTATGTGGTAAGTACTTTGAATGTACTGAGTGGGTGAGATAGGAGAATAATTGATATAAGTTGAACATAGTACATATAACATAATAATTAGGGAAAAACCAAGTAATGAACATATGTTGTGAAATGAACTGAATACAAGGTCATGCAAGAATCTGAATCTTAATTATAAACTGTGGACTGTGGGAGTTACGAATAGCCAACATACCCTAATGTGAGTTAATCATAATATATCTTGTAACTCCAACTGGAAGTATGATCAGTACCTTGCCAAGGGTACGAACACTGATAGGCGTGGAACCACTAAATTGATATCTAAAAGGACTAAGGTGTTAAGCCTGGTCTGATGGGTGACTATTTAGAACCTATTGCGGTACTGTAGTTCTGGGACTTAGCGACTTCTACTAAAGGTCTCAGCCTAACTGGTGGATGAGCCTTCATCCCTGCGTCTGCTAGATGATAAGTACTACTCCCAACTGAACGACATTGATAATGACAAACCTCACTAATCGTAAAAATTTGATGACTAAAATAAATATACTATCTAAGAGCATACAAAACATGTAAATTGGGAAATATAGCATCCAAAAGTATATGCATAAAATCCTAGGTCACCGAGTGTTCATAACAGACTATCTCTAAAGAAAGAAATTAATATGTCAACATCATAAAGTAAATAATACTGTAGAATTCAATGACTCAGGTCCAACAATTATGGAACATATAATGTTAATAGGGTTTGGGATCATTGCCAAGTTACAACCCTAGAATTTATTCTAAAATAGGGATTATAACTCAATGGCACCAAAGTACTGAGATATTAATGAATTAACCATTAACCATTAACCATAAAGTCTAAATAGTTAAAAAAGAATTATGCTGGAAAATTAGGTTAACTCTACTACTCAATGGGTTAAGGGGAACCCATTGTTAAAATACCACATACCTGGAAATAAGAACCCTAAAGAATTCTTTAGAGTTTGACGCCTAAACAAGATAAACCCTAATTATGCCTTGGGAGAAAGAAATTGCCTTTTTTTCTCATCTAAAACTAAGTATTGGATAAAATTGTAAGTAATGAGAGCATAGGGTCATATAAACCACTATAATGACCCTTGAGATTCCAAGAACGACATACTTTTGATGTTTAATTAGTGGGAAAAGATTGATATGCCTCTTAAAATTTCATATCTGGAAATTGTGGGGAGGGATGTACAAGACCTTCCAATGATCATGGGATCAACCTATAATCGGGGGTTTCACTCGTGGTTAGAAGATGGATGAGAGGTCTCTAAACATGATTAGATGAGCCTTTGTATGGTCGTGGGATCTACCTATGATCGTACCTTGGTTCGTATGTCAGCTAGTTAGATCAAGGGCATCTGGAAGACTCACGATTGTGCTAGCAGATCCTGGTTTCAAAGCATGATATTGGTTCCCTCTTATGTCCTGAGTGTACACTTTATCAACGCTTATATATTGGATTTGTCTTAACCAGATAAGACCATTGTATGGTCGTACAATGTAACCACGATAGTGGTTTGGCTTATGGTATCTCAGTAGTGCTTTTACTGAAAAGGCCATAACTTTTTTCTTTGATATTGGATTAAGGCGACACTAGATGTGTTGGAAAGATAATTCAAATATCTATCATCTAGTATGTAAGAAGATCAAATTTACATCATAATCTATAGGTTATGCTCATTTAAAGTTTATCACTTCTTTAGAAATCAATTAGTCTCTCTTATAAAGAGGTTTCTATTGAAATTCTTCACCAACTCCTTCAGGTAGAGTTTACCATATTCCTTGGTTAATCTGAAGTGTTAACAGGTAGGAAATAGGCCTACTTAGTCATCTATCCACTATGACACAATGAGAATCATCCCGCAGACGAGTACAAGGAAACTCTTTAAAGAAGTCCACGTTCACTACCTCCTACTTCCAAGTAGAAATACTAATGTCCTAAAGCCTACTAGTAGGTATCTAGCTCTCAACCTTAACTTGTTGTTAATTAGGCCCTTAGCCATATATTTTTAGATATCCTGCTTCATACCATTCAACCAATAGACTCCCCATAAATCACAACACATTTTAGTGGTTCTTGGGTGAATAGAATACTAAGAACCATAAGCCTCCACTTGCATCCACTGTCTCAACTCATATACATCTGAAATACAATGCTTTCACTAATAAAGAAGAAAACATATATCCTTGGAAGAAAATATCAACCTTATGAATTTGGATTGATGTTTTCAATCTGTGCAAAATAGGATCATTATCTTGATTTTCCATAACATCAGCTACCAAAGAGTATTCCAAACCAATCTGGACCAAAATACTACCTTCAATCGAGTCAGTCAATTAAACCCCTAGTATGCCTAATCTATGAACCTCGCAAGCTAGTTCTTTCTTCTTATACTCTACATAAGCAACAATTCCCATAGATAATCTATTAAGAGTGTTGGCCACCACATTAGCCTTACCCAAATATTACAAAACACTTATATCATAATCCTTTAGAAACTTTAGCCATCTTATTTTATATAGATTCAAATCATTCTAACCAAATACATACTTAATACTTTTGTGATCGGTGAACATATATACATGAACCCCATAAAGGCAATGCCTCTAAATCTTTACTATAAAAACAACAATAGCCAATTCGAGATCATGAGTCAGGTCATTCTTCTTATGAATTTGAGCTGTCTAGAGGCATATGCTATAATGTTGCCTTGCTGCATCAACAGACAACCAAGTGCAACCATGGAAGCATCACAATAAACAAAACCATTCGAGCCTTCAAAAAGAGTTAAAACTAGAGCGGTAGTGAGTAGTCTTCAACTTTTGAAAACTCTTCTCGCAAGAATTGGACCACTAAAATTTGAATTTCTTCCAAGTCAAATTGTACATGGAATAAGAAAAATAGGAAAATCCATTAACAAACCCTCTGTATTAACGGCTAAACCTAAGAAACTCCTGATATCTATTGGAGATAGGTCTAGGCCAGTTTCTTACTGCTTCAGTCTTTTAAGGATCAACCCAAAATTCACACTAGTTAACCAAAATTCACACTAGTTAAATTTGGCGAATAACTGGTGATTCATAAAAGTCCGCAAGATAATTCTCAAATAATTTGCATGTTCATCCTCACTTTGAGAATAAACAAGGATGTCATCTATGAAGACTATAATGAAAATGTCCAAGTACTACTTGAACACCCTGTTCATCAGGTCCATGAAAATTATAGGAGCATTTGATAGTCCAAATGACATAACAACTAATTCAAAGTGACTATACCATGTTCTTTAGTCTGTCTTTGGAATGTCATGAGCTCTGACTCTAATCTGATGATAACCTGATCTGAGGTCTATCAAGAGAAGCAACTCATACCCTAAAGTTGGTTGAAAAAGTCATCAATTCCATCCCACATTCTCTTACTCTAATTTGATGATAACCTGATTTGAGGTCATCTATAGAAGCAAATCGCTTTGTGAAGTTGGTCGAACAAGTCATCAATCCTAGGGATGGGATACTTATTTTTGACTGTGACCTCATTCAACTAACGATAGTTGATGCACATACTGGGAGAATGATTTTTCTTATGCTTGAAAAAACTCAGAGCGCCCCAATATGTAGATACATAATTTTGTCCCTCTAAAAGTCAACTTTTACATATTTACCCTCACCATACCAGGTACCTCACCCTCGAGTGATGATCCCTCAAATAAAAAACATTATAACAATTCTTAACAAAATTTAATAGCTTTATAACAAATTAACGAGTTTATAAAATAGAGAAAGGACACCTCACCTACCTCACCCCATCCTCATATCCACGTACTCCTACCCCTTTTTTCATATTTTTGGGGGCCTTCCCCTTTAATGGATATACATACACCCAAACACTAATATTCATAGGGGACTCACCTCACATTGAACACATACACACACACACACTGATAAGTACACACATACACCCCACTACCAATACACACTCATGGGACATACACTAAAGCTCACATACACTAACCATTTTTCCATACCTATATATTCTCTTCTACACATAACTAAGACAGAGAAAAATTGAGAGGGGGAAACACCCCCCCTTTATCACAATTTTAGTATAAAGGAAAACATAAACTAATAAATATACAATACATAGAGTGAATAGGGGTAGCAAAAATAGAGAGAAGATCAAGAGTGTGAGATAGAGAATCAAGAAAATAAGAGAGAAATGAGTGAAAATAGGGAAAATAGTGAATGAAGGGGATAATAGAGAGCTGATTAGAGATTAAAAGGGAAAGAGTGGGTGAATAGACAGAGAAAATATAGAGAGAAAAAAAGTAGATCAGATAGACAAAGAGAATTCTGGCAAAAACCCTCTGAAAAATACAGCGGCATAGTCCCAGACAACTCAATTTCAAAACCTTCCATCGAACTACTCCGTGAATGCCAAAATTAGTGACTGACCTCTCTTTTTCATCACGGTCTAAGCTTATTGGAGATTCGGCGAAACAAAATAGAGACTCCAGCTCAAACCCTTCGCAAAACAGATCCACCAGTGAAGCAATCCCATCAAACTACATCGTCCAATTATAAAATTGAGTCGAGGGGTCGTACTTATCCATTACTGAGATTTGATTTGAGTTGGTGGTTATTTACTGAAGCTTGATTTTGGGTCTGGCTCTGTCTTTCAATCACATAACTTACATAATAAAAGCTTGATTGGAGTCTAATTTTATCTCTTCTCATTTTAATTTCATTATATATGATTGATTTGTGTGAAGCATGATGTGAATATTCGGTGATATTGATTTGTCATTTGATTTCATTGATAATGGTTGTGGATTGTTGAAAAATGGTAATTGTGAATTGTTATGTTGGAACCTTGAGTTTAATTTTAGGGCGAGAATTTAAAAATCAATTAAAAAAAGTTAATATTATTATGCTTTAATTCATCGATTGATGTTGGACTTGAAATGGATATTAATTACTAGAACCCGATAGTGTCTTAATTTAGGCCAAAATAGATAGGAAAATTTTATGTATTAGGTAGGCAACTCAAAGATCATCGAATGTACAAATGTCTGTGTTGAGTGATTTCTCCACTTTTATTGCATTTCATCAAACGTATTCATTCATCGGGGAATGCCCCTATGTCACATTATACTTATTCATCGGGGAATGCCCCGAAGTATCATGTATGCAAAAAAGATCATGATTAAGTCCTGAGGCATTGGGTAAAGCATAGCTAGGACAATTTGAATAGTTTAGGTTTTATTTCAGTATTTTTATTTTGGTTTGTAATAAATTGGACTAGACACTATTTTTGAATTTTTGATTGTTTGATTGTTTGTTTTCTTGTTTATGTGTTTTGTTGGTTCATACATTCCATAGTGTCATACTATCTGATATAGTTCATAGAGCGATCTTTGTCAAACCACGGGATCAAGGGATGCCTAACACATTCCCCTCAGTCAACAAAATTTCTTAACCAGAATCTCTGTGCGTGGATCAGTTTTGAAAGATTCAAAAATTATTTTGAAAAATGATTTCAAAAGGTGATTTGGCACACCAGATTTATGTCATGTGGCGACTCTGACCTTTTATTGTTAAAATTCCTTTAAAAAATATTTTCTTTTTTCACTTAATAATAAAACCCTTTTGAAACTTAAAATCCATTCTTTTGGGTAAAAAGGGGGTGTGACAGCTCTGCCGACTCTGCTAGAAATTTTTCAGAATTCGAGCTTAATTTTAGAGTTGTATCGGCATAGCTTGGCATTATAGATGTATAGACGTCTGATTTGTGTTATAGTTTGTGTTATTGTTTGATAATTGTTGAGTGCTTACATGCTACGTGTTTATAGTTTTTCTCTTCAGTTTTGAAAGATTCAAAATTTATTTTAAAGAAGAATTTCAAAAGGTGATTTGGCACACAAGATTTATGTCAAGTGGCGACTGTGACTCTTGATTGTTAAAAGTCTATTTTGAAAAAAGTTGCTTTCTTTTGTCCCTTAATAATAAAATCCTTTTGAAACTTAAATTAATTCTATTCAGTAAAAAAGGGGTGTGACAGCATTGGCGACTTTGCTAGGGATTTTTCAGAATTCGAGCTTAATTTTTGAGTTGTATCGGCGTAGTTTGGCATTATAGATGTATAGACACCTTGTTTGCATTATCATTTGTGTTATTATTTAATCATTGATGAGTGCTTACGTGCTATATGTTTACAGTTTTTCTCCTTTGTGTTTCCATTTTATATCTGACATCATGTCCATTACCCCGAGTCATTCTTTTACTACAAATCTCGTAGTACACGTGTGTACACAAACATTCATTGAGTCACTCTTATTTTAGGGGAGGGAGCCATTGGGTGTATGGAGTAGGTTGAAAACTGTCGCAACCACTATTGACCATGCGCTCCCTCGAATAGCCTTGTTAGTGGACCCCAACCAAGATCAGCCTTTAGGTCATGCTTGTCTGTATCATATTGAGACCTAGCAGGGCCCACTTGGTCCTTTGTAGGAGACTCACCCCTAAAGCATCCTAAACCACTCATTTTCTAAAAAAAAACACATTAAAAAGATTTTCCTTTTGTTTTCTTTTGCAAGCATTCATAATTCAAAAATTTTAAAAATATTTTTTTTCAATAGGAGCTTTTTATAAAATAAAAATTCAAAAAAATATGGTAGAAGTTTTGTGCATTTCAAATAATGAAAATATCAAAAAGGTTTTTCCTTTCATATACGCATTGAAAAAAAGTACAAAAAGATTTTCTTTAATAGTCTTAGGATCCATTTTGGTATGAAATTCATAATTGAAAATTCAAAAAGATTTTTGTCAATATATTTTGAAAATAATGATTAAAAAAAAGAATGATTCTCTTCATTTTAGATTAATTGGTTACACGTGTTGTTTCATTCAAAAATACAAAAAAAATTCTTTGATAATTCTAGGTTTCAGAATCAAAAGTTAAAAAGATTGTGTAAATATCTTTTGAATTTTTTTTTAAAATTATTTGGTAATAGTTTAATTAAGCGATGCTTTCTCTATATGAAATATACAAAAAGATTTTCTCTTGTTAATCACAGGTTTCATTTTGCATAGGGGACTTAAACTTGAAAAATTTAAAAAGATTTTTGTCAATTCTTTTGACACTTTGTTATTTTCTTTTCTTCTAAAGTTTCAAGAAAAATAAAAAAGAAAGAAAGAGAGTTTAATTAGCCATTTTTTGCCAAACTTCACGAACTACGCACACCTAATTCACTTCTCTCGGGAGTGAGATACGTAGGCGCCCTTTTTGGGTTTGTGATCTTTTCAAATGAAAAAAAGAGAAAGATTTTGAGAAAGTGTTGAACTCTAACGCATTTTTTATCTCTTTTGTTCATTTAATTAAAGGTGGTTAGTTTGTGGCTTTTTGGTTGGTCGTTCATATAACACCAAGTCTAAGGAAGAGTTAGTCATATCCAACAAGGATATAGAGAGTGACATCATAGATCAGACAAAGAGAAAAAAATGAGTTTAAAGAAAGAACTTTTGAGACTAAGGATGATGGAAATGCACTAAGCTTGGGCCAGTAGGTTTCCTCCTCCTCCATTTTCCGATACTGACTTACAACTACCTTGAGTTTCCACCAAAATCACAAAGTCAATTTCCTAATATTGTTGATGCGTCATAATGCCAACAAGATCCAAACTATTCTAACAATCATTTTCTAGCTCCTCAGTATTAGCCTACCACATTCACAGCACCACATACTGTCTGTGCTTTTGTTGCTCAACCTTCCACTGAGGCTCCCACTTTGGCTATCAATCCAACGATTGTGCTTCCTCAATTTTCTAATGAGTCTATGTTCAATACTTTTGATGATCACTGCTATACTCCTGAGCCAACATTTTAGTTAATGAGACCACTAAAATTTCTTACTAAGAAGCCTGACATGCTAGAAAAGTAAGAGAAAATGGTTAGAAAAATAAAAAGTGTAGAAAATGATATGAAAAGTACCCTAGGACTTGTGAGTTATGAAGGTGTTTTATAAAAAAACTGGGGCATATGTTCAAGTGTTAACCTTCCTCTAAGCTTTGAGATATCAAAATTATAGGAGCATGATAGACTGGAGGATTCTGTGAAACTTTTGAGAAGATATTGCAATAAATTAAGGGAAATAGTAGGAAAAAAGAAGGAAAACACACCTATTATCGTGCCAGGGCCAAAGAAGAGCCAAAAGGTCCAACTCACCAATACTGTCAGCTTTAATATCGAGCTTACACATCAGATCCACATACTCACCTGCAACAAAGTTCCTCTTTCAAATATCCAAGATATCCCATTCTACTTCCTCAATATCCTTTGATAATGCATAACTGTATACTCATCCATCTTCATATGCACCATGGCATGCACCGGTCCCTCAACATCATCCTCGGGCTCTGCATATTTACCAAGGCATCTCTAAATTCAAGTTTTAACTAAGATCAAAGTTTGCAAGAGGAGGAAGTAAAAGGATAATTTCACACTAAATAGGGAATCCTATAACAGTTTGTTCTAGAGATTGAGATAGTGGGGTATGATTACTCCTCTCCTCGGGTATACGCTTGGCCTATATTTATAAAATTTTGATCCTAATGTATGGTGTGCATATCATTCTAATGTTCAAGGTCACAATACTGACGATCGTCGTGCTTTGGAAAGGGAAATAGAAAGGTTGATGCAAGAAAAATTGATTGCAGTGCAAAACATTGACACTAAGAGCATCACACAGAATCCTTCACAAAAATATGACAATGCACAAAACATGGGATGCAATGAATTGATCATGAGGATTAAGAACTTTTTTGTTTGAGGAAAATGCATTGGATGGTGATGAAAACTCTAGTCATGATGATTTGCAAATCACTGGCTAAGATGTCAAGCTCAGCAATTGAGAAATTACTCCTCTTATTACTAGGAAGGATTATTGGTAGTTTTTTTTTGTTTTTCTTTCTGTTTTCTGAATTATTGTAGGGTTTTATTTGGGATCTATCATGTTTTATGTCTTTATGGTCTTTTTCAAACCCTTCTATCTTTCCTTTCAACGAAATATGGTTTCCTTTATTGTTTTGTCTTATTTTATATTGTTTGTTTGTCTTCTTTACACAATATATTTTATGTTAATTCTAGTTATATGGTATCCTTGCATAATTTTCAGTCAGATCTTAAAATCTATTTTAATCATGAAATATTGAATCAGAGGGCTAAAGTTAGAAAAAAATATCTGAGAAAATATGTGGTGTTGAGACATTTGGTTACCAAGTTGAAGCTTTCTTTGAAAATTAAGGCAATTATTTTTAGAATCACAAGAATAACTTCGTCATCAATTGAAAGCAATATCTCAATCAGGTCAAATAATGGATGTACGATCATATTTCAAGATTGACAGAAAGAAAATCAGCTCCACAAAAGCATAGGTCATTCAATATGAGAAATTTATAATAAAAGTAGAGTTGTATGCTGGACAAGCATAAAAGAAGTAATGATACATAGGATTAGTTAAAGTTAGGGCTGTAAAAAATACCACAAATGATCTTCATCTTTAACTTTCATATTGCATGTTAGGTACTTGAATTTTAAGAATTGATATGACGAAGGCATTTCATTCTGCTATCCAAACATTGATATCAAGAAAAAAAAGTTTTTGGAACTATGTGCGACCTGATTCTCCTCTCTCGGGGAAAAGATACATAGGCAGTCCTACTCTGGACTCTGTCTAAGAAAATGAACAATTTTGAATTACCCACTCAAAAAAAAATTGGGGTATGAGTTAATCTTCGCTGTTTGAGTCGATTCCAAAAGTTTTAAGTCTCATCCAACTTCAATTGTGATTCGAGCCTCATGTCATCCTTTCTTTCTAACCCCTTCGAAAAGCTAAGTTATGACCAAAGAAAGACCTTCAGATCAATCTTTGAGAATGTTAAGGCTAAGTATGCAATGGCTATGATGATGCATTTTAGTAACTACTTGTCTTTCTTAGCATAAGGAATCAGGAAATAAATAAAGATGATAGAGTATTATTGGTGAAAACTCTCACAGGCACCATAAGACGATGGTAAGTTGAGAGAGATAAAATGAGAGAGTCTTTTTGGTGAAAAACCTGATGGGCACCGTAAGACAATTGTTAGTTACAATAAATGAAAATGAGAAAGTCTCGTAGAGTCATATTGTTGAAAATCATGGACACTGCAGGACAATGGCAAGCTGAGAGAAATAAAATGAGATATGCTTGTTGGCAAAAAATCCTTCAAGGTATCACTAGCCGAATAAGGTCTATAAGTGCAATTAACCTAAGGAAACAACTTAGTTTTAAGGCCAATAACTCAACAACAATTGGTGAAAAGTTTGGATGAAAAGATCAGGAAGCTTAATCAAAAAATGCATGACATAGTCATTAGAATTAATTGTTATTTTTAGATAAATTTTGTTTTCTTTATTTTCAAAAATGAACAAACATTGTTTTTTCTTTCTTCTTTATATTTCTATTTTTGTTCTTTTGAGTCTAACATTCGAACAAAAATCATTTTTCTCATTTCTTTGAGTTAAGTCCATGTCAAAACAAGTGAGAAAAGATTTCAGAACTTGTTACCTACTTCTTCAATTGCACAAAGCAAGACAAAAGGCCAACACATGAATGAAACATGATTGTAAGTCAAAACATAACAAACAGAAAGTTTTGTCAGAAAACAAATTTGAGGAATGGAAGAAAGACCAAGGTTCGAAGGATTTATCAGAGAGACATAACAAAATAGAGATACTGTGTTTGATTTTGAGTCATTTTTAATAATTAACTTTAGGTCAATGGAGTAACAAGTTGATGAAATATGCCATTAGTTGAAAGAAAAATTAAAAGGGACAAGTGCAAGAGAAATCACCTCAAAGGCCTAAGCTTCTAACCAACAACTATGTTTTAAAACTCACAAGTTTTTATTTGTATGAAATAAGAACACTTGCTACCTTCAAATCAAAGGTTTCAAAGTACAAATATCCAGAGGTGTAATTCCTAGTTTCTGCAAAAAAAGGAGGTAGTGTTGCTTTACAGGTTTGTTAATCACAATTATGTAAAGCTCATCATCTTATACCCCTAAGAGACGCATTCTCTAATTTATATCTTTCATGTCTCATGGAGAAGAGGTGCACTTCCTAATATGATCCATTAATCCTAAAAGATGCACTTTTAGAAAAAATCTTTCACTTTTACTCTTAGATATAGACTTGTTGGTCTTGGTCATTCAATTTTATCCTCAAAAGGTGCATTTTTTAATTTGAATCTTGATTAATCTTTGTATTATGCATTTTTGCAAGTAGTTGTGATTGGGTTTGACACCCACAAAATCTTTTTGATGATACACTGGGGCAAAAAGAAAATTTAATTCCTGTTATTTGTAACTTCACTTTAGGACCCTCCTAGAAAATGAGACTTTATTTTTCTAGATAATGGATTATTTCTTTGTCATAATCTTTGTTTGGGATAATTTTCATTCTAGTTTTGATTTTGATTTAAGGAGATCACCTGGAGAATAGGGTGATGAAATTGAAAGTCCAAAACCAGCTGAGAGAACAAGGTGATGAAATTGCAAACCGGGAGCCCGCCTAGAGAACAGGGTGATGAAATTGCAAGTCGGGAGCCTACCCGAAGAACCAGGTGATGAAATAGTAAATCAGGAACCTGCCTAGAGAACGGTATGATGAAATTACAAGTCGGGAGTCTTCCTGGAGAACATGATGATAAAATTGAATGTTAGGAATCTCCTGGAGAACAGGGTGAAGAATTGCAACTTAGGAGTCCGCCCGAAGAACAAGATGATCAAATTAAAAGTGAGGAGCATGCCTAGAGAATAGGGTGAAGAAATTAAAAGTCAGGAGACCACCTGAAGAACAGAGTAATGAATTATAAAGTCGGGGCCCTCCTAGAGAATAGGGTGATGTAATTGCATATTGGGAGTCTGCCCAGAGAACAGGATGATAAAATTATAAGTTGGGAGCCTGCCCGGAGAATAGGGTGAGAAAATTAAAAGTCAGGAGCCCACCTGAAGAATAAAGTGAGGAAATTGCAAGTAAGGAGCTCGCCCAGAGAACAAGGTGATAAAATTGCAAGTCGAGAGTCCACCCGGAGAATAGGATGATAAAATTGAATGTCAGGAGCCCACTTGGAAAGCAGGGTGAGGAAATTACAAGTCTGGAGTCCGCCTGGAGAACAGGATGATGAAATTGAAAGTCAATACATTGAAGAAATAGCTAGTCAGGAGCCCTCCTAGAGAACAGGGCAAAAAAATTTAAAGTCAAGCAACAAGGTGAAGAAATTATAAGTCAAGAGACCACTTGGAGAATAGGGTGATGATTTTCGAATTCAAAAGTACCACTGATAGCACATGGACTATTTTTTGAGTTCATTTGCAACACCAAATTTTGTATGGAGAAAGAATCTATTTACAAGTTCCACTCAAGGAATATTAGATCTTTTGTCACTTTTAAAAGCACCAGAGACTCAAGTCAAGAGTAAAAAAAAGTTGTATAGATAGAACTTTGTAATTTTATTTATCTGTACAACTCATAATTTTCATTTTTGATATAATGACAGTGTCGTGGACTAGAACCTCGACAAGACCTCACTAGACTCTCCAACTCAGTATAGTCCCTCCTTGTCAACCCTGGAGCTACATTGTCCTTGACTCCCATATAACTTGAGATAGGTATGATGTCCAAAATCAAGACTCAATTGCCCTTCTTCCTTTTATTTATTTCTTTTAAATAATGGTTGAGACAAAATTCTATCTCATTGTCTACTTCTTTGTCTGAAAACACTTTATGTTTACATCCAAAGAAGGGCATGATGTAGACACATTATTTTGATCCTCAAAAAGTCAATGTTTAAACATTTACCTTCACCATACCATATACCTCACCCCCGTGTGATGATCCCTCTGCGAAAAAACAAAATGACAATCTCTCAACAAAATTATCAACTTGATAACAAACTAACCACTTTATCCAATAAAGAATGGACACCTCTCCTACCTCCCCCCATGATCTATATCAACGTACTGCTACCTCTTTTTAATATTTTTAGGGGCCTTCCACTTTAATGGATATACATACACCCACACACCAATATTCACAGGGGACTCACCTTATAACAAACACATACACACACACTAATAAATACACACATAGACCCCACTAACAATACACACCCAATGGACACACATAAAAACTCCTATATACTCACTATTTTTCAATACCCATATATTCTTATCTACATATACACCTAGACAGAGAGCAAAATTAAGAGGGGAAAAACCTACCCATATATTCTTACATCTTTAATACATAAGAAAATGCACACCAACAAATATAAAATACACATATAGTGAATTGGGGTAGCAAAAATAGAGAGAAGATTAAGAGTGTGAGATAGACAATCAAGAGAGTAAGAGAGAAACAGGTGAAAATAGGGAGAAATAATGAATAAAGGGATAATAGAGAGCTGATTAGAGATTGAAAAAGAAAGAGAGGGTGAATGGATGGATAAAATATAGATAGTGAGAGATTAAATCAGAGAGATGAAAAGAATTCTGATGAAAACCCACTAGAAATTACAGCAACTTCAGTCCTATATGACCCAATTGGAAAAACTTCTATCAAAATACACTAGAAATTCCAAAATCAATGATCAACCTCTCTTTTTCATTACTGTTTGAGCTCTTCAAAGCTCTGGCGAAATAAAAACAATGACGCCAGCCCAAACCCACCCCAAAACAGATCCACCAGTGAAGCAATCCAATAAAAAAACATCATCCAGTCATAAAACAGAGTTGGGAGGTTAGAATTGTCCGCTACTGAGGTTTGATTTGAGTTGGTGGTCGTTTACTGAAGATTTTGAGGTTTTCGGGTCTAGCTCCATCTTTTAATCACGTAAATTGCACAATAAAAGCTTGATTGGAGGTCCAATTCTATCTCTTCATATTTTAATTTCATTACATATGATTGATTTGTGTGAAGCATGATATGAATATTTAGTGGTTTTGATTTGTCATTTGATTTCATTGATAATGGTTGTGGATTATTGAAAAATGGTAATTACGAGTTATTTTTTGGAACCTTGAGTTGAATTTTGGGGAGGGAATTGAAAAATTGATAAAAAAGTTAATATTGTTGTGCTTTGATTCATCGATTGATTTTGGGTTTGAAATGAATGTTAATTTTATCAAACCCAATAGTGTCATGTTTTAGATCAAAATCGATAGGAAAATTTTAGGTTTTGGGTAGGAAACTCATAGGATTATATTTCATTGAATGTGCAAATGTCTGTGTTGAGTGAGTTCTCCACTTGTATCACATTTCATCAAATTTATTCATTCATTGGGGAATGCCCCGAGGTCACATTATATTTATTCACCGGGGAATACCACAAAATATCATGTACGCAAAGGAGGCTCATGATCAAGGCTCGAGTCATCGAGTAATGCATATCTAGGACAATTTGAATAGTTTAGGTTTTATTTTGGTTTGTAATAAATTGTACTTGATAATATGTTTGGAGTTTTTACTGTTTAGGTTGTTTGTTTTCTTGTTTATGTGTTTTGTTGGCTTATACATTCTATAGTGTCATACTAGCCGATATAGTTCACAGAGTGACCATGGTCAAACAATGGGAATGAGGGATGACTACCACCTTCCCCTTGGTAACCAAAATTCCTTAATCGGAATCTCTGTGAGTGGATCAGTTTTAAAAGAGTCAAAATCATTTTAAAAAAGGATTTCAAAATGTGACTTGGCACACCAGATTATGTCAAGTGGCGACTCTGAGCTTTGATTGTTAAAAGTCCTTTTTTAAAAAAATTAATTTCTTTTTTCACTTAATAATAAAACCCTTTTGAAACTTAAAATCAATTCTTTTTGGTAAAAAAGGGCTTTGACACACAGAGATTCACTAGGCCTAATAAAATCCTTGTCTAGGAGGTACTTCAATTATTTATTCAACTCTTTAAGCTTGATTGGGGCCATTTTGTTAGGTGGAAGTGAAATAGGTTGGGTATTTGAAAGGAGTTCTATTCTGTAGTAAATTTCCTATTCTAGGGGAAATTTAGATAGGTTTTATGGAAATACTTTTAGAAATTCATATACCACTGGAACTAACCCAAGAGTTGGGGTTCTAGATTTTTAATTCATAATCCAAATAAGATGATAGATACACTCTTTGGAGATCAATTTACTAACTTTAAGGTAAGCAACAAACTTTTCCCTAGGCGCTGAGGTACTGCCCTTCAACTCTAGAATTAGATCGTTTCCAACTAGAGTAGGAATACTCTCATCATAAAATCAATAAATGAATAGCAAGAGTGTAGCCAATCCATAGCATGTATGGCATCAAAATCTACCATGTCCAACTCTATAAGATCAACTTAGGTGACCTTTTTGAAAACTATAACTGGGCAATTTTTGTATTCCCATTTAGATTTGACTGAGTCACCAATTAGAATAGAGATTGTGAAAGGTTCAAAATGGGTTTTGGAACTAGCACCAAGGTCTAATAATATATAAAAAGTGTGGCATCAATATCTAAAAATACATAAACATAAATATGGAAAACCTATAACATACCCATGACTACATCAGGATAACCTTCATGATCCTGTTGAGTTTAAAAACTATAAAACCTATTTTGACTTTGTCCTCTAGCTACAGTAGATGAGTCACCCTGCTGAATTGGGTGACCTATGGGAGCTACTGAAGAATTGGACTGGCGTTGCTGACGGGCATCCCTACCTTTCTAGGAAGCTACTGGACATTCCCTAACCCAATGACCTGGCTTTCCACACCCTAAGTAACCATCACTATCAGCTATACACTCATCATTGTTGTGCCTTATCTCAATTATCATTCCCAAACATAGGCACTAGGTCACTCATAGAAGATGGGGTTAAAGCTAAAGATTTCTAGTGGAATTGAGAATAGTTTCCAATCTGACCTCTACTGAGAAAAAGTAAAGCTACCTATTTGGGCCCTCTTACTCCCTCTTTCCGTCTCGATAACTTTTTTTTCATTATTTTTAAGCATGAATCATTAGCCCAGAGATGTCCATCTTATTCACCAACATAGCAGTCCTAATCTCTTTGACCACATCCTCAGAACCAGAAATAAATTTGCTTATGTGGGCAGTAGAATCAGCGACCAAAGTTGGAGTATAACTTGCTAACTTAGTAAGCTTAAGGTAATAGTCCTTCAAACTCATTCTACCCTAATTTAGACTTATGAACTCCTGTACCTGGGCCTCCCTTAATTCAAGCAGTAAAACTTATCCAAAAATGTAACCATAAACTTGTCCCATTCTACCGGCTCTGTGTTTGCACCCTTATCCATCTTCCACTATTTTTAATAAGTGTGAGCTACTCTATGCAGTTGATAAGAGCCAGGTTAACAGTATCAGTTGGGCTAACACCCATAATATCTATAACCTTCTAGATACTATCTACGAACTGTCATAGATCCTTCTCAGACTTGAATCTAAAGAACACTAGGTGATTAATTCGAGTAAAGTCTAAGACTCTTGAGGCTACCACATTCATTATAGAGTTGGCTGGTGCCACAGCATACTGGTTGTTCTGGGCGGTCACAAACTGGGCTAAGATTGTAAGAGAGGCCTTGAATTCAACATAGGATACTTGTTCAATGAGATGTTTTATTTGGAGCTATTGGTGCTTTATGATTCTCCACTCCACTCTTATTTCCAATCCTCCTTCTATTAGTCTTTTTGGGAGATATATTTGTAAACTTGTAGAGAACAAGTCATAAAAAGGTTTAGAGATAACACTCTATCTCACTATATGAGCATGAAAGAAATGAAAAGTTTCCTAAACCTCTCATAGCCTCTCACTCATAAGTGTGTCACGCTTCACACCCATGAATAATACTATATTTGATATGACTTTTAGACATCCTAGGACACTTTGAACCTATTGCTACAATAACAAGTTTGTTATGACCTGAGACGACCACTTTTTCTAGTCTTAACATGGTGCTTAAAATCATAAGTGACTCTAAGATAACCCATGGCCTGGAAAAACACTTAGAATATAGATAATAACTAATAAAACACTTATGTGGAAGCTAAACTGAATAATATATTAAATTTTCAAGGGAATCTAATCACCACTAAACAAGTCTGAGATCAAAGGCTAAACATCTAACTATAAGTCTGAAAATCCTCTACCAATATAAGTTACTGGGACAAAACCCCCGCTAACTCTAACTGTCTAAAAGTTGGAATGACAAAGAAAAAATGAAATGATATGCTGAATTTGGTCCTTGCATGTTGAGGACTCACCAAAATGCTACTGATGATATGGGAAGAGATCATACTAGGTACGATCAGAATGTTAAGTGCCAAGACCTATATTCTAAGACAATATAGCACAAAAAAAGTATGAAATTAGGACTTGAATGTACTGAGTATGTAAGATAAAATAATAACGGATAAAAGTTAATCATGGTAATGTAACATAATAACTAGTGCAACACAAATTAATGAACAAATGCTGTAAAATGAACTGAATAAGTTAAAACAAGGTCATGCAAGAATCTAAATCTGAACTATAAACTATTAACCATAGGAGTTACTAATAATTGAAATACCCTAATATAAGCTAACTGAGGTCCAACCTATAACCACATCTGGAAGGGTTTTCAGTACCTTGCCAAGGGTACAAACACCGACAGATATGGATCCACTAAATTGATGTCCAAAAGGACTAAGGTACCATGCCTAGTCTAATTTGTGACCTTTTACAACCTACAATGGTGCCTTGGTTTTGGACCGTTGGGACTTACACTAAAATTTTCAGCCTAACTAGAGGATGATCCTTTATCTCTGTGTCCTCTCAGTGTTAAGTACTACTCCCAACTAAACGACACTGATAATTGCAATGATCACTAATTGTGAAAATGTAATGACTGTAATAAATGTACTAAGATATTTCAAAATATGTAAACTACGAAATATAATATCCAAAACTATATTCATGAAAACCTAGGTCATTAGGTGTTCATAACCCACCATCTCTAAAGAATGCAACAATATGTCAACTTTTTAAACTGAATGAAATTAGAAAATTCAGTGAATAAGGTCCAACAATTATGGAACATATAATGTAACAAGGGTTTGGTATCATGGTAGAGTAATAACACTAGAATTCAGGTAAAATGGGGATTATAATTCACTGTCACAAAAGGACTGAGATATCATGAATTTACCAATATCCATAAACACTAATTTGTGAAAAAGGAATTTTACTAGGGAATTGGGTTAAATTTTGGTCTAAATGGGTGAAAGGGGTGAAATCCACATAACAAGAGATAAGAACCCTAAAAAATTCTTTAGATTTGGATGCCTAAATAAGATGAACCCTAACTCTATCTTGAAAGAAAGAATTGCCTCTTTTCTATTCTTAAGCTAATTATCGGATGATATTCTAAGTAATAAAATCTTAGGGTAATTTAAACCCCACTAATGACCATTGTAATTCACAGAACAATGTAGTTTTAATGTTAAAAGAGTGGAAAAAGACTGATATGCCCCTTAAAATTTTGTATTTAGAAACTGTGAGGAGGGACATACGAGACCTTTCTACGATCATAGGACCAACCTACAATGTGGGTTTCACTTAGGGTCAGGAGATGGATGAGATCTCTCTAAACATAATCAAATAAGACTTGGTACAATTGTGGGATCTACTTACGGTTGTACCTTGGTTTGTATGTTTGCTGGTTATATCAAGGGCATTTGTGGGAATCACGATTATGCTATGGGATCATGGTTTCAAAGCACGATCATGGATCCCTCTCATGGCATAAGGTTATACTTTGTCAACTTTCAGATATTTAAACTATCTCGATCAGACGAGACCATTGTACGGTCAGATAATGTAACCACAGTTATGGTTTGGCTCATGGTATCTCATTGCAGAGCAGTGCTTTATTGAAAAGACTATAACTTTTTACTCCAATGTTGAATTAAGGCGAAACTAGATGTGTTGGAAATATAATCAAATATCTATCATTTAATAGGTCTAGAGATTAAAGAAACATCAAAATCTAGAAGTTCTGATCGTTTGAAGCTGATCACCTCTTTAGTAATTAATCAATAAGAGTGGTTTTGCCCTGGTTAAGGTCTAGGGCTTCTTGTGGCCTTGGTTCATGGACCGATCCCCTCTCATACTATTAAAACTTAATGATTTCCCTACTTGTACTTGAATCATTGTTTTATCCCTATCTTGGATTTTCTGAGGCGTTACATGCTCCTTTAATTTCTTCAACTCAGTTGGCGCCATCCTATAGGGAGTAATAAAAATAGGATTGGTGACTGGATCAACATCAATGGCACAAAATACATCAAAATTAAGAGGCATAAAGATGATCCCTCCCAAATTACACCTCCTAGAAAGTATATAACGATCACTGATAAGTATTTATTTAAGTAATTGGCAAGTAAGTAAAAGAGTGAGGGTTTGTGGAACAAAATTCAATAGTACTGAGATTTGATTTTTTTAATCTATAATCAATATGAGAAAGCCACCAGGACTGTGTTCCCAAATAACAACATAAGTTCTTCGTACTTTAGTGATCCCCTATGGATTTTAGCATGCAGAATCGATAAGCTATGTATCATATATCCGACTATGTTATTCCCCTTGTTGATGACTATCCCCGAGCATAAAGGATAAAGTGTTACGAGTGTTGTATTATTGTCCCTTATATGTGATCCCAATATAGTCTTTCACATATACCAAATCAAGTCTATTTAAATAAAGATAACTCCTAGTCCTATTACTGATTCATTATTTCAATCTGGCTTACCATGCTATAATCTAGGGTAAAGATATGACACGTTACAATGTGTGCACTCATTGAAAAGAATCAAACCATAACAAGCAACAACACATGCCCAACTACCCTTTGAGAAACACCTTGTACTTTACTACTTTGTCATCTCGTTATTGTTCTCACAACTCTAGTTTTGGTGTTTAGCTACTCATAATTTCAAGAACACAAGAAGAATTATGATAAAAAAACATAAATACGAACTTACAATAGTATGATGTAAAAATCTAACATCTCACTTTGAATTAAGACACAAAAATCAATTTTTGGGATTCCAAGACCAAGAATGTGCCTCAGAATTTTAAAACAATATAATAGAACATAAAATAAGCCTAAAACCTAATAGAAGAATTTATAGATACAAAAAGAATCCTATACAAAACTATGTAGAAGAAATAAGTCTACATATTTCTACTAATCGTAGATTGGAGTCGTGGATCAGTCCACCAATCTTTGACTGGAGTCGTGGAAATAAGATACTTTTCCACTGATCGAGCATACCAATCATAGACCTAGTCTGCCAATAG
The DNA here is from genome assembly GCA_026120095.1 of Capsicum chinense. Classification (NCBI taxonomy): domain Eukaryota; kingdom Viridiplantae; phylum Streptophyta; class Magnoliopsida; order Solanales; family Solanaceae; genus Capsicum; species Capsicum chinense. Next base: position 203,404,859 of record JAPEIP010000010.1, on the reverse strand, counting down.
TAGACCTAGTCTGCCAATAAGAGACCTAATCTACAAATCATAGACTAGAGTCAAGGGAATTAGAAACTTTTCCACTGCTTCAGTCTACCAATCGGAGACTCAGTCTACCAATCATAGGCTGGAGTCTTGAAGATCAGCAACTTGATTTTATGTGGCATCTTGTTCACGACATGTTTCCAGGTTATTAACCAAGTCTACCATTCATAGACCCCACCCGTGGAATTTAAAAATTTGCCTTTATCTACAGAACTTCATTCACGAGAATGTTTGATGGTTCATGGATGATTCCACGATCTGTGGATGCTTTTAATGATTCTTCCCTTGGTCAAGTTTGATCCTTTTTTCTCTATTTTTTTTATCTAAATCCTCTTCTTCTGCACAATATAACAAAAACACATCATACCTACCAAAACACCTAAGATCTTTGATATTTTCCTCATCTTAAGGCAAACCTGTAGGAAATACATACTAAAATTCCTTAACAACTTCTATAGTAGGAAACCCATGTCCACTACTATGAGCTCCTCGATCTCCACCCCCATCACCTCTAGTACCACTGCACACTTTGTTAACCACCTCTAATAATAAAAATAAGAGTAGCATAAAGTTGATGCTGAGAACCCTACTAGGTAGAACCCAATACATACCGAGGATAGTCCCTCGCATAATGTCCAATATCATGATAAAAAACACCCCCTAATACTATCATCATGATGAGGGTCCCAAAGGAACAAAATCATCTTCCTTATCCTAAAGAACTATAATTAGAGCCTTTACCCATGTGACCTGAATCTTAGTTACCTGGAGCCATAAAAACCACAACCCTGCAACTAAAACTCTGCTAGGGTTCCTAAACTGGTCTACCATGATAACTACAAAAATGTATACTGGAGAAATCCCTACCTCGATATATATGTCCAATAAACTCTCCCTTTAGGTGCAGCTTCTTAGAGCCACCTTGTGTAGTCTGAATAATCGACTAAATCAACTTAGCATGCTCTACAATACTCTAAAAAAAGCTCTTAAAACTACCAAATGGGTTGTAATCAATTGACAAGATCCATCCAATCCCTTAACAAATTTCCTAAACCTTTCTGACTCAGTTGTGATACTAGCAGCTAAGTATATAGATAAAGCATGAACATATGCCTCATACTCAACAATGGTCATGGAGCCTACTCCAAGTGATCAAACTCATCTCTCATCAGATTCCTCAAACTGTAAGGCATAAATCTCTCTAGAAAGGCCTTAGAAAATGAAGTTCATATCATAGGAGGCAAACCTAATGATCTACAATTTGAAAGAGACATCCACCACTATCTGGATAGATTACCGAATTGATAAGTTGTATAAGAAACTCCATGGGACTCAAAGGAACTGAGGTTGTTCAACCTCTCCTGCCAGTGAAGCAAAAACACATAAGCATCTTTTTTAATGGCACCACTATACTTGGGAGAAACTAAGAGAATGAATCTCTCATACCTCTTATAGTCATCAGAAGCTATTATATGGGCTAAAGTAAAAGGAGAAATAGTAAGTCTAATAGGTAGTAAATCCATATGTAGGGGTAACATATAAGATAGATATACCCTTGAAGTTTGAATACCCTATGTAGAAGTCATCCCTAATGGATGAACACCTCATAAGTTTGAGGAATACCCGGTACAGTCAAAGGAACACTCATTTGGGCAACACCATCAAGTTGGCTCAAGAGACGAATTAATAGATCCTATAGTACTAGGGTCTCAACTAAACTCTATAGTACCTGAGCTGGCCTCATACCCACTATTTGATAGTCATCTTCAGCATACTCAACCTCAGGCTTAGGAGAGGCCTCTCTAACACGTCCTCTGACTAGGGAATCTTCTTCTGCACGTCCTCTACCTATGGTTCATCCATGACCCCTACCTCATCACTTGACTGGGATCCTACATTGGGTGCTGGCTCAGCATCCCTTGCATCTCTAGACCTAGTCCTTACTATCTGCATAGAAAATAATGAAATGTAAGTTTAGAATATAGAATATGAATAACCCACGCGATAATGAATTTAATTAGAAAAGTTATTCCTAAATAATTCATATGAACTCTTGAAGATAGATAAAATGTGTACGTTTCAATTCTCAAAACTTTACTAGACATCTTTCTCTTACATTTATTACACTGGTGAACCTGATGCTCTAATGTTAATTTTTCATGACCCAAAAGTTGAGGTCATAATGAAATTTACCTCGAACTAGCCTTAGTTAGACAAAACCAATCTAAAACCAAATGAGCGAATAATAATAGAGAAACCCATAAAATTAGACTTCTAGAACAAAGTTATGCTATAACATAACACATAACAAAAATAAGAAAAAAATACATAAATCCCTAAAAATAATGTCATAATAGAAGAACAACTAATTCATAGTCTGGAAATTAAAAATACAAAATCTGTCTCAGACTACTAATAAAGACATAACAAGGATAAATGAAGGATGAAATAATGGTCCAAATGGAGAATTCGGCAGATACTTTGAAAGGTCAACTACAACCACACAAATTTCCTACAATGGCTTGTGCTCATACTAGGATCTGCATCGAAAGGGCATCGAATGGGTGACTACATTCCACTTATACTTAGTAGGTAATGTAGGATGACTGCGCAAAGTAGAAAATAACACAAGTAAAATGTACTATAAGCATGCCACCTGCAAATAGAAAATTTTCCAAATAGTATCTCACACTATCTCCACTAATAGTTCAATAATATATAAACACATAAAAACTACTAACCATAAAGTATATATATAATATATGTACAAATTAAGAGTATATGTAAGGTAACACAGAAGATGCAATTCAATGCAATGCAATGATCCAGTAATAGTGGGACTTACGTATACACATTTAGAACAGGACCTATGTGGGGTTCCAAACCCATATACTTTCATAACTCAAAAACCTTATTAAAAAATGACCTAGACCTAGGTTTCCAAATCTCACAATCAACCTTGCTAGTAATGACCTTGGCCAAGGGTTTTATAAAATGAATTTCTATATTTCTTTCAAAATGATAATGTCTTAGTGGTATCAAGTCCCATAAACCTGTATAGATGATAAAAGGATATATTATTGATAAATAATTAGTATGAATACAGACATCAATTCAATATAGGTATGAGTGAGCTCTGAATCTACTCCATATGACAATATAGGTATAGTTTGAGTAGATTTTGTTAAAAAACTATTCAAACTATACCTCCCCAATTTTAATTTATGTTTTACTTTGTGTGTGCTTTACAGGTAACCACTTAATAGCCTTCAATACCCATAGGATTTATATACTAGTTACACTCATCATGGATTCGAACCAAGCTCAAGTTAGGTTAATATATTTGACAACGATTGCCTAGCCCATAAATCATGGAGTATGTTGAGTGTGATCACATATCTCAACGCCTTTGAATGCCTTAAGGAACAGTTAATCTCATCTTCTATTATCATATCCCTTAATTAGTCTTTACTATTTGAGGTTATGTGTGATGCTAGAAGAGTATCCTTGGGTGCTATCCTAGGCCACATATGTAAGACAATACTTTACCTAATCTATTATGCCAGCAAGGCACTAAACCCTGTATAAAATAAAAATAACTATATAGTCGATGAGTAGGAGTTGCTTGCTGTGAATTTTGCCTTTGAGATATTCTGATTTTATTTGATTTGGACCAAAGTCATAGTTCACATAGACCATGCATATTTGAGGTATCTAATTTCGAACAAGAATGCTAAACTAAGGTTAATATAGTGGGTCCTCTTGCTGCAAGAGTTTGATTTTTAGGTGAAAGATCAAAAGGGCAGGAAGAACTAGGTTGTTAATCATTTGTCTCTCCTTGAGGATGAGACAATATAGAAATTATAGGATGAGCTTGATATAGATGATACTTTTCCAGATGAGTTGGTCTTGGAAGCATCTCATGACTTAATCCCCTGGTTTGCTGATTTCGCCAACTTTTTGGCAAGTGATCTTTCCAGAAGATTTTTCACTCTAGCAGAGAGAGCGGTTCATGCATAAGGTGAGTAAATTATTCTACTATGAACCTTATCTCTTTCAAATTTGTATGGATGGTGTAATTTGCAAATATATTCCTGAGCTGGAGTTTATGAGCATCCTTGAGGCTTGTCATTCATCGCCAGTTGGGGTTATCATGGTGGAACCTTCACAACCAAAAAGTTTATGCAATATGGGTATTATTGGCCAACTTGGATGCTCATGAATATGCCTATGTTTGTGACCAGTGTCAGCATCAAGGCAATATTTAGCAGAGACATAAACTCCCCATGTCACCTATCTTGCAGTTGGAGTTGTTTGATATATGGGGAATTAACTTTATGGGTTTATTTATAAGAGCCTATAGTATGATATACATTCTTGTAGTAGTGGACTATGTTCTTAAGTGGGAGGAGACGGTTATGCTTCCCAACAATGAGGGTCAAAGCGTTACTACATTTTTAAAAAAGAACAAATTTTCTAGATTTGGCACTCAACATACTATTATCAATGATGGTGGTTCTTATTTCTGTAATCATCTTTTCAAAGTCCTACTAAAAAAATATGAGGTAAACCATAAGATGGAAACACCTTACCATCCTCAGACAAGTGGGCAGGTTGAGGTCTTTAATAGAGAGATCAAGTTTATATTGGTGAAGACTGTGAAGGCCAGCAAGACTGATTGGTCAAGGAAGTTTGACGATGCATTGTGGGCCTACCAAATAGCTTTTAATACCTCTATAGGTGCTGCTCCATATCAACTTGTTTATAGAAATGCATGTCACTTACCAGTCGAGCTTGAGAATAAGACACTATGGGCATTGAAAAAGCTCAATTTGGAGTGGCATAATGTAGCTACATTGAGGATGAGCATGGCGAATTAGTTTGATAAATTCTGGCTCTGTGCTTATGAGAGTTCTGCACTATACAAATAAAGGATGAAACTATATAATGACAAGAAAACTGAGAAAAAAGTGTTTAAGACTGGTGATTTAGTCTTGTGGTATAATTCAAGACTTCACTTGTTTCTTAGAAAGTTAAAGTCTAGGTGGTGTGGATCATTTACCGTGGTTTAGGTATTCCCACATGGTGCTATTAAGATCGATCACGATGATGAAGCCTTATTCAAAGTGAATAGGCAGCTCTTGAAGCACTATATAGGAGACTTTGATGAGGTAAAAGTATTTATGGATATGGAACTTGGTGAAGTTTGAGTAACCAAGGCAATTATATTATGCTGCTATGTTAAATTAGGCGTTGAATGGGAGGCGACCCATGGTCTAGTTGGTGAAGTCTGAGTATCCAACTTAGCTATATTTTTCCGCAATGTTAAATCAAGCGTTGCGTGGTAGGTAACCCATGTTTTGTATTTATTACATTATAATGTAACTTGTGTGTTCAGTGGGCAGGGCTGGAAATAGGTTAAAAAGACTAAAAATATTTCTAGTACTATATCCTACGAGGGACCCCATGAGTAATTATGTCCGACAATGACTCGTCACCAGATTATTGGTAAGCTGGAGGCTCAGATCACCCTCCGGTACCAATGGCACCCAAGAGTGATTCCACTAAGAAGCAAACACCTAAGAAGATAGACCACCCTTCTACTAGTCATCTTAGGAATAAAGCCATTGTTGATAAAGATTCAAGTAGCTTAGTTGAAGAATAGCAATTAGAGGGGATGATATATCCAAGGAAGGAATTACCACAGGGTGCTAAAGATCCACTAGGGGAAGACCCACCACCATTTTCTAGGCCAAGGAAGAAAAATCCTAGCCAATCATCACCACACTCACAGTCCCAGTCTGAAGAGAATGGTAAGTCAGGATATGAGTCAGGCCTTGAGGATGAGAACGAGGAAGAAGATGCTAAAAATAGTGGGTCTAAAAATGAGGAGTTTGAACATGAGGGGTCAGAGGACATTGAAGAGGAAGAAAGTGAATCCAGTGACAAACCAATTGAGATCCAACATCCTCCACCTCTTATTAAGCCATTTCAGATTGAGACTGCCTTGATGTGTATCATTAATCGATAGGTGTACCTCAAGATGTAGGAACTATACAATAAAAATGTGTCATTACGCCTTCCATCGGGAATCTAAAGACAGGGTTCTATTTAGAGTGCAAGTTGAGTATTATCGACATGTTTGAGATTCAAAAATTTAAGGCAAAATTTAGACAGTACCACTTTGAGTGGTTGACCAGAGCTCCGGGATAGTATATCTCAGCATTGGTGTGGCAATTCTATGATGTATATCAGATATAGTTAAAGATACTAATAGGGGAGATTATGGGATGATGATCCATTGATAGATGTTTTAATCATAGGTGTTAAGGTGATTATCTCCAAATAGACCATTTTAAGATTCCTTTATGGTCTGGACTTCCAAAAGTCAGCTAATACTATTGAGATTGATTATCACACAGATGAAATGCAAAAAGTGAAGATGAAATAAATACGTTCAGAGAAAAAGTTTTCTTACTTCCAGTGGATGGTCGGGATCATTGATACAAAATAGAAGAAGGCTCCATGGGTGGTTGGTAGAGTTCGTTCTTCGTCGTGGATTACAACGATTGGGTTGAATCTTATAGCAAAGGCGTGATGGATATTTGTATGCCATAGGTTGATTCCCACAAATGGGGACAATGTACTAAGTCTAGACTGATCCACCCTAGTTTTGGGCATCATGGACGGCTAAGAGATTAATGTAGCTAATATTATTGATAGATGGATTCACGATTGAGCGGTGAGCGTAGCGCAACCTTAGAATTCCCTAACCTATTAATGCAGTTATGTCTAGATCAAGGAGTTCTAGAGATTTTGGGAGTTGATCAGTTATCCTAGGAGTGGAGAACTATAAATTTGGGTTACATTAAAGATATTGCTAAGCTTATCTCCAATGTGGCAAAGGTGGGGGCCACTTTACACTAGGAGGCATTCTAGGTCGGAGGTCACTATATTGATACTCTGGGGTTCACCGATATTGGTGATACCCCCACTGATACTTCCTAATTTGAGCCTTGAACCTTAGATGCAGTTGGTACTTCTCGTAATTTGACCCCACCACTAGCAGCTGGACCATTCACTTCCAGGCCAGCTCCCGCTGGCTATGCTTTCATCCTGTAGGCCTTCTTGACTGATGTGCTAAAAAGGTTGAGCATAGTGGAGTAAAAAAAGAATAATATAAAGGATAGGGTGCAACCTTAGGTCAAGAAAGAGATATAGAGTGGGTAAGAGGAATGTTGACCCGATTTTAGGTGTTCAAGAGGCAGATTAACAAAAAATTAGAAAATATTTGGGGCCCAGACCTGGCAGGCGTACATGAGGAGTTGGTCGTGCTCCATGCTGTCATAGAGGACATGCATATAACACTCTTCCCTAATATGCCCATTATTGAGGAGATTCCTGAGAAAGAGATACCAGATATTTGGGGCATAGAAAAGGGAAAAGTTATTGAGGAAGCAAATAGGGAGAGACCAAAGAAGAAAAGAAAAAAGTGTAAGAAGAGTGAGGTTGAAGTGGCCAAGTCAGCTAGTATTATTTCTGTACAGGACCACCAAATGAGGGTCCATAAGATAGCGACGGGAGATGATAGCTCCAGAGTTGTTGATGACATAGCTGCAGATACAACTAATTTGAGTAGGAGCACTACTCCCATTGTTTAGGAACCATTGAGCGTACTAGCCACCGTCGGTGCCATTGCTAATCTGAGCATCCATAGAACTACAAGGATCACTACTGATGAGAGGGGCCCATTCTAGTACCCTCGGACTGAGGCTTGAAAGTTGGTGAGCAATCGGGTATATCTTCACATCCTATTTTATATTTTAGATGCACTGGGAATAGTGCATATGCATTAAGTTGGGGTGGGGGTGTACTACAACCATCGTGGGTTTTTGTTGTTGTGTTTTTTCCCGTCGGACGCGGTATGATTGTAGAACCGATATTTCTAGAAAAAATTGTGACATATTGGATTTTGTTTTGTATTATGTTTTGTTTTTTCTAACTAGGATAAAAATGAGTTCCTAAGGCAGTTGATGTGTTTTGATTTTGATTAAATGTGTTATAAAAATGATACTCCTAAAAAAATTATTTTTTGATTGCTTAGATTGTGTGATATGTATATATGTGTGGCCATTGTAAATATCGTTATGGCATTAGGATTAGGGACAAAATAATCATCGCTAACATTTTCACGAACCGAATATGTAGTAGCTCGTGATGGAATATTGTGCCATGTGTGTGTAAGATGTTGCTTAGTTTTCTTTGTGTGTTGAATCCAGAACTTGCTCGGTTTGTCTTGCTTAGGTTCTAGGATAATTTTTTAGGAAATAATCATAGGATGTTCATGAAATTAGTCCTCTGTTAGCCTAAAATGACCTTACAAATATAAATAAGTATCCCTTGATCCCAATTTTGAGCCTGATAGACTATTTTTCTTGTTTTCACCTTTCACCTTCCCATTTATATTACAATACACCTATTTTGTCCCTGGTCATCCTTGGGTATTGTGCACCTCAACTCAAGCAAATTGCCTAAGTTTAGGGTGGCTATCATATGGGTCCATAATTTGAAATGGGTATAAAGAAGGGTGTAAAATCAGAGAAAAGAAAGTAAGGTTGAGTGTGGTAGATATACACTAAAGAGAAAAAATGGAAAAATAAAGGATTTTTTTTAAAAAAAGAGAAAAATAAAGAATAAAGAAAACTGCACCCAAACCGAATAAGCTGTAAAAGAATAAAAAAGTATAAATAAGGGTGGAATAAAAGAAAACAATTGTTGATAATTCAATCCCAAAATATAATTGTAGTGCCAAGGAGGCTTAGTCAGTAAATTTCAAAATGTACCATCCCAACCCCCAAGCTTACATTACAAGTCGAGTAAAGTCCTATAGTGATCATAACTCGTTTGTCAAACACTAAGGTAAATAAAAAAAGGGCAAGCCTATAGTATTTTGCGCATAGTGTTGGAACTTCTTTGTGAGTGTGAGTGTCTCATGACTGTCCACACATTAAAAATCATGATCTATCTGAGTGAGTAAGACTTCTTTGTTGTGAGAGTATATGGGTTGTGTTGTAGCTGCTTATTTGTTCGGGTAGTATAATATATATGAATGATTGTTTGTTGCTAATGTGATTCCATAGCTTGATTCCCTTTTGTCATATTATTTTGCTACATTGATACACACAATTGGTTTAAAAGGGTTAAAATAAGATAGGGTGATGTTTTTTTAGGTTGAATTGGAATTGACTGCTAGAGGCATTTTAGTTTTTTCATAATTAAGCATCGTGTTTTTTTTTTTTTTGAGGACATTCAAACATTTTAAGTTGAGGGTATTGATGTACCATGGTTACATGACACTTTTTATTCTTAAAACAGTGAAAAAATGCAAATACTTAGGCCTTTTTATTAGATATGATGTGTGTTTTGTGTGTGTTGATGACTAATTAGGTTGGAAGTTTTGTGGAACAAAATTGGATGAAAAAGCTCTAAAAAAATTTAATGTACTAACTGGACTACAAGTCGTTATGTCACCATACAACTCGTGTCCTAGGTCTGATGTTAATAGTGATGGTAGATGATTGAAAGAACGGAGTTGAGGATAACAAAGACTAGTTAGGAGTAAGAACGAGTCATGGTATGAGTGTTTTTGAGCATACCAAAAAAAGATTTTAATATAGCCAAGTTGAAGCCCCAGTGGAAGTGGATGGAGGCTACAAGTTGTTAGGAGTGACAACGAATCATAGTTGAGGAGTCATTTTAAAAATAGAGAGAAAGTGCTGAAAGTTGAACATTTACTGGAGTGACAACAACTTGTAGCCAACGACTCATGAGGTCTGATCATGAGACATTCTCACTGAGCATAGAAGAGAGCAACGAAAGAAGCCAACGAGTCATCGTAATTCCTGGTGATTCATTACTAGTGGCGTGACCAATGCCAACTTAATTTTCCTATATTGTGTTGGTTAGGTTTTATTTGTTATTTTTAGAGGCTATAAATACCCTTGAGGTATTCTTGTAATAGGTTACACACTTTATACTCTTACAAATATATATTGATTTCAGGATTGACTTTTGACCTTTAAATCCTTTTGTTCTTGGTTTTTGATTTATTATCAATTTGAGAATTTGATTTTTCTTCGTTAATTATTGTGATATTAATAATATTCATTCATTATTAAATTCTATGGATTTTTTACAACTATGAGCGGCTAATTCCCTTAGCTAGTGTTGTGGGAACCCTGGCAGATTAACGAACTAAGGGAGGTGCGAGATTTAATTAGATTATTGTTGTTGCATGTATTGTGATCTTCTTCGTATGGTTTGCCTCCTAAGATATTGTAGAAGCTAAGGACTCGCATGTATTCACGATCATTCTCGAAAGGGATTTCAAGATTGGAAAAAAAATTACAACAGTGACTCGAGGCTATCAACCCTCGTCTAATAACTTGATACCCATAAGGTGAGAATTCAACTGGGATCGAGAGAAAGGGTTAGTAAGGAGACACCCTAAGATTCATAAAGTGAAGGGTGAAATTTATCAATATGTTCTCAAGATATATGGTGATACCTATCTTGCTAGATTTTGCATGCGTAGCATTGAAATAGTCAGATTAAGCACGAGAAACCAATGATGTTAGAAACCAGGGGGAACACAGTCCTAGTGTTCCTTTCAGATTATTTACAGACAAAAGCATTCAATTCTTGTTACTTTTACTGATTATAGCAAATCCCCCTATTTACTTTTTTGTACTGTCCGAGTATTTCAGCTAGTTTCCTATGGGTTCGACCCCAACCTAGTTGGATTTTTATATTTTATTTCGACCGTATTATTTCTTGGAGGTGTAGAATTGGGCAACATCACCCATCTTAGACCTGTATACCAGTTCTATATCAACGACTTTTCCCCCTATATTTTATAAACATACAATGTATACCAGTGTATAAAACATATATATTAGCTTTTCTTCCTTAGTTTTATTTTCTTTGAACCTATATACTTGCTTCCACGACCTATATATCACATGATATTTTACATATGCAATTTATGTCAGCATGTCATATTCCTATTTGGACTTTGCCACAAAGCTTGACTTGATGCATTCGTAGCTCCTTTCCCATCAGGGAATATGTAGGAGAAGATTGAGTCTATTTGTACTCGGACAACATATATACAAGAAAGAAAAATAAATACTAGTATCCATTCAAAGAAGGGAAATCTAATTAAAATTATTAAGTATTTTCCAAAAAACAATCAGACTTCTTTGAACAAGGAAGAATCCAAGCATGTATGATTAACACACTAAACAGAGAGAAACTTTCAAAAATTGATTAATAGAATGAATAGTTCATTCTTTTACTAGAAATATGTTTCCAACATAAAATGTTATGAAGACAAAATAAAATCTCCTAGGATTTAGATATAGCTAATAATAATTGTGCAAGAGAAGAACAAAATTTGATGTTTCAATGAAACACACAAAATCTCAAACTGAGATAGTCTAATATGCGGACTAGAATGTAAGCATTAAAGAAAATTAAACTTAACTGCATTGGAAAGATAACAACGAGGAAGCTTTCAATAGCCAAATATTCCCTAGCATGCCCTGAATGATTTCAAAGCTTAGGCTAATTTAGTAAGGTTTTTAGATGGAATGAGCTATAATGAAGCTATATATCATAAAAAATCCTATCTTTGGGGGATCAATAAAGAAAAACAACCTTGAATCACCTTTTATAAACCTCTTTGGTATCTATAACTAAGGGGGTATTTTAAGAGTGTTAAACATATGGAAAAAACACACTACACAAATTAGAAAAGAACAAAAACCAACTCTGAATGCATAAAAGGAGCCGTTAGCAGTAGCGTTTAGAGATGAATAATGACTAACCATAAAGTCTATTCCATCTTCTAGTTATATATCTTATTTATAAGCATTTGATGGTATGGTAAACCAGCAAGGCTTGGCTTTAAGATGGATTAAAGGGAAGCCTTAAAGACATTTTAGCTACATTCCTCCTTTGGACTTCATTTTTTGTATCAAGATCTAGTAGAGTCTTTTAAGAGGATTAAAACTATATAACAAAAATTATCAAGTTCTAAAGTTATCCATTAGAAGGCTCCATCTCACCTTGTAAGCTTATATTTTCAAGAATTTCTAAAAAGGTTACTCCAAATCATGATTCATGGACCTCGTGTGTTAGAATGAGTCGAAGCGGTCATAGATCAACTTAAAATAGTACCAAAAGCCTATTTAAACACACTTTAACAGTATACAGTATATCAATATGGGACTAAAAAGATTTTGAAGAAGAAGATACTAACTTGTGAAATTCTCCTTCACCTTTTAGTCCATCATAGTTTCATCCCCTCCTTACTCAATGTTATAAGTCAAGAAGATCCTTAGGAGTCCTTGATTTCGAAATAGGTTTAAATAACAACATCATATTCTTAACATACTTAAATATCAAGTAAAAAGGTCAATTCATAGACTCTATTGCTCAATCTTATCCACTATTAGGGTTGAAAAATACCAAACCACACAACGTTTGTTCAAAAATATAACTTCTTTACAAAAAAAAAAAACTTTTTAAATCTATTTTCATATGAATGACACTAATTCTCAATCTCAAACCATTCTCAACACCAAATAAGATTTTCCAAACAAGACAAACCATTTAATATATCATATCACTCGATACGTCCAACGATGAATTAAAATGGCACCATAAATTCCAATCACATGTATTATAATTTCAATGGAAAGAAGTGTAAAAAGATAATTTTTTTTTTACCTATTTTGAAGCAATGAATGGGACCACGATCTTTAATTGTTAGACTTTAAGCATTGATGTTTGATTTTAAGCTTTCTGGTTCACTAGAAAAAAAAAGAACTTATATCAAATTCTCACTTTCCACTTTGAAACCTTTGGTTATGTGAGGCTAGAGGAATTCTCTAACCTCATATTTTTATCCAAATCCTCAACCTCTAACTCTCTATAGCATCTGCTATTTATAGGAGAATTTGAGTATGAATTTGGGGGTGAGAGGGGTAAGAACAAGTAAACACTTAGACGATTTGAAGTTCAAATGTGGATAAGGTATGGCTCATCCATCTTTGTACGAAAATGGTATAATTTTAGGGAAATTCACAAAATTAAAGGAATAATACCATTATAAATGCCTCGGCAGAACCTCTTAAGACTCTTCTAGATGTACAAATTCATGACTAACATAATTTTGTACGAACTGAATTAAATAAAACTTATGGCCGATATTTAGAGTGATTTTGTAAGATTATTAAAATTTCCATCATTTTATTTTTGACCTTCCCATGTATGAAACATTAATTTTTAACTTGAATATTGTTTAGATATCTTAATAGGTTGTCTCGAAAGAGTTTCAGAATTTTTGAAAGGGGTTCGAGATCTTTTTGAAATTTTGAGATAGTAAGCCTCCACATTTTTGGCATGCCACGGAGGTTAGCTTCTGTGATATTGACTTGTCAAGAAGGCTACACTCCGCGATATTGGCATGGCATGGAGGATAGCCTCCGCGATATTGGTGTGCCATGCCAAGATATATTTTTCCATGCAGTTTAGTTTTAATTCACTTGGGGTGAGGGAATTTGGGTCTTTTCACTCATGTACGATCCTTAAACATAAAATAGACTTATTTCCATTAGTTTTTCAAATATAAATTTCTCTCTTTCACTATCAAGCTCAAAAACCCAAGAAAAGCTTAAGGATTTCACTGTGTATTCATCCTCCAGGTCTCAAGCTCCTAATTGAATTTAAATTCTTTCGTGTTTAAGGCATGTATCTCTTTCCTAATTTGATTTTATATAAAAGTATGTATTTAATTGTTATCTATGTGGTTTAATTATTGGATTTCGAATATGGATGATTAGCACTTGAAATGAATTCCCATGGTTTTGTATTGATTGTTTATGCTTTATTTTCATGATTTATGAACTAACTAAATACATGGGCTTGGGAATTAGAATGGGAAACATGAGTTTCCCTAATTTGATGGTTTAATGGTTTGAAATTGGCTTTAGCCTTTACCAAACTTGGGAAATTAGTTTTGAAATATGAATATACATATGAATTACTTCACTTTTGAAACCTTGCATTGCATAAAAGGTTAATGGAACATGAATTATTTTGAAAGGCCTTAGAGGCCATGGAATGGTTGTAAATTAGAATGTTGGAGTAAAATTAGCTAATTGGTTTGGCATGTGGAATTGGCTTACAGGCATAATTAATTGGTATGACGATACCATTCGATAAATGCCTTAATGGATGACTCTTTCGTTAAATGGATGAGTTATTTACAAATGTTTTAATTAAGCTTAAAAGGGGTTATGTACCTCGCCGTGAAAGATGGAGGTCCCGAGAGAACTGATACTAGAAACCACGTTTTCCATTATGGGTTTCTGTATGATTGTGTATATGACCCATATAGCCCGTGGGTGCCTTTAGGACTGTCTGAGCTACACAGTCCAGGTTAATGGCTTTAAATTCATAGTTAAACCTTGTTCCCTACCCCAACGTCTTTTATATATGTGTATGTGTGTGTGTATATGTGTGTATGTATGTGTGTGTGTGAATGTGTTCATATGGATTTTTAATTATTTTAGACTGATTTGATCATGGCATTATTTTATCCTTTTCCTAGGTTACATGCTAGTGCTCACCCCACTAACTTTTCTAGGATGCTACATTATTTCATAATGTAGGGTACGAAGACACAACTTTTTTCTCTGTACAGTGTTAGGTGGATCATTACGTTCATTGAGTTGTTGTGAATTGGTGAGCTTCCATCCTTCAAAAGGTCTTATCATTTCCATAAGTGTCTTTTCATACTTTATATTACCTTTTGTCTATAGGCGGGAGCATGTCCCGACCTAGTTTGATATTTTATTTTGTTAACATATTTTATGGACAACTGTCGATTGGGATATTGTGTTGAGTTCTTAGAACCATGTCTTTTCTTATTACTCTTTATTATATACTTCTTGGTTTGTCTTCTGCTGTTCATTTTTAGGCTATGTATAGTGTGTTTCGTTGACTTGGCAAAGGATGGTCTTTGGCCCTCGGTTGGCTTAAGACCCGTCATGGCCAAGCCTGGGGTCCGATAGTGATAAATTTGGTGCTACATTTTTGGAGCTATTGACTGTTCATATTGTTAATGTTTTTGGGAAATAGAAGATGATAAAGTTGAGTGAGAGTGAGAGAGGCGTATTCATGAATAAGAGTATACATTTTTTGAGATATAGAAGAGAGAGTGATGTGCATGTGTAGGTGTATGTATATAATTGAGAAGGTGAAATTTTAATAGATGGAATATGAGTAGGATGAGTAGAAGAGATTGGTAATTAGGACTAAAAGTGGAATTGGAAATTGAGAAAAGTCCAATTGGACTCAATTGAAATATATGTTTATTTGAAATTTGGTCAATCTAATTAAGACAACAAATACTGAAGTAATTATTGTGCTTCTAGATTTTACAATGAAAAATAATTATTTTATAGATCACGAGAATTATATTTTAAAACAAGAAACTAATTACACAAACTAATTTTTATTTTAAATTGATTTTGAGGAAAATTAAAGAATTTTCAATTCAAGCATGACTTTCACTCAATATAATTTTCAAAGTATTTTATTAAATTAAATTTGTATAATTTTACACCATTAAAAATAGAATATATTTGTTTCACTTAACCACCACTTGCAAAATCAAATATTGTTCTACAAGATGCAATATAAGTTGTACATCCTCAAAAGTCGCCCTGAAATTATTTTAAATTCATTTTACTTTAACAATATGACTATTTTAAAATTATTTGGAATTAAATAAGCTAAAAAATTAATTTGAAATACAGAGAGAAAAATTAGGTGTCAACAACTCTCCCCTCTCTTTAGGTAAAGTGGATGCAAGTAACCATGGAAAAGGGAGTTTGATAGTCCTTTGGTTGGATTACAAATTTGTCCTTTGGAGATGGTTGTTCTTTCCATGATTTTCAAGAAATTATGGCTGTACTCTAGTATCGAATTTTCTACATATCTTAGGTTTCATAATAGTTAAGTCACTTATAGTTCATGGCTTTTTATTTTACACGTGATTTTCCAAGAATTCAGAATTTATTCCATTTTTGAGTTATGGAGGGACCATAAAGCATATGAATAGGGTGATTTTGTGAAATGCAATCGAGTTTAAAACATAGAGACCGCCTACACATCCCTAGACATAGAAAATTAGACTGCATGTAGTTTGACTTAATACATTGAAAAGGTAATCTATAATAAGCTATTTCATCATTACTAAAAATACCTACAATAAAAGTGTATGAATCTTATTTTTAATCGGTTTTAAGATCAATTCCTTGGTATATGAGTGCATTATTTATGAATTAAGGTCATAAAATACCCTAGCACAAAGTTAAGTTGAAAATTTTCTTACTAATTTGATTTAGGTCTAAGTTCAAACTAAGGTCAAATTCAAACAAACATTTCTCCTAGAATATAAGGAGCTATGGGACCCAATACCCACTAGATTAAATATCTCTAAGCCTTCTTCAAATACAATTGACCATATTCATTAATCTACTTCCCAAGTAAAAATTATAACCGTTTTGCTGAAGATTTACTATGCTAAAAAGTTGAGACCACCGTAGCGAGATCAGGATGCTATAGAATGCATTTTCTCATTATAGCGAGACAACAATAGTTTATAAGCTTATTTTGACTTTTTTAAATCCATAAACTAAATATTTTGTTCCTAGACCTATAAGGGTGATTTGTACAATGTTAGGATGGAAATTCCTCACTGAGAGAAAATTTTTACTTTTTTTAGCAGTAAATAATTCATTCATCTTCTTGAATCATTAGAATGAGGAATTATTGAGAAATTCTAGTGATTTAGAACCCTATGTTCATGAAATTATGAGAAAAACCAATGGGTATATTCATTTTATCATAGAATTGATTTTAGATTATAAATTAACTCTCCCTAGAATAAAATTATGGCTCAAAAACGTGAACTTTGTTAGCTGGGGGCCTTAAATGCTGTGAAGATAGGACCTTTAGCTTTCAAACTCCATTAATGGGGGTGAGTTGAGTATGATAGAGCTAGTGAATGATTAATTGGCCCTTTGATATTGTTATACATCATATATGAGTGTAGTATTAGTAGGGTTGAATTATTATAGTATTTATCTGAATAATTTAGACTTCCGAGATATAAAGAAGAAGGAATATCGTTTGTGGTATAGCTTACTTATTGTATCAACTTAACTTCCAGGTAGGTGGGGTTTAATACACTATAGATCTTCATTAAATTGCATAACTATAATATGGTTTGATGGGAGATTTCATGCTTAATCCTATGGGAATGGTGAGTGTTAGATAATAATCAAAATATGAACATGAATTGAATATAAATTATTTTAATTATTATATTAAGGAAAATCTTAATAATTCATGGATTATGTGTTTATTGTGCTAATTCATGATAATATATGTATGTTGGTGTCCGATTATGGGACTATGGGTTATTATAACTTGTAACTAGTAATTATAGTGTTTACTGGATTTGGAAGGTATTGATGTAAAATGATTATAATAAAGAAGGAATGACAATTAATAGGTTGGAAAAGTTTGATTGAATTGGTGGATAGTAATCCTTATTGATCCATTGGGTTATGGATAAGTCTATGCTAAAGCCTTGTCATAATTTTATTGTTATCTAGAGTTAAACTAAGGCTAATTGGTTATAAATGACCAGAATTAACTAAATAATTTGTAAGTTGTTGTACTGCATGCTTGTAAATATGAGTAGTTGATTTTGCTTGTGAAACTAATGAACAAGCTACATAAATTATCACAAATGTCACTAAATAATAAAATCATTATATTTTTGGATAAAGAATGAATTATGGTGTAAGTAGTGATGTTTGTAAACTTACTTAATGATTGCACTTAAAATACTAGGGATAGTTGAATGTAGTTGAAATCCAATTTATGTTATGTTGTCATGATAACTATTCCTTAGTATTTCTTGAATAATGAATGTTCAAGGAAAGTGAACAACTATTTGATATCCTAAAAGTAATCGCATTCAATGAATTTATATGGAAAGTTGGTTGGTTTAACAAGTGTTATCCATGTATCATTATAGGGATGATTGTTGTGATATGTGTTACTTTTTATTATGGGATGTTCTGATATTTAGATATCCTTACGGGATTTATATTTATTATTTTAAATTGGTAAAGGATATTATCACGAAATTGGTTGGCTTGGGTACCATTCTGGTACAGTATATATGATTCATTGGTTATCTTGGGTACTGTGCCATATAGTACTTAGACAGAACTCATTCCCAATAGGTCGTGCCTAGTGGACGACCATATGACCCTTAGCATGTCTGTATAAGGTATTGGTAAGTGTGACGGTTCCTTGATTGAACTGGGCATATGTTTTGATTCGTTATCATTACATTCTAGAGCAAATCATGAATTTTGATTATTACCATAGTCACTGTTGGAGTGGATCCTTGAGTGTACTGGGTTTATCTTTATTCTTATTATATTTTCTTGTTCCTTGAGTGGATCGGGCTTATATATTTACTTGTTATATATTTTTGTTCCTTCAATGGACCAGATTTATTTGTTTACTTGTTATAGATGTTGGTTCCTTGAGTGGATTGGGCTTATTGGCTTACTTGTTATATATGTTAGTTCCTTGAGTTGAGTTGGGTTAATACGTTAACTTGATATATATATATATACACACACACACACACACACACACACACCAAATAAAAGGCAATTTCAATTTAAAACTTTTTTCAATAAATTTAATTCAATATTTTGTAAATCCTACTCAGTACTCCCTCTCTTTATTAGTTTCATCATGTTTTTAAGTCCTTCTATTTTCTATTTTCCCCATTTTATAATAATTTTTTTTAACTTACCCTGTTCATCTCTTTCTTTTAACCCTAATTCTTGATAACGTCTTCTTTAGCTATACCCCGGAATAGATTATCTGGCTAGCAACTTCGTCCTATGACTTTTTGCGGACTACTTTTTAAGGCCAAAATCTTGACTACTACAAGTCCAAATTCCTAGGAATTTACAAGTTAATCCATCGTTGTTATCAAGAATTTAAAATACTAACCATATACTAAGGGCAAAT
This sequence comes from Capsicum chinense, assembly GCA_026120095.1. NCBI lineage: Eukaryota > Viridiplantae > Streptophyta > Magnoliopsida > Solanales > Solanaceae > Capsicum > Capsicum chinense. The sequence continues at coordinate 203,385,623 of JAPEIP010000010.1, read as the reverse complement.
GATATTAAGATATTTACATAAGAAACATAGACATATTTGAGATATAAACAAATTTAAAACATAAGCATATTTTTGGTGGGGAAAATATAAAACTTTGAATGAGGACTTACATAAAGTAACTGAGAGAGAGGTTTCCCTTTCGGGAACCCCCTAAGAACCTCTAAAAACTTTATTAAATCACACTTAATATTACAGACTTGGTTTATACAAAGAGGATGGTTTGGTTGAGGAGTAGTTTAAACATGAAAGAAAGGAATCTATTGTAGGAAGATGGGTTTTCTTGCTTAGAGATTTTTCGATCTTGTCTTTATACTAACTAATACAAGTCTTATATAAACACAATGAGAAAAAAGGAATGTCTTAAAACAAACTACGTCGCCTAATGGCTGACAAACAGAGATAAGATTCTTCAATAATGCAGGTCGGGTACACATTGGGCCCTATCATCATATGCATTATTGTTCCTCTTTTACAGA